>CM028382.1:63381141-63431141 GCA_013146195.2 Codonopsis lanceolata | reverse complement strand
CACACAAAAAAAAAACCAGGAGAAAAGAAGAGAGAAAAAAGTCTCCCACATAGTTCTCAACATAAACACCTACAAGATAGCCATAAAGATATACGATGCAATGGGGCTTGACAGGACATGTCTTCAAAGAACGGTCCCTCAAGGTGGCCAAAACTACGTGAGACCCGAGCCTCGCAGAATGTGAAACGAAGCAGCCTCTTTAAAGGGTCTTGAGTCTAACAAACATAGAAGACTCCTCTTTCACCATAGAAATATTACAGCATCGCTGTAAGAGTTTAAGATTGGAACCCTCAATAACAACAACACATAAGGTGCGGTCTTACATACACAAAAGACTCCTCCTTCACAACAGAGATATTACAAGTACTACAACACATTACAACAAGGTCCTTGGCCAATAGGAAGAAAAACCACCATATATAATAATAAAACATAAAATATAAATATAATACAAGGTTTACCAGAGGCAACCATTGAGTACATGCTTAAAACACTAGGGATAGTCATTAAACATCCCCTAAGCACTTAACGAATACACTGAACACCCCGGGGTAGTCATTAATAGCCCTGATGACCAAATGTCCCTCCATCACTAAATCCTCAGTCGAGACCAAACACTCCTCCAATGAACCCTTGATACTTCTGCATCACCCTCGAAAGGAGGCACCAAACTACCTTCATGCTCACAACATATCCATTATCAGGTCCGACAACATTACATGGTCATGCGCCATCATTTGGTCTGGCCACATTACTTCGCCGCGCAGCATTACTGAGTCTCCCGACCTTACTGGGACCAGCATCAGCATCACCATATCCTTCTTGGAAACGTCAGGACGTGGCCGATGTGATACTACAGGAACAGGAGGACCCGAGCTCCCTGGATCTTCACCAATCTCTAATAGACGGACGTCCAACCCATTTGTGAATCTGCGCTCCAACATGACCCGAAGAGTAGGCCTGATTATGCAAGAATGCTCTTCCATCTTTACAACAGCCCAGTCGAGATAAACACGTGACAACACTATATATTCTCTGGGAACACATAGGCAGTGGCACGTCTGGATTCGCTCAGACCCCACAGATCACGGATTAACTTTGGAATATCACCTTCACATCCTTCCAGTGCCATCAGGGGACGATCCCGGTGTGGTACAACCTGCTCTCGACCAAATTGTCGTAGAATTCTATACGGCAGATAGAAAGTCGTCCTACGAAGACCAGCCAAGATGACTTATGCATATACACTAGTATATATGTGGAATCGCTCAATTTGCCAATGAGTTATTTCCCAAATAATATGTAGAGAGTAGACATGAACAAAATGCTTAACCTAGTGCCGCTCAGTTCGGAATACAATTTCATAAATGCCCCTAGCCCTATAACTAGAAGGATTATAGCATCCATGAGTCAAAACCGGCAGATGGATCTGGTTAAAATGCTCTTCTATCCACATATGGATCAGTATTGGACTCCCAGATGGAAAAAAGTCATCACCAGACGAGTAAGCATTAAGGCCCTCCTGATTAGCAACCAAAATGATTGGAATAATGTTCACCCAACGACCTCGAGTCTACAATACAATATCAACAACCCAAACAACAACAGTCCTAGGAGGACCCACTAGGAAGAACCTTCCTAGGATACACAAAAATAAGGCCGCTCTTCGCTGCCTCAGATACACCCGATTTTCCTTATACTCTAAAAAAAGACTAGGAAAATATATCAAGTCCAGCAAATCACCATGGATAAGTCCATTGATCCTAATCAGATCAAACCTTAACATTTCCCTGATAGCCATAAATGGAGTGCGAGTGGTAGAGAGAACAATAACACTGACTTTTGTCCCCGTAGTAGTCATCGCACAAAATTCTTCATAGGTCGGACACATTTCATTCATTGAAAAGTTAAACAGATGGGAGTTTGTTGACCAAAAACGGGAAGCTGCCCGGAGCATTTCCCAATTGATATGTAACCCCCTCCATCCAAAGATACATCGAAACCCATACGCTTCATGAAAGCATCGCCTTTCGTGACCACATATAGAATTTATCCACCGATCCAAACTGGTCTCGTACATTTCGAGACGTGCTACATATATAAATGAGTCAGTCATGAATGTATTCCTATGTTAGACAACAACAGACAGTCAACATCGCTTCTTTGGCGATAAACATATTTCAGATGAAACAAAACAGATAGTACACTGAGAATTTGAGAAAGTTGGCTTACCAACTTTTGCAATCACACAGATACAGATAGAGGAGGAATATAGATGGATTGTGGTCCTGGATAGTAGTAATATTGCAGATATATAGATAGAAATGAGTTTATGGATATAGATACACAAAGAAGTTGGAATGTGTCCGCCTTTTTATAAAGAAAACTGAGAACTGTCCCAGAACAAGTTGGGAGGGCATGGAGCTACTCCCCATCTCAGGGAACTGCACCCTCCTTGATTTCCAAAGGAGCTGCACTCCTCTTCCAGGAGCTGCACCCTTTGACCCTTTTAATCCAATCCAGTTTTTCATCCATTATGTCTGATAGCTTGATAAAACTGTAACCTATCCACAGGCTACGCTCGTAGCTCACTTATTTGAACCTGTCGATAAGCCCCTTACCGGCCAAAATAACTCCTATCTCCCATCCACTCAGAAGCCAAAGCAGTCGCCCACGAGCTCCTGCTTCCCCAAAATATAGTGTGCATAACAAATAACAAAAAAAGTCATTTTTTTCTAAATAAAACAAAATTTAGTCTTTTTACATATACTTGTGTATATTTGTTTGGTCAAGTGTCAGTCAAATTTACTGCATGTACATCATTTGTTGTTTCTCCCAAATAGCTACACACCACCGATAGTTAAATTCTGATTGACATGATTGGTGCAAACATTTAATTCTTTTGAATTACATTATGTATCTCTGATAGTTGATTCTTTTGACATGATTTATACATCTGCAATATTTAATTCTTTTGAGTTAAATTATGCATTTCTGATACCTATTGCTCCTAACATGATTTATACATCCACAACATTTAATCTTTTGAGTTAAACTATGCATCTTTTATACTTAAATTCTTTTGACATGATCATCAGCAATATTTAATTCTTTTGAGTTGAATTATGCATTTTTGATACCTTTTGCTCTTAACATGATTTATACATTTGCAATATTTAATTCTTTTGAGTTAAATTATGCATCTATGTCATGTATCATAACATGATTTCTTGCAAATATTTAATTCTTTTGAGTTAAATTGCACATCTCTGATAACATGATTTATGCAGCATTTAATTCTTTTGAGTAAAAAATGCATCTTTTATTTTTATTTCTTTTAACATGATTATGCATCATTAACATTTGAATCTTTTGAATTAGTTATGCGTCACTAACATTTTGATTCTTTTGAACTAATCATGCACTGCTAACATTTAGACTCTTTCGAATTAATTGAGCATCGCAAAACGTTTAGCCCTGTCCAATAATAGTGCATCACAGATAATTGTGCATCGCTAAAACATTTAAAATTACACATACATACAATAAATTAATACAATTTAATACATAAAATACATCAGTGTGCGCATGCCGACACGCTCCTCTGCACTCCTGCACCAAGAATGCTGGTCCCAGCGCCCATAACCTGAGGGCCTTTTCGGCCTGGATTACCAGTTGGATCATCATCGTCCCTGCGGCGTACATTGCCATCTGTATCACTGCCCCGACACAAAAGTGCCACCTTTGCTTTGCGGTACCGTCGAGATACATTAAAGAATCTCTTTAGCAACTGAAGATATGACTGCACAATCACCTGAAACCGCACGCAACAAAATACATTTCAGATACAAATAAAGTACAAAACAAATACAATGATAAAAGACATAGTCTTTACCAAGCGCACACCCTCTAGGAGCCAGTAAGGAGCAGGAATCTCTTCATCTGACAGAGCTTCCTCGACAGGCTGTCTGCCACGGACATGAATCACGCTCGCCGGAATGAGACGCGAAGTATAGGAATCCAACGGGTCTATGGCTATAGAATACGAAGGCCCGACTACATCAGAAGCCTATCTAGATGGCACTAGATGCAATATCCTCCTAACAAAGTCATCATATGACATGGAGGGATAAACACTGATAGGAACAATTTATCGCGCCATGTACTCTGTTGGATATTTAATTAATGAGTTAGTAAATTTTCTAATTGGTTTATTTTAATTAATTATTTGTTTTGTCTTTCTTGGTATTTACTTTAGTTAATTATTATTGTTACATCTTTTATAGAAAAGTTATTTTGGAGATTATACTTTAATTGGTGTTTTAGAGTTTGTATATGAATATTTATTCTAGTAGGATTATGTGTTCTTGAAACACAAGTCATTGTATGTCGTGTATGTCTTACAATGTGAGGCATGGTTGACCTAATTTATTTAGGTAAGGAATCCTACACATTTGGTAATTCAATAAGAGGTAAGATTTATGTCTTTATTTATTGCACTAACCTACTAATCTTTTATGGTAAGTGGTTTTCTTATTCTACAAGGTTTCTAGGTCAAGGATGCTAGTATAAATAAGATGACATAAGATTGAGAAGTTAAGGAGAAGAGACTGAACATATACACAACACAGATTTATAGAAGAGAGTAGAGATCGTAGAATCCAATAGCTGTCCTGACTTGAATGTATTGTTGAATGAAGCTACATCGAAGTCTTCATTCATTCTGTTCCAAAACTATTTTCTAGTTTACACCTCCTACTGTTATGTTAAAAGCTATTGAGCGTACATCAGTCTAGGTAGTCTGAGGTGTTAGGATTATACAAAGTCATATCTACTTCATGGAGAGTTTTTACATAAATTCCACTTTGTTAGTCATTCTTTGTAATACGCCTCAACCGTTTTACTAGTGGAATATTTTTAGCCATGAGGCTCGATCAATATGTTTGTTTTACATATTGATCAAAGGTATCTCTTGTGTTCAGCTCAGTTCCTTCCTATTTTGTTTATTTAAATTTCATAACATTGATATCTCAATGAAGTCTTCAATGAACTCTTCATTGTAAGATTCATTGACCAGATCATATATCGAAATTGTTTTACTATCTTTATTTATGTTAGTTATTTCTTTATTCTGTTTTTTTGTCTTTGCTTCAATCCCATTTCTTTTAAATGGTATCAGAGTCAACTATTGACATACAAAGATGAGGTCCTTGTTTTTCTGATTTTAGCTATGATAAACGTACAGAATAATGGCTATCACAAGATTCCCATTCTTGATGGTACCAACTATTTTAGTTGGAAAGTTCAGATGCATGTATACATCAAATCAATTGATGAACGTGCATGGTGTGTCATCCTCACTGGTTGGTCTACACCTTTGAACACAGGTGATGAAGGTAACACTCAACCTAAGTTTGAGATTGAGTGGTCTAAAGATGAGTTGTTACTTGCTAACTATAACTCTAAAGCCATGTATGTTATTAACTATGCTGTAGATCCTAGTATTTTCAAAATTATTTTTAATTGCAGTAGTGCTAAGGATGCTTGGGATGCCCTTCAAAGACAGTGCGGAGGATCTGATAGAGTTAGGAGAACTAAACTTAGGATGAACATGACTAAGTTTGAAAATTTAAAGATGGAAGACTCTGAAAATATATCTTCCGACAGTACGAGAGTTCTTGAGATCTCAAATGAATCAGTATCTCTAGGAGATCCTATCTCCAATGAAAGATTGGTTAGTAACCTTATGAGATCTCTGTCTGAAAAGTTTAATGTTAAGATTTTTGCTATAGAAGAGGCTCATGACACATCCTCAATGTGTGTTGATGAGTTGATTGGTATTTTACAAACTTTTGAATTAAATCTCACTCAACAGTCCAAAAGAAAAGAAAAGAAAAGGAAATTGCTTTAAAAGCTAGGACTGAAAAAGAAGAAGGGTTTCTTGAGATTTTCAATGAAATGAGTGAATCTGAGATGAGTGAAGAATATTTGGCTATGTTTGCTAAAAAGTTTGGTAAGTTTTTTAAGGGGAAAAATTCTTCCAGTTTTAAAAATATTGATGATTCTATGTCTAGAACTAATCCTAGCAGGTTTCAAGAGAGCTCAAGTGTAGCAAGTCAAAAAGAATAAAAGAACATTGATTCTGTTCAATGTCATGCTTGCAAAGGATATGGACATTATGCAAACTAGTGTGCTAATACACTTATGAAGAAAGGTAAGAATTTTTCTACTACCCTAAGTGATAGTGATGAGGAAGAATCTGATAACTTGTATAGTTTATTTACCCATGAAAAACCTACTCATGTGAATCCTCTATTCACTTTCCCTAAAGAAAGACCTATTCCTATGAACCCGTTGAGACTTCCCAGGAGTGAAGTGTCAAATGAAAGATCATTCATGACTACATTGAAGAAAACATGCACTATTTTTGTTAAGATTGATTTTACTCCCTACTCCAAAACTATTCCGCAGATAAGTGATGACTCTGATGATAAAAATCAAACTCTTTTAAATGACTATAATGTTTTATTTGAAAATTGGAGTAAATAAAAAGTTTTGATTGAAAATCTTACAAAAGAAAAGGAAGCTTTAAGTGTTGAAAATAAAAGGTTAAATACTTTGAATGATGATCAAAAAGAGGCTTTAGCTCGTATTGAATCTCTATTAACCAGACAAGATGTAGAGTTTGAAAAGATGAAAAGTGAATTAGATAAGTCTAATTGAACCTTGCATAAAATGAATAAAGGTAAGGCAACCCTTGAAGAAATTCTGGAAGTTAGTAATGAAAGTAGAGTTGGTCTTGGTTATAAAATTCCTAAGGTTCCCATTTTTGTTAAGAATGATAACAAAGCTCCTATGTTTATTAAAGAAACTGGTAAGTGCCCCTCTATCTCCTCTAAAGATTCAAAATCTTCGAATTGTTGTGATAAAAGAAGAATCAAAAGAAAGACTTCCAAGAAACGCAATATGATCTGTTTCTACTATTTAATTAGTGGTTATATTAAACCCCATTGTCGTAAGAGACAAGTTGGCCAAAAATATTTTTTAGAACTCAATAAAGGGTCCAATGAATCTTCATTCTAGATTTTATTCTAGAATTCATTTCGGATTTCATTATGCCAGATTTGCTTGGAAACAAAAATCCAAGATATTTTGTCATGTTACCTTTACTTTTCTCAAGTCTAACATTGCAGGTACATGGTATTTTGAGAGTGATTACTCTAGGCATATGACATGTTCCAAAGATTATTCGGAAAATTATGAAAATATCAAAGGTATGTGTGTGACATATGGTGGTGGTGCACAAGGTAAAATAATTGGTAAAGGTATTCTGAATTGTCAAGCACTACCTAAATTAAACAATGTGTATCATGTTGAAGGTTTGACTGCTAATGTTTTTTTTTCCTCCTAAGGGGGGCATGAGAAAGGATCGAACCTGAGACCTCACACTTTGTGAGGTCCCATGTCTACCACTGGGCCACCCCCTTAGGGGCAACTGCTAATCTAATAAGTATTAGTTAATTATATGATAATGACATGCATGTTAGGTTCAACAAGGAAAAATATGATGTTTTTGATAAAAATAACTTGTGTGTTTTATCAGGCATTAGATCAAATGATAATTGCTATCTTGTTGTTAACATACTTTCTTGTCATTTATCTTCCATAAATGAAATTGACTTCTGGCATAAAAAACTTGGTCATATGCATACTAAGAAACTAGAAGAACTTATTAGGCATGAAGCTATTAGACCAAAGAAATGAAAATATGTGGTGTTTGTCAAAAAGGAAAACAAACCAAAGCTACACATAAAAGTATTCAAAATTGTGCTTCTTCTAGATGTTTTGAATTGATGCATACTGACCACATAATACATGCAAACATAATAATAATATTATCTACATTTATGCTATGTAAACGAGATATATAACTAATTATCGCATTATTTACGGGTGATATAATTAATCTATTATTATTATTATTATTATTATTATTATTATTATTATTATTATTATTATTATTATTATTATTATTATTATTATTTTAACTACGAGATAGAATAATAATGGGGTACCTACCTCTTGTAGCTTGATATTCTGATCCCGGTATATACGCCCAGGCTTTAGCCCACTAGGCACTCATAGTTTCTGGTGTGCTCTCCCCGTCGTCTCTCGAAAGAGAAAGTATTTTTTATCTTATCTTATCATCATGATCATCATCATCTTCTTATTCGGGCAGCGTGACCGCGCCCTGTTGTCTTTTAGATCGGCTCGTGGGGGCGAGGAATGAAGGGGCTCGTTTGCTCGGGCAAAGGAGGAGGCTGTCGCGGGGGCAGGAGGTTGGGGGCCAAAGGTTCAATGACTCACTTGCACGAGGCAAGGGAGTAAGAGGCTGGGAGCCTTACTCACTTCACAAATGAAGCGAGAAGAAGGAAAGAGTAAGCCTAGAGGAGAAGGTTGGTGTGTCTTGAGAAGGCAGGGGGATGCCTCTATTTATAGGAGGAAATCAGGCCAGGCAACCGGAGGAAGCAGGCAAGAAGTGGTTGTACGTTGAGCATCGAAGGCAAACCATGTAGCTGAATAAGTGGAGAAACTAGAGAAGGCAAAAGCAAAACGGGGGGCAACACATGCAAGGTTGGGCGCCACCCCCCAGCTTCTATTCCTTCACAGTTTCTTCAATTTCTCAGTCTGCTCCCTTGTTATGTTGCCTTTTCATTTTGATCATTCTGCCCCCCGAAAGGCTAACAGAATCTAACATCCGTTAGTCCTTTCATATAGCATATATATTTTTGGACATTTTAGGAAATAGGGGGGATACGAAATTGAGGTGTCTACAATGGACTGTGATGATGAAGCAAAGTGGACTCAAGGCAATCATGGGCTTACAATTGGTGGGGTGAAAGTTGGGATTGGGTTAGTTAAAGGAGGACAGGTAACTTGGTTCAAGACTAGAAGTGATTGGCTCAAACCTTATATGGGTTGGAGCTGTTGTAAGGGAAAGGGTGCTAATGTGGGCTACGGATGGAAAAGGTTTGGCGGACTAATCAGAATGGGTTCATGGAAAGGGGGAACATGCGTGGTGGTCACAAGCCTTGCATATCACGACATGCAAGGAGAAAGAGAAAAGGGCAGTCATAAGGTTTGGATGGAAGGGCTCCCTAGTCCTTGAGACTCAATGATTGAACTAGATTAGGAAATCTGCTACTAATTAGGATTTACTTTCTTATTAAACTAGGATATCTTTTAAGTTATTTAGTTGCTTTAGGATTTCCTTTATGTATTCAATTAGTATAGGATTTGCTTTCTTGTAAGCCTTTATAAGGCAAGAATTAAAATTGAATAAGTCAGATTTTTAGAGTATTGAAAAGAGCATAAAACGAGTTCGTTCTTTCTTTTTCTATTCTATTTGCAAGGCAAGTGAAACCTTGTTTGTTGAATCAACAGTATTCTTTACGACAAGTGAGTGAAGCTTGTCCGATGAAACCACATCTATCCTTTTATTGTTTTCGTGGCAGTCGTAATCAAGTTTAGGGCGGGGGCTGTTTTGATTCTTTTGGAGTTTTCGGCCAATGGAATTATAACAGATTTGGCATGGATTTGGTGAGTGATTTCAGGCTGATTGTGTGTGTTTTTGTTGCTCGAATATATAAGGGGTTTGGGGCAGTCCACATACACTTTAATTAGGCGTGTAAGAGAGCTTGTTGAGAGGGTTTGTGGTTAGTTTTGTGGGAAGTCATTGGCGTGGCAGCTTAGGTGATTTTTTGGGCAGCCTATCACACATCAACATAAATGGCGACGAGAGATTCGAGTTCGTTGCGATGAGAAGAGATGGTGTCTTTAACTGATAGGGGCATTCAAGGAAGAATTTTAACAAAGTGAACTTATGTGGTTGAAAAAAAAATGTACTTAAGGGGTTAAATATTTGAGAAAGTGGACCGTCCTATAATTTAGCTATTTCAAAAACCTAACATTACAGAGGTTGAATATAACAGGATTCACAAGAGCATTGCATGGGCTAATACATAAAGGGTTACAGATTGAATGCATGTTTAATGTTTTAAGATATTAAGTTTAGGGTCACTCTATCGACGTGACAAAGTGATGAGACATCTCTAATGTGAGGTTTAAAAATCTTTATAAAGCTTTATGAAAAGCTATATATTTTCTTTTATTAAAATATATAGTTGTAAGACTATGGTATATAAGATTTTAAAGATGATTGATATTTATAGTGAATAATATGTTTATAACGAAAGTGTTTATAAACCGATAACGTGATATGTTGTACAGTTGATAACTAGAGAACGGAGATTGTAACAGCCCGACCCGGACTCCAATGCGAAATCCCAAGGTCGTGCCGTTAAGACATACTAAAAGATGGACAAGCACCTGCTAAGCATAATGGTGCGAGTCAACAGATGAGCCAACAAGCTCAAAACAGGAAGGTAAAGCCATAACGGCAATACGGAACAACCAAAAGCTAAAATCTGCGGAAGCAAATCATAAGTGGAACCCAAGCCTTTAATCCTAAACAAAGGAACGCAAGGCTGAGAGATAACTATCTCTCGACCAATCTATGACTCGCGTGACGCAACATTGCGCACGGGCAACAAACCATCGGCAAACCTAAGGCCGGCGAATCACAAAATACCAACCTGATAAACAACCACTCAACGGCTATAACATGCCGGAGGGACAATCAACTAGAAGAATAAGAGATTAAACACTAACAGCTAAACCAATGTCTCTCGACTAAAGTTGTCGGAGATAGAAATAACACAATACTAGAACATGCGAGCTAAAACCTTGCTCGGAAAGACAACATAAATAAACTTCTAATTAAATACAATAGCTCGACCAAACAAGTCGGCTCCCAAAATAAAACGATAATAAAATACTAACATAACTATCCAAGTAAAGTTTACATAACTTTACATCCGTGTCTCACAAGATAATAAATACAATAATAATATAAACTCCAAGCTATTGCCCGGAAGACCACCTGTTATCCAACAAACACCCGAAGCTGCAACGCGTACTAACGAGCTTACTACAAAACTAAGGAAAACAAACACACAGAGTGAGTCATAATGACCCAGTAAGTTACTAAATGCAATAGTATGGCATAGCATGGCATGGCATGGCATAATGCACAAGCATAAATAAAAATCATGGTATCATACTATTATACCAACAATAAACATGTACTTAGTTATCAAAGCACATAAACTCACATAAACTCACATAAGCCATATAGCATATTATCTTTCACATAAATGCTCATACGTAAACACGTATAACCAGAATCTGGGCCTAGCCCTCAATATTTAAACCATGGGTCCAACCCTCAAATGATCATAATCCGGGTTTCAATCCTCAAATGATCACAACTCATCAGTTTTCTTAATGAGTACCTCATTACATTCATCCAACCCTGGGATGAGAAATGGGAGCTCAATATCAGGCTAGGTGGCGCTAATACGAGACCACATCCCACTATTGGCCATATAGTGAGGAGAAAGGGTACCAATGCGGCGATTCATAGCGAATGTTTCCAAAGGCTATGAATCGTCCCATTGCCGACAAAACGACCAAGACGCCAGCTGGACTCAAATCAAAATGCTCAAGTAGATATTTACTTGGATAAACCAATAAGGACCAAGTCCATCACAAAAGGACTCATCAAATCAAGTAGGTCATAATGCTCTACAAAACCCAAAAAACAATGCACATAAATGTACACACTTAACATGTTAAGCTAACTTGTAAGTTTAGTTCAAGAACCACATATTGAGGTATTCATAAACCTCAAGTCATCACCAATTCAAGAATAGCTTATAAGCTCAATAAATCACGACGTGAGGTCTACTATAGTCCTCTACTCAAGATTTAAATCAAGACTATTATTTAGTCTAAGAACAACCACAATCAAGACTTAGCATTTAGTCTATACATAAAAGCATTCCGGACTCAACAATAGTCCCAACTGTCGTATATAACCGACTTCCTCAATGCTATACTCAAGAACATCAAGACTACCCCGTAGTCACTCCCTCGCAAGTGCATTCATGTGCACGCGACCAAATCCCCTAAAGGAAAACTCGTTCAAATGATCATTTCTTAAAGGCATACGAGATCATATGTTGATCTCTAATACTCCGTGCTCCAACGAACACGCTCTAAATATACTCCCAATAGGTCTCTATAACATGAGTGTCTCGATTGGACACCGAATAAGATACTCGGGTACGCACAAACATAACTAAGCAAGACCCGAACATTGTAGGGTTTCAACCCAAAGCTCATTATTATATTATTGACCTTACAACGACTCCGTTGAGTCTTAATTCTACATTTCATTCTTTATGTGTTTCATAAACCCACAATTAAACATTTCATACATATATACTACAAAATCTCAAAATTCATTCGGGCTTGATTCCCAAGCCTAACAACCCAAGAACTCATTATAATCATAGTCAACCGAAACCCAAATGTCGTAGGATTCCAACCCGAGTTCATTAACACATTATTGAATTTATTTCGACTTCGTTGAGTCTAAATACTAAGTTTCATTATTTACACCCTTCATCAACCTCAACATTAACACCCACTTCAATTAACAATAATTTCTCCAATAATTCGGGGTTGATTTCAAGCCCTAAAATTCATAACAAAACCCAACATAAATCATAACCCATTTCATAAATCACTTAAATTCAATTAAATGATCATACTCATAATGTTTAGTGAGTTCACATATCCAAAGCCCCAAACTTAGGCATACTTTCATAATAAACCCAAATGAAATGTAAACATGATTTCTAGCATGCTCACAATCCTAGAAACACAAGATGAAGAGTAACAATATACTTCAACAAGCATAGAAGTCATCCTACAATTGCTCTTAACAAGTTCACATGCTCAAATTACAAGTTAAAATCACACAAAGCAAGTATGTGTACTCATTGACCTCAAATAGCATAGAGTTTGTTTTCCTTAGGATCAATGAGTACAAAATCAAAGAGAGAAGAAGTAACTTACCTTCAAACCCCAATCAAGAAAGAAAAGCGAGAAAGTAATCGGTTGGAAGTAATCCACTCGTCGAGCTCTTCGATTCTATGGCTAGGGCTTGAGCAACGAAGAAGAGGAACCATGGAAGGTCAAGAAGGACCCTCAAGAACTCATGGAGGAACTAGGAGAGAAGCCATTCCCGTTTTTGGAGAGGAGGGGTGAGAAATGAGAGTCAAACTCTCAGATTGTGGCTTAAAAGGGGTTAAAAACTGAGTGGGACAAGTGTCACCACATTGTGGTCACTTAAAATCTGATTTTTGGTAGCTTAATTAATCACTAAAGCACTCTTAATCCACTCTTAAAACTTGTTAGAGATGTTAGGGTATAAGTAAGGAGGGTTAGGGAGGTTTAAGTGAGGCTTAGAAAAGGTTTTGGATAGGAGTTTAGGAGCAAAAGTCGTACAACAGCAAAACAGGGGAAAAATTCGTAGGTGGCTCCAGAACTTGAGGCGGGCGCCTGGACTTCTGGACCTGCTTATGTTCATTTTGCAATGCTCTCGGCATTGTCCCATGGTGGTGATCGAATCGATGCGAGCGCATGGTCCAAACCCTCGAACTTGGTCTAAACATGTCCTAAATGGTCCCAAACTCATGGGAAACCATTCTAAGGTCTAACCCAACTCAAAACAAGTCGGAAACACACCCGAACAACTCCCGAAACAACTCGGACCGAAACCGGGAAGAGGTGCAACAACGTGCAACCGGAACGACAAATGAACTAGCAATTGAACGAGCAATGAAAGGGGACTTTTAAGGCAAGTCTAAGGGCTAATGAAGAAGCTTGAATACTTCTAGGAAGTTGAACAACAACTAGGGAAATAAGAGTCCCAAAGGAGAGACGATTACGCGACTCGATTCCCGAACTACGCGATAGAGACGAGCACTATCTCCAAAGCTTCCAAATCATCGTTAGACTTAAGGAACACCTCCAACTTGAAGTCTAATACATCTAAACATGTTAATAAACCATCTTATAAAGGTCTAAGACCAAACCGAGGTAACGAACACAAAATGCAAGTAAACTCTTAATCGCGTCGCATTCCGACTATCGTCGAGTCACGACTTGTGACTTTAGCAAGTCAACAACTATATGACATCTCTTAATAATGTTTTGGTCTTAATGTGGTCTCTCATACATTTCTAGACTCTCTCGCAAACCAAACATACGGTTGACAAAGGAAGAAGTGCAAGTAAAGCACGCAAACCGAGCTAACGAAGGAGCGGGGTGTTATAGAGATGGCCTAAATAACCTTTAAAAGGTTTAAAACTAGAGAAGCAAGGAGAACAAATGAAGTATTTCAAAATTAGTTACCAATAATAATAATCCTTAATTTTTTTAAAGAAATTATTCCCCGAACCTAAGAGCATCCACATTGGATGTTCTTAAGACAATTCCCATTTATTTCAAGAATTGTACACCAATTTAGCTGATTCTTCATATAATGAATTTTATTATCCAATTCTTGATTAATAATCGACCAATGGAAGAGAGAGAAAAAGAGAGCCGCGTGGGAGAGAGTGGGTTGCACTGCACGCTTGGCTGGAACACATGCAGCACACGCACGAGTGAGGGCGTGAGGGTGCTCTATCACCGTGGGCCAATGTGCCTACCACTTGTTTTTTTTTTTTAAATTTTTTTGATTTTTGCAATATTACCCTTTTGGTGTCTTTTTTTGTTTTGATTTTCTTTTATTTTTATTTTTGAATTGTTACCGTTTTGTGCCTTTGTGTTTTTTTAAAAAGTTGGACCATTTTTTTAAAAGTGTTTGTTTGTTAGAAATATTTGTTATTTGTATAAAGGTCTTTGTTTAATATGTAATATATTAATGAAAATTATAAATTAATATATTTGTTTTAAAATTTATTTGTAATATTTAATATTACAATTAACATTATAAACAAATTAATTTATTTATATTGCATATTTGAATATGCAATATATTAATAAAAATTATAAACGAATTAATTTATTTATAAAAAAATATAAATATTAATTAATTTATTTGCAAAGTATAAAAATAAAAAAATAGTATAAATAAAGTAGATGATTTGGTAGTGGGACCCATGTAAGAATGTAGTAAGAATTAAAACCATTGAGAAGATTAATTTTTGTAAGAAATTCTTAAAATGTGTAGATGACAGTGAAACACAACTAAGAATTTGATTAATTTTTGTAAGAAATTCTTAAAATGTGTAGATGACAGTGAAACACAACTAAGAATTTGAGAAAGAATAAAACAAATCCCATTCTCAAAGAAAAATAAATAAATAAATAAATAAATAATCAAAAAGAGAGTTGGAATGTACTGTTACTGGCCAACATAAACCCTAACTATCGTTCTTTGATTCGAATAAAACAATTTAGTCCGTCGTTAGATTTCGTGTTCGCCGGACGGCAACCATAGCACTGCCGACGGGATGGCTTTTGCGGCCCCGGGACAACTTAACACAACCGAATCCCCAATTTGGGGATCCAGAAGTGTAGACTGTTTCGAAAAATTAGAACAGATTGGTGAGGGAACTTATGGGTGAGTTCGATTGAATTTCCTTGCATTTTTGTAATTGACATTTTATCAAATGAATTATAGTGATTTGTTTGATTTTATCTTAATGTAAGCTAAAATTCATTTTTGTAGAATTGTAGTTTGATTTTGTTTTCTTACCTCTGCTTCTTGAGTTATTTTTTATTTTCGAAAAGATAGATATGACAATAAGACAATTGATCTGAAATGCATGATTTAAGTTATAGGTATTTCTTATTTTCAATATTCTATAACTGTTCCAGTTATTAAGATCATTAGTATCATCAAATCGAACTCCGGAGTGTTGGTAGTAGTGCACGAATAAGGTTTGATGGAAAATGATGAAGTGCAGTCTCGAGAAATCGTCAATTTTTTGCATTCCTTTGAATGTGTTAAGACATAATTGGGAACAAGAGTGTGTTGAATGTGAAATGAATGATCACAGCAAATACTTCTTTAGTACTGTATAAAGTGAAGCTAATAAGGTCAATGTATCTTCTCATCAGAATTCCTACATTAGCCTTTTATGTTTTATTCAATTATCAACTAAAAAACTTGATTTGATGCTGAGCAAACGATCAATACGTTAACAATGCCGAGAACAACTATATTAAAATTTACTTCTAAGTAGTGTAACGACATTCTGTACATGGATGGTTGACCAACCTGTATTCTCATCAGTTCTTCCACTCCCAGTGCGATTTTTGGGTTATCAATATTTCATAACTTTCTGGGTTAATTTTTTGATCTATAATCATCTATAACAGAAGCAATTATGCTTGTTTTTATTCATATTCTTCCTCCTATCAGAAAACGAAAAAAGAAAAAACGTGTGGTGCTGGTTGAGCTTCCATTTACTAAATTAGGTCATCCTATGCTTCGCTTATATAAAGCTGATATTTGGTAATGATTTTTCAAATATCTAGGAACTACTTGAGTATGTTTGGGGATGTGCTTTGGAAGAGTGAAGACACTCTAACCTGGAAGTTCCTTGATACTGTTTGTACTCAAGTGCTATCAAATAGGGTTGAGGCATTGATGGTGTTGTTGCCCCCCTTTTTGCAGCGATAGATAGCCCGGGATATGATGATGATGCTAGGGACCCTCCAGCTTCAGTATGACTCTGAATGGAATTATAGAAGTTTCCAGCTGGTTTTGATGGTGCTTAATTCTCACTCTCAGCGTGAACTTTAAATACATTACTTACTGACTTGTAGGCTGGGATAGGTCCTATTTAACTAGGAAAAGTAAAATTTTGTGGCTAGTAAAACTTCTAAAGTTCTTATTTGGGGATGTGTATCAGACAAATGTCTACAAATAATTTACTCTGAAGCACAGCTCCCTATTCCTAGCAAGTTCGAGACTGGCAAACCCCTAAAGGCTCCCAATTCTGATGACCATTGAAGCCTGCCAAAAACTTGATCATGTCTAGCAGAAGAGGAAACACAAAAGACGGATCACGACATATGAGAGCATTTCTCTTTCTCCGAGTACCACAGAGAAAGCCATGCACTGTGCAACACCATAAACACATTCCATACTTTCCTTGTCCAAAGTCTCTAAATCTGTGAGGAACAAGGCCTACAACGAAGGACACACCGAACATTCCCGCACTGTTTCTAACAATATGCTTCAAAGCCTCTAAGCATTAGACCAATGAAGACGAGATCCTCGTGTTCCTTATTGTAGTTGCTGCAAATCACACATGTACATTGATGGATTGCCTTACATGCCCTACTTCTCCATTTCCAATATGACCTTGGATAAAAAATTTGAGTGCTTGCTGGTTTCTACGGTGGTTACCTCCGAATCTCAGTGTGAATTTGTACACATGACTTGCTGACTTTGCAGTCTTGAATAAGTCTAAAACTAACTAGCAAAAGTAAAAAAATTGATCCTTGTATTTTCTCTGAAGTTCTTGTTTGGAGATGTGTAGCAGAAAATGCCTAAGAAATTGAAGAAACAATTTTTTTCAATGCTAAGCTTGTCATGAAATTCAATAAAGTCACATCGGATATAAGATGGATGATTAATATAATTCTTAAAGGAATGTACCAAAATGTAGGCTGCACAGAGGAGAAACCAACCATTGTCATGATCCATGTATGGTGGTTGGAGACAGGGAGGTGAAAAAGCTTAAACTATAGCAATGCAAAGTTGTTGTAGTTGAATATGCAGCAGATTTAAGTGTAACGCCAAGAAGATGTGGGTTTTAGCTGCAACAGATGATTGATGTAGATGAGTAAATAACCCCCTTCTTAGTTGTTTTTTTTTTCTTTTGATAAGAAAAACCACCTTCTTAATTGTTTCTTTTCTTGTTTGAAAAAAAAGAACAGAAAAAGAAATTTAGTTAACATCATGAAAAAATATGGCTCTGGCCGAATTTGTAGCTAGAACTCCTCACTCTAATTATATCTCCGCTTACAAGCTGGGTTGAGTCCATGGGGGGCTTTTCTTTTTTTATTTTTCTTGATAAGTTTAACATGTATTTTATGATAATAATCATATTGGATATATTCATTTCATAAGAAAATAAAATAAAATGAAATATTACGAATTGGACGTACAACTTATATAATTGTATAGTGATATTTCTGTTACTATCTCAAGAAACGTTAATAATGGGGGTTTCGGTGGGGCCCTGGGAGGAAGGTCGCTTTCTTATCTTCTTCTTTATCAATTTGTTTTTATCTCTTTCTGAGGGGGTCATGTGAAGCTGACAATTTACTCCTTTCCTTGCTTGTGTTGGCCAATGATATGTGATCTGATTGCTTTGCTTTGCATCACGTGCTTCTAGTCAAGTATACATGGCTAGGGAGATTAAAACAGGAGATATTGTTGCTTTAAAGAAAATACGGATGGACAACGAAAGGGAGGGGGTAAGGCATCTTTCTTCATGCAATTGCAATTCTTTTAGAACTTTTTTACTTTTTTCTTGTTGACTATTGTTGAATGGGATCACAGAAAATGTGATGTTGTGTTTAAACATGACTCTTAAACATTTAATATTTTCCTTTTTTTCTTTTGATTTAATTTGTGAATGCAGTTCCCTATAACTGCCATGCGTGAAATTAAAATATTAAAGAAGCTGCATCATGAAAATGTTGTTAAGTTGAAAGAGATCGTAACATCTCCAGGTAACTCTTTACAAGTTTTATTTTGCTTTCATTTCAATTACTTTTTTCTTCTTCCCCAACACCGCATCATATAGCCCCAAGGAAAAAACTATGTGGAGTATCTAATTTCTTTTGCTTGTGTTACTTTAATAAATATATGAAATAATTTTCTTGCATTCAGGTCCTGAGAAGGATGAGCAAGGGAGGCCAGGCGAGTACATTAACATGAAGTTTTTGCTGTTGGAGAACAAGTTTCCTTTCTCTATATAAAACCAAATTCAGTATATACAGATAGCTGCATAACCTATGTTTACTCAGTTTCATGTAGCTAAGTAGAGCAGATAAATGAAAAAATATCAGATGGACATGACCTGAAGGTTTCCAGTTTGGTGGGACGTATCGATAGAGATGTGGGGACCTAGGCTAATTGATGCAGCCAATAGATATGGTAATAACACAGCAATAGAAGCGAGAGAACAGATGAAAACTTAACTGTAAATAACAAGTAGCAACATCAAAGGAATAAAAGCAGGCTGTGATGGTGGAAGCGATTAGAAAACAATAAGAATTGAGAAGAAGAAGAAGAATAAAGAAGACAAGAGAGAAGGAGAAACACCCAA
Source organism: Codonopsis lanceolata (assembly GCA_013146195.2). Taxonomy (NCBI): domain Eukaryota; kingdom Viridiplantae; phylum Streptophyta; class Magnoliopsida; order Asterales; family Campanulaceae; genus Codonopsis; species Codonopsis lanceolata. The sequence continues at coordinate 63,411,810 of CM028382.1, read as the reverse complement.
CTGAAAATAATAATCAACTCTGAATGATTCTGAGGCATTACAATAGTATCTATAGTCTAAGAGATTCTCCTTGTAATACTAGGACTAGGGCTAGGGCTAGGATTAATGATACAGTTGATAAATGGGTCAAGGAAAAGCAACTTCAGTGCGCAATAGGATTCATAATTTACTCGAGTTAAAGGAAAAGCTTCGTATAAGTCCTTGAGAATATGTGGTTGAAGGCCCCGGGGTTTGCGGATTGGGTTAAAGAAAAATGGTCTTCGTATTCAGTTGTAGGAGACCCTAGCTTGACTTTGGCTAGGAAGCTTAAATTGCTCAAAGAGGACTTGAAAGTGTGGAATAAAGAAGTTTTTGGTAAGCTGGGAGTAAGGATTAATTCTTTGATGGAGAGAATCAGTGGCTTGGATGGGTTAGTAGGGGTTCGAGCTTTGAGCAAGGAAGAGGAGCTGCTTCGTCTGAATTTGCAAAGGGATTTAGATCAGTTATTGCTTTGCGAAGAGATCAGTTGGAAGCAAAAATCCAGAATTCAATGGCTCAAAGAAGGGGATAGAAATACTAAATTTTTTCATAGAATGGCTAGTGCCCACAAGTCAGCGAATCAGATTAGGGAATTATGGATCGATGGAGTTCAGTTGTCGGATAGCAAGGATATTAAGGAAGGTATTGTGGGTTTCTATCATCGGTTATTTTCTGAAACAGAGGAGTGGCGGCCTTCGTTCAACAGCACATCTTCTACTTGTCTTGATGTAGATGACAGTAATTTTCTGGAGCTTCCTTTTTCTGAAGAGGAGGTTGTGGTAGCCCTTCGTGGTTTAAAGGGTGATAAAGCACCGGGTCCCGATGGTTTTTCTATGGCCTTCTTCCAGCATTGTTGGGAGATAATAAAGGAGGATTTGATGAGGGTGTTTCACTATTTTCACAAAAACTTGTGCTTTGAGAGAAGTCGAATGCTTCCTTCATAACTTTAATTCCAAAAAGAAAGGGCGAAGGATTTGAGCGACTTGACCTATCGGTTTAGTGGGTGGTGTCTACAAATTAATTGCTAAGGTGTTATCTTTGCGATTAAGAAAGGTAATGAGTAAAATTATTTCAGTGAACCAACATGCTTTTGTGGGGGATCGTCAAATTGTGGATGCCTCTTTTATAGCCAATGAGGTGGTGGAGGCTAGACTTAAAAGTGGAGATCCAGGTTTGATCGCAAGTTAGACATTGTGAAGGCGTATGATCATGTCAATGGGATTTTCTTTTATATTTGCTTTGGAGAGGATGGGGTTTGGTCTTAAGTGGCGGAAGTGGATTCTTTTTGCATCTCGACAGTTCGTTTTTCGGTGTTGGTGAATGGTGAGCCCGCCGGATTCTTTGCTAGTTCGAGGGGTTGAGGCAAGGAGATCCTCTTTCTCCTTTTTATTTATCATTGTGATGGAGGCTTTGAGCAAGATGTTGGATAGAGCTGTGTGGGGTGGTTTTTGAAGGGGTTTAATGCGGGTAAAGGTAGTGGAGAGGAAGTGATAGTGTCCCATCTTTTATTTGCAGATGATACGCTTGTTTTTGTGGGGCTAACTCTCATCGCTAGGTTATTTGCGGCTTGTGCTCCTTTTCTTTCAAGCGGTTTCGGGATTGAGAATTAATATCGCTAAGAGCGAGATTATTCCGGTTGGCGTGGCGGCTAATTTGATTCCCTTGGCCAATTTTTTTGGTTGCAAAGTTGGGGGCCTTCCGACGGTGTATCTTGGGTTACCTTTAGGAGCGAAGCATAAAAGTAAAGAGATGTGGATCTCTGTCATCGAGAGGTTCGAGCGGAGATTGGCGGGTTGGAAAAAACAGTATCTTTCAAAGGGGGAAAGGCTAACTCTAGTGAAAAATACTCTCTCTAGCCTTCCCACTTATTTTATGTCTCTTTTGTGCTTCCAGCTTTGGTTCGCAGCAGACTTGAAAAATTGGAGAGAGATTTTACGTGGGATGGGTCTATGGAGGTGCGAAAGTTTCATTTGGTTAGATGGGAGAAAGTCTCGTGATAGTGTGAGAAATGGAGGCTTGGGGATAAAAAATCTTAAGTTTTTTAATTTGGCTCTTTTGGGAAGTGGCTTTGGAGATTTGTGGTGGATAGGAACGCTTGGTGGAGGAGAGTGGTGGTGAGCTTGTATGGTGAGGGTGAGCATTTGTGGTTTCCGAAAGATGTTCCTACCTGCTATGGGGTGGGGGTTTGGAAAGGAGTCAGGAAGGGTTGGGCTCAGTTTGAGAGACATATCTCTTTTGAGGTTGGCAATGGGTCTACAATTAGATTCTGGAAGGATAAATGGTGTGATGACAGGGAGCTTTGGAGATCTTTCCCAGTTTTGTTTAATTTAGCAAGTGAGAAAGATTGCTTAGTAAGTTCGATTTTGAATATAGAGGAAGGGAAAGTCTATTGGAGTCCCATATTTCGGAGAGATCTTCAAGGTTGGGAGATGGACTCTTGTGTTCAGTTTTTTGCTAAGTTATACTCTCACTCGGTGGGGCAGCAGGAGGATAGGGTGGTGTGGGCGGGCTCGAAGAGGAAGATTTTTTCTGTTAGATCCTATTATCATATTCGTTCAAACAGAGAGAAGATTGTGTTCCCTTGGCGGAGTATTTGGAGAGTGAAAGCTCCGAGTAGAGTTTTGTTTTTTGCATGGGAAGCTGCTAGTGAAGCCATCCTTACAGGGGATAATTTGCAGAGACGTCGAGTGATATATGTGAACTGGTGTTTCATGTGCAAAGGATGTGAAGAAAGTGTGAATCACTTGTTGCTGCACTGCCCTATTGTGTCTATGCTTTGGAATTTAATGCTTGGTCTGTTCTCTGTTGCTTGGGTGATGCCGAGATCTGTTAAAGATCTCCTTTTGAGTTGGTCTTTGTACAAGCGGAGAAGAAGGATCAGCTTCTGGCACACAGTTCCTCTGGGTATTTGGTGGATCATTTGGAGGGAAAGGAATAGGAGGGTGTTTGAGGATGAGGAGAGGACGGTGGATAAGTTAAAGGATGAGTTACTTCGTACGTTGTCTTTTTGGGGGGTTGAGGACACTAATTCTTCCAACATTCACAACATTTCTTGTATCGATTTTGTGAATAGTCTTTCTATAGATTAGTCCGTTTTGTGTATGCTTATAGTTTGTAAAAAGGCCGCATCTCCTGTTTAGACGCTTTGGTATATAATACTTTACTTATCAAAAAAAAAAAAAAAAAGTCCTTGGAATACATTAAGGAGATAGATTAATAATGAGAGAATTCCGAGCAGCAAATAGCTTTGCTTTATTGAATTGTGTGATGTTATTTCCTTGGGTGTGATGCTCAAGAACCCTAGTGTGATGCCTAAGGTTACCTCGGTGTGAAGCCAAGAGTTATCCTCTTTCTCCTTTTCTTCTTTCTCAAATTTTATGCTATTCTTATGATTTTCCAGACCAAGTTACTGTTCACGGCTATTGTTCAGAGAGCCCGAATAGCCGCTGCAAACTATTCTTTCGTGAGCCAAAGTTACCCCAAAATCCTAAGCCTTTGATCTACGTATTAAATCCCTTAATATAGCTTTCTTTTCGTTCTGTCCCGCTGTGTTCTCCTCCATCAATTTTGGCCCAACTTTAGTAGGCTAAGCGTACCCTCGCTTTTCCTGCATCAATTAAACTCATACTCCTGGGACTAGGAAAACAACTAATTAAGAAGTAATAAGATGTTTCTATAAAGCGACTAAATAAAAAATAATACCAATCTTAATCTACCAAGGACATGTTCCAATAAGCCAAAAGGCCTTGTTTGACCGAGCATGATCCTTGGCTTTACCTCGGGCCTTCAAAGGCTCATGAAGCTAGTTTGTCTTGCATCAGGCGTCAACAGCTGTTCTCCTTTAGCTAAATCTCAAAACACAGCTTCAAAACTGAAAGTAACACTCTAATCCCACCAGCCTTATAAACCCCAACTAAAACTATGACACAACACAACACCTGAAAGTACCCACCTTCATAAATAGTGGTGAATAACCCTAAGACGGCACTGTATCAGAAAATAGATAAAAACTGCATATTAAGCTATTAAAGTACACCACACTACCCATGACACGAATAAAACTAACAACTTAGGTGCCGCCGGCATCCCATCTAAGGTCCCCTTTTGGCCCTGCACTGCACACTCTAAATGAAAATCTATTTCAAGAACTCGGCTCAACAAGTTTGTGGTGGTAGATCTTTGATGAAAAATTGGATCTAGTTGCTGCAGCCTAGCAATAGGTTCCCACGTGTTTTTTGTCAAAGGTTTTCCTTTCCACCTGACTAATCCTTCTCCAACATGCCGTCCTTTGTTTGTAGGGTTTCTGATTCCTTGATATCGACAATCTATCCAGTTGGTCAAATTGAAGATTTAAGCTATGCCTGTTACCCACATTGTTGTTCGCCCTGAATAAAGTTAGCTACATTTCTTTTAATAAGAAAAGAAGTTTATTAATAAGAGAGAAAAGGTTAACCAGAAGGTCACTGATCTCCTAATCTGAACCAATACAAGGTATAACTAGGACCAATGCTTTGGGCCTAGACGAATTGGAACCCAAGAATTAAGTAACTTCAGCCAACACTAGCTAACACAGCACAGGAAGCCGTCCAGCCAGCCTTCATAGCCCACGCAGCAGCCACACACCCCACAGCCCACAAGCTTTGACTTTACAGAACTCACAGCAGCACACAACCCTCGCAGCACACAACTAAGCCCACACAGGCTTCATAACCTCAAACATTGACTTAAGAACAAAAAAAGCAAACCTGACAGCCTATAATGTTGGTCCTAAGACAAATTACAGAACTGCCCTTATTAAACAAGCTTCCAATAATATGGCTAAAGCAGGCATCTCTCAGAAGATTTCCCAAAGTGATTCCAGGCCATCTTGGGACTGCCATATAAGAGTTTTGGCCTAGAATCCACACCTCTAGATTTCTCCTAGACACTTTAAGAGTTTGCTGCTCATTTCTATCACCTGTGATTTAGTCTCCTCATCCTACTCTTTTCCTGTCTTTGTTGTTTTGGAAAGCTGGTATCCCCTTCAAAGTTAGAGCCTTTGTTTGGTCTGTGGTTCTTAATAAACTCAATTCTGATGACATGTTGAAAAAGCATAGGCCTAGTAAGAAGCTGTCCCTGGATTGGTGTGTTATGTGTAAGACTGAAGCAATCTCATGATCATTTGTTCTTCCAGTGTAGTAGTGCTCGTTATCTCTACTTGTTTTCTCTGTGAATGTGGTAGGAGAGGCTTGGGTAAGTCCCGGGTCTGTAGCCTCTTTCCTTGAGTTGCAGGTTAGAAGTTTTGGGAGTAGGGATGCTGTCTAACTTTGGTAGGGAGGAGTGTTCGCTGTTCTTTGTGGCATTTGGAAGGAGTGGGATTCCAGAATCTTCAGGGATCACATTTTGTCATTGACTGTTTTGTCAAATAGAGTGGTTCTCGTGGCTTCTCTTTGGGCATCACCGCATCCATAAGGGGAGCTTTCCGTGGTGTTCCCCTTTTGGATATTCAGCGTGCTTGGACTGCACTTCTTTTTGAGCTGCTGTCCTTTATATTTATTTTTATTTTTGCTATAATGGACTTTTCGTCTGTCCTTTAGTGTTTCTTCTCTTTTTAATCTTAATAATAGACTTCTTTTCTGATAACACCACACATACATATATATTTGATTATACTCCTAGCATACGCACGCTGCATCACCTGTTTTGGCGCCTTTACCTCTTTACTAATCACAAAGAAAATGCCATAAGGTGGACCTGCAGATGGCAATAAGTATAAAGGTGGCATTTACATGGTCTTTGAATACATGGATCATGATTTGACTGGTCTTGCTGATCGTCCTGGTATGAGATTTTCCGTTCCACAGATCAAGGTAACAATAATGTATGAAAAGTGCTGGATATGTAGTTCCTGGGATATCACTATGTCAGATGAATATCACTCACTCTTTTCTTCTTCAAGTGCTATATGAAACAGCTTTTGACAGGGCTTCATTATTGTCATATAAATCAAGTACTTCATCGTGACATCAAAGGTTACCGTTAAAGCAAGTTATTTAAATAAAAAAATCTATTGTAAAAAAGGAATTTTCTGTGTGTGAGTGTGTGTGTGTGTCTCTCTCTCTCTCTATATATATATATATACATATATGACATCTGTGTGTGTATATTCTAAATCAGTTGTCTGGTATTTGTCGTAGGTTCCAATCTTCTTATAGACAATGAAGGAAATCTGAAACTAGCAGATTTTGGCCTTGCCCGGTCATTCGCAAATGATTATGCTGGGAATCTTACCAATCGAGTAATTACCTTATGGTATAGGTACTACCTGGTCACCTCATTTCTCTCAACACCATCGCATATATTACAAAAAGAAGAAAGGAAATGAAAACTCTTGTCATTCTTTGGAGCTGAATGTAATGCTGATCCTATTGACTTTTAAAACTTCGGACTTCTGCTAAAGAAATATAGGAGGCCGCAAATACCTTCTGCTCCTTTTATGATTTCTAGCTTTGGCAAAAGTCAATACGAGCTAGATGGTCGAATCCTTTTAATTAATAAAATATGTTTGCCTTCAAGATGTTCATCTAATAGGATTGCTGCTCTCGTTGTTTAAATAGACCACCAGAATTGCTGCTAGGGACAACAAAGTATGGCCCAGCTGTAGATATGTGGTCGGTTGGGTGTATCCTTGCAGAGCTTTTACATGGAAAACCAATCTTTCCTGGAAAAGACGAGGTTAGTGTTCTTTTCTGAATTCTGTAGAGGAAGGATGTAAATAGTCATATGATCAGTTTGACATGGAAAATTGGTTGATGTTCCATCATAAAGGCTGCCAGTTGTTGGTTCTAAATCAAAACATTCTGAAAAATATTGTCAGTTCATGAAATATGGCATGCAAGTTGGCCGTCAACATATAGGTAAAATATATTACATAGTAGCATTCTCCGAGAACATCTGAAATGATTTTCTGTTCAAGTTGATGGTTAACCTTGTTTTCTTTGTTCCTAGCAGTTAGAATTGCGTTTAATCAAGTCAAACGTTATTTTGTATCAAGTGAAAAGGGTTGGCATAATTATTGTTTACGGTAAAAAGTGACAGAATGAATAACCTTCCGTGATAACTTTCACTAACGCCAAGGCACGTATCATTCAAACGTTAACAACCACTTGACTAGAGTGCATAATGTGGTGGTGGGGAGGGAGTGTGTGGAGGGTGAGGAGGAGAGGGGAATTGCAGCAGATTTTGGCTTCTGAAAAGACGGTATAATCACATATCGAGTTAAATAGGTGTACATGACGAACCTTTGGTAATGTAAGCACATTTTATAGTCATTAAGAAGGGAAAACATTTTCTAGAGTATTGTTTTGTTTCTGGTCAAATCTAATGAAGTAAAAGTCACTGGTTTTGAAAATGTTATAGAGAAACCCCTGCTGTCAACCGTGCTTTCAAAAACTTAACGAACGTAGGTTGGCTGTTTTGATAATTTTGGTAGTTCCATGATAATAGGTAACCCTTAAGCAAAGTAAGTAGGCCACTTTTGCCATTAACCTTTTACCTTTAAAATACACACATTACCAGAGGGCATCAGTTGTACTTGTAATTAGTGGGTTTTAATAGACTGGTAGTGCATCCGATTCAGCATGTTTTCCGTGGACAATCTTGGATGCATCGATAAAGTTATGCCATACTTTTGTATTCCTATCGAAGGGAGTCATTCTGCCTCTCACTTGAGGAAGCAAAGACAAGCAGACTAGGTGGAAGAGGGTGCTAGCCGTCCTTGGAAGGCTCTCGATTCCTTGATACTAGCAGGAAAGGTCATCCCCAGCATGTCTTTTCATTTGGTGGGATAGACCTTAATCCCATTCTTCCGTACCATCACTCTAAGGTGAAGGATTTTTTTTTTTTTTTTGATAAGTAAGGATGTATTAATAACAAAAGTGGCAAAGCAGAGGTGCCGCATCCTATGTACACAAGAGGAGTACTCCAATAATTACAGATTACATATGTTCGCTACAAAGTCAGCAAAAGAGTTGACCTTAGGCCTGACACTGTCAATACACCAAAAAAACAGCAGCTGAAAGCACCGAAGAGGCCTTTCCTCATTATCAAATGCTCTCCTATTTCTCTCTCTCCAAATCACCCAGCACACTCCCAAAGGAATTGTCTGCCAAATAAAATCTCTACGTTTCCTTTTGTGCAAAGACCAGCAAAGGAAGAGATCCTTGATTGATTCCGGCATAGCCCAAGATAAGTTAAAGATGCAGAAAATGAAATCCGACAATGCACCCACCACCGGACAATGAAGCATAAGATGATCAGCACTCTCACCATTCCTTTTACACATGTAACACCAGCTCACTAACACCTTACCATGCCTCTCAAGATTATCCCCCGTAAGAATTGCTTCATTCACCACTTCCCATATGAAAAAAGCAACTCTAGCCAGAGCTTTAGACTTCCGAATAGCTTTCTAGGGAAGCAGGCCCCTTCCCCCAATATCCGAGCCAAAGTAGTGCGAACGAGCCGAGAACATTTTATTTTTAGACCTTTCCCAGATGACCTTGTCATCATTACCCATGTCCAGCTGCTGCAGATATAGCAACTCTGAGAGCTGGATAAAGCTCTACCACTTCCCAATCCTGAAAGTACCTTCTAAAAACTGGGTTCCAAATGATCATGCCTTCTTGCAAAATAAAAGCACCGATGTTGACTTCTTTGTCAATCGCAATGTTAAAAAGGGTAGGAAAAGCCCTCCACAACTCCAAATCTCCACACCACCTATCCAACCAAAATCTGGCCCCCCGTAGAACCTTTTCCTACTTCAAAGGAGAATTTCTAGCAAAAGCATCCCACCCTTTCCGGATTCCTTTCCAAACCCCCACCCCATAAGACAAGGAAACTTCCTTTGGAAACCAAGGATGATTTCCTTCCCCATACTTGCTCACCACCAATCTCCGCCAAAGCGCATCCTTGTCGATCGAACATCTCCACAACCATTTACCCAACAAAGCTCTATTGAAAACTCTGAGGTTCTTAACCCCTAGACCACCGGTTCTGATACCAGAACAAACTTTGGACCAATTTACTAAATGATACTTCCGATCCACAAGCTTTTTTTTGATAAGTAATGTATTATATAACAAAGCGTCGAATCAGGAGACGCGTCCTTGTACAACTAGAAGAATAAACAAAAGGACTAATCTATGGAAAAACTATTAACAAAATAAATAGTTATGAATATTGGAAGTATTAGTATCATCAGCCCCCCAAAAGAGCAACATACGAAGCAGCTCATCCTTCAACTTGTCCACTGTCCTCCCCTCATCCTCAAACACCCTTCTATTCCTTTCCCTCCATATAGTCCACCAAATACCCAGAGGGACTGTGTGCCAAATGCTATTCCTTCTTCTCCGCTTATACAACGACCAACTCAAAAGGAGATCTTTAACCGATCTCGGCATCACCCATGCAATAGAGAACGGGCTAAACATTGTATTCCAAAGCATAGTCACAATCGGGCAATGGAGCAACAAGTGGTTCACACTTTCATCACACCCTTTGCACATGAAACACCAATTAACACAGATCAATTGACGTCGCTGCAAATTATCACCTGTAAGGATGGCTTCTCTAGGAGCTTCCCACGCGAAAAACAACACTCTACTCAGAGCTTTCGCTTTCCAAATACTTTTCCAAGGGAACACAATCCTCTCTTTGTTAGGAAGAATATGATAATAGGATCTAACGAAAAAGTCCTCTTAGAGCCCACCCACACTGCTCTAAGGTGAATGATAGATAGACAGAGATTTGAGAAATTAGTTCTGTCTTGATTAGCCTCCAGGTTTTGATCTAATTCCATAGGGAAGGCTAGGAGTAATAAATTGGTCACTTGCACTTGCTTCATAAAGAATAGGAATGGTGTCGTCTTTCTTGTCTTAACTTTTTGCTTGCAAGAGGAACCAGAAAGAAAAAGACCAGTAACTGATTTATGTGGTTTTATCCTATTATCAGCTTTTCTGTAACAGTAACTTCCTTGTGTAGTGATTTTGCATTCCTTATTTTATTTTTTATTTTTTGAAATGTTTTCCAGCCTGAGCAAATAAATAAAATCTTCGAACTGTGTGGAGCTCCTGATGAGAATATCTGGCCTGGGGTTTCCAAGATTCCTTGGTATAAAAACTTCAAGCCCACAAAGCCAATGAGAAGACGTATTGGCGAGGTCTTCAAGCAGTGAGTATATTGGTCTATGTATGTGTGCATATGCTGTCTTTAACAGTGGAAGCTGAAATCTGGAGACAATGTTTATACCTTATTGTGCTCTCTCTCTCCCCGATTGTAGCTTTGACCGTCATGCTTTGGAGTTACTTGAGAGGTTGCTGACACTTGATCCATCTCAGGTACCACATGTTAGACCTTCGTGTTGAGCTTTCATTCTTTACCACTTATTGCTCTAAAGTGACATGAACTTTTGGATTGTTTTATTCATTTATTCATTTGGGGTGATACTCTCTGTTCACTCCTCTGGATCTAATACCTTTCTGGCCCTCTTTTTGGGTGTACTGTGCAAGAGACTGAATATGATTTGTCAAAATCCAAGGCACAAATAGTTCTTTGATAGTTGTTTGGTTGTCTTTATGGTTCTGTTTGGTTAATGGATTACCTATTCTGGTTGATTCTTTGCCTCATAAAGGCACTTCAATTATTTTGAAGAATGTAATCATACTTGGCACACTTTTTTGTGTTTGATTTTTTTCAAGCAGATGTGCAATATACTTGGGGCAAATAATCTGTGTTACCATAGTTTGCAGTCATCTCTATGGGGGGACGCGTGTAGCTGCTTCAAACTAATAACTTGAACTCCTGTTCTTAATTTTTTCATTCTTCTTCTGTAGTTTGTGTTCTTTTTTCTCCATCCTTTTTATTTTGTTTTTTGGTTGTCGAGAGTGGAAAAAGTTTTTTTTGGGTGGTGGTGGGAGATGGGAACTCCTTTCACGACACCATTCTCCCTTCTAGTTTCCTTTCAATTTTTTCTCATGTTTAGATGCTTTCATAACTGCAAATGAAATATGCACCAAGGGCGGAAGCAAGAGTAAAACATAACACAGTCCTTCATGACGACCCTACCTTGCCAGATCCTGCTTTTGAGGTCTATGAAACACAATCAATTTTTTTTACACCCTACAAAAGCAGGAGGGGATTCCGCATCCTCTGATGCCAGGATTTCTCCTGGTTACCCTGCGTGGCATGACATGCATGTCTATCCAAACGCTATGTTTTCTTGCGTTTTCCTTCACATGATCACTCACCTCTTTCGGTTCATTTTTTCTATTGAATGACTGTTTGATGACTATTTCTTTCCACCAAGTATTGTATTTATGCTGCCCAATGACTTTACCTGCACGCTAGGGCATGTATATATTATGACAACAATTCTAATACAGATGATGTTCTAGTTTTAAGTTTACGATGATTCTCTATTCGGAAAACTGTTTTATAAAATAACATGTTTCTCTTTCTACCTTCTTTCATTATGAAGAGAATATCAGCCAAGGATGCACTTGATGCTGAGTACTTTTGGACAGACCCACTGCCTTGTGATCGCAAAAGGTATGAAATTTCAGAGTATTTTTAATATTATTATTATTACTATTATGCATGTTGGGGGTTTTTCAAGTTTATGATAGATTTTCAGTGCAGGCGACCCCCCGCCCCACTCACCTTTTTTTTCTCTTGCGCACACTCTTGTTTTGTGACTTCCTATCACGTTCTTGGTCAGTTTACCAACATATGAGTCTTCACACGAGTTCCAGACCAAGAAAAAGCGCCAGCAGCAGCGGCATCAGGAAGAAACAGCAAAGCGTCAGAAAATACAGAACCAGCATGCTCGCATCACACTACCAATTCAGCAGTCTGGGAAGGCACATGCTCAGATGAGGTCAGGTCCACCACCAAACCCTCCCATGCGTGGTTCTCAGCCTCAGCCTGCCCACCAATATGGGAAGCCTCGTGGACCTTCGGCAGGGCCAAGCAGATATCCTCAAGGAGGAAACCCTTCTGCTGTATATAATCACCACCCAAATCGCAGCACGTATGGGTCGCAAGGATGGGTGCCCGCTTATGGTTCTAGTGGAATGCCTGGTGCTGGTCCTTGGGGTGGTGCTGCAGGTGGCACCCCAAATTACTCTCAAGGTGGCGGTGGTACTGGTGCTGGTCGCGGCTCAAACATAATTGGTGGGAATCGAAGTCAGCAATATGGTTGGAAGCAGTAATGGCTAAAATATTTTGTCTGGGTTAGTAGGATTAGTGATATAAAGAAGAAAATAAGAAAATTCCCCATTGGATACTTACTACTGTTTGAGAGGTAAAGCGGAAAGAAGGCTATGGGATAGCATCTTCAAAAGTTACTTCTGATGGGAGCTACACAAAGTGAACACTCTGAATCTTGTACATTTCTTTATACAACATATATAATATCTACTCTTACAGTTCCATCATGAAAAGTTCTTCCATCTTTCGGATACTCCAAAATGAGAGTACTTGAAAGTTAGCAACTTGTGCTTACCAAGTTCCATAATACTAAAACTAACCCAGGGAAGAAGATTTGCACTATTGTGAATTTCAATGTAATAACTTGGATACTACTATCTTATAAATTTGTGGTCCTCCACTTGGTAGTGGTGAAAGCTTGTGATATGGTTGTTTATGAGGAAGAATAGAGTGTAGGGACCAAGCATCAGGTCCTCTAGATTGAGGGCCTGTGCCTTCTTGCTGGGGAGATTGGCTATGATGATAGTGGTTTCTGAGGGTTTTACTCCTGTTGAGTCCAGGCTGCAGGTTAATCTGAAGATCTCTCATCCTTTTTAGTCATTCTATGCTAGCTCTCATGAGTTGGAGAGATCCCTATGTTGGGAGCTTATCAAACAAGCAGCTTTAGGATTCTTTGATTTATTTTTATTAGTATTAACTTCTCTTTTTTCCCGTGGTGGTGGTGGTGGTGGTGGTTGGAGAGGGAATTGGTGTGATTTTAATGTCATTTTACTTCCTATTCGTATGGATGAAGTTTCGGAATTCAATGAATATGATTCATCCGGGCTGGTCGAGTAGATGCTGGTTTCACAGGAAGTTCATTTACTTCGTGGAACAAGGGGGTAGCTAGTAGGTCTATGATGGCGGAACAAGAGCAATGATGCGGTTCTAAACGAGCCTCGCTCCAGTGAGATGTGGGAAGTTCATTTGCTTAGTGGAACAAGGGGGTAGCTAGTAGGTCTATGATGGGGAACAAGAGCAATGATGCGGTTCTAAACGAGCCTCGCTCCAGTGAGATGCGGGAAGTTCATTTACTTGGTGGAACAAGGGGGTAGCTAGTAGGTCTATAATGGGGAACAAGAGTAATGAAGCGGTTCTAAACGAGCCTCGCTTTAGTGAGATGCGGCGTACCCACGCGAAATAACTGACTTGCTCCAGTAACGCGGCGTGCCCACGTCCTATGTCGAATAGTGCTGAAGTTGAGTTCTATTTTAAGTATGTTTCCTATTTTAATTAGTATTAGAGTTATTAATTAGTCTTATAGTATTTTTAGAGTCCAGATCTCCTATATCACTTGTGTGTACCACTGGTGTACCACTTTTCATCTCAATCATTGCATCCCAACCATTATATCTTAACCGATGGTTAAGATGAAAAGTGGTATACAAGTGGTACATACGAATGGTACAGGAGATCTGGACTCGTATTTTTATTAGTAAATATATTAGAACTTTATTTGTGATTTATTACCCCTAGTCCTAGTAGGTTAAGATTTTATTAGTTTCCTTATAAATAGAGTTGTAAACTCTGGTTAAAGGGGATGATTTATTTTATGCAAAGCTTTGCTTCTGAATTGGATTTTTTCAAAAGTTAATTACAGTGTGCTGTGATTGTTAACTCCGTCCGTTCAAACGACAATCGAACAAACGTCCGCTTGTACATGTTTACAAGCTTAATTTTCTTACGATGGCTTGGGTGTCGTCTCTTGTACAAGTTCCGCGTTAGTCTACCTTCTCGAGATTGGGTTGGCTCTCTCTACGATGGCTTGGGTGTCGTCTCTTTATAACAGCTCTTGTCATCTTAGCTTGACATATTGATTGCTGAAGTGGAATAAAGAATATTTTTGGAAACAAAAATATTAGGTTTATCACTAGCAGAACAATTAAACATAACATCAAAATCTTTAAACGTAACATCATTTAAAAGGTAAAATTACTTCACTACCCCTCTTCACATTTAAACTATACTACCCCCTCCCTCCCTTTCCCTTCACGTAATTTTGATTATGTGTCATTATTGATTCGATTTTCATTGTTAATTCACATGATATCGCATGTGAATTAGATTGATTTTGATTCGGTTTATTTTTTTCTTTTCAATTATGAACAAAAAATCGTTGATTTGTATTTTTTTTTCGATTTCGGACAAAACAACCGCTACAAACTAGCGGATGTAACATCCGCAAGTGTGTGGCGGATGTTTTATAAAACATCCGCTAGTGTGTAACGAATCTTTTATAAAATAAAACATACGTAAGTATGTACCAAAAGTGAATATATATTAAATGTTAAAAGGGGTATTTAGGTCATTTTATGCATTAAATGATATTACATTTAGGGATTTTGGTGTTACATTTAAGGTCATTCTATCACTAATGTTACAAATTATGTTGTGAAATGAAAAGTTAAAAAATCAACTATGTTTTTTTAAAGATAAATTGTAACACTATGGATAATAACAGTGGTAAACCTAACAATACTAATATTTTTTTCTTGGTCACAAGCGGTAAGAAATATCCTTCCGTTCCAAACAAAAAGTTCTCGTTTAAAAGTTCATTTTTTTAAGAAAATGAAATTTTTAGTAGCTCATTAGTAATAAAATTATATTTTTACACCTTAATTTTTAAAAGTGAATTTTTTAAGTGAAACACCACAAAATAAATAAAATGGATACTTTGTCCGAAATGGAGGGGAGTTGGATACTTTTGGTCTCTAGTACCAGAAGACGAAATTGTATTGCTAAATCCAGGCTAGGTTTGTGTACCTTTTATTCGAAATTTTGGCAAACTGGTGTGCTATTTGAAATGTGTCTCAGGTTACCTTTCATATTGATAAATATTACAATAACTTTCTCATATATTACCATCTAACAAAGTTTATTATACTCCCTTCGTTCCACCCAAAAGACTAATGCTTGAAAAGTCTAATAATTAAGGGATGTATAATTAGCATTAGAGTTAAAATATTTTGCAGATTGTAGACATAATTTTTAAAAATTGACTTTTTAAGTGAAACATCTAAAATTATACTCCCTCTGTCCTTAAATTATCGTCTTGGTGGACTTAGTGTACGGTTTAAGAAAACATATTTGACTGGATTATTAATATTAGTTTGGTGTGTAGTTTACTTTAAATTTTATGTGTATGTGACATATAATTAAAATATGATGAAAAATTAAGGGTAAAGTGGTAAAAGTGTTGTCCTAAAAAAAGTTTCAAACAAAATAATTATTTTGAGACGGATGAATAAAAAAAACAAGACAATAATTTATGTACTGAGGGAATAATAGATTATTTGTCCGAAAGTGAGGGAGTAAATATCTTGATGTCAGAGAATGATTATCTTTCACAAATGCACCAAACTTTTGTTGTTAGTCCGGATGCCAATCTTTTGATATCCTTGTGAAATTGTCCATTTTAAATGAAACAACCAACAACATAGTATAGGGGACCGACTCTTTGTCTGAAAATACAGCTTTTTAAAAAAATGCAGCGTTTTTAAAACGCAACATTTTTAAAATATAATTTTATTTTTATAAACACGTTTAGAAAACTATTTTAAAACGCTATTTTTTATAAATAGAGTAGTTGTAAACGTAGCATATTTTTAAAACGCTACAAATTGGAGTGTTTTAAAACGCTCTACATTTTTAAAACGTTGCATTGAAACATTTTTAAAGAGAAAACATTGTGTTTTTTACCAGCGTTTTGACCAAAACGTTCCACCAAACAAGCACTAAATATCTTGTAGCCCGTTCACAGAATGATTTTCTTTCACAAATGCACCAAACTTTTGTTGTCCCTCTCGATTCATCTCCCTTCATCCATGCTTGCTTGGGTTTAGAAGAGTGTTTGTTAGCAATGTGAGAGGTCGTTGATGTTTAGAAGATTGGATATCATTTGAATAAGTTGTATTGTGTTGGTTGGGAAAGAGGGCTTTGCAACTTACTATATATAAAACAAACTTTATTTGTGAACACAATAACTAAGATTAAGCTAAATATCAAACAATAAAGTATAACACAAGTATTTGAAGTGGTTCATATTGTATACAGTGCTACGCCCACTACTTGAGTGGTCAATTTTAGATTCTAAAGTTAGATACAACTAGTTGTAGACCTGTGCGTTGAACACACAGACATACATCTTTTTTTAATTAAATTATACTTAATAAAAAAAATAAAATCAAATGAATAGAAAAATAATGATGTAGGGGGAAACTACTTAAATATAAATTCATCATTGTATTGGTAATATTATAGATTTTAAAAATTTTCCTAATACAAAACATTAGCAAATCTGTGTTTCTTTTTTCAAGATTCGTAAGATTTAAAAAATCTTTAACTCATTTTACAATAATAAGAATTTTTTTTTGACTTGTTCACAGATAAACTGAGGGAAAAAACAGAGAATTTATCTTTTCTAGCAAAGTTCAAAGTCTATGTAGGTTAGTCTTCAATTGGTTAGTTCGGAATTTGAGATACAAGAGTTGTTCAAATTGACTAGTGTGCTCTTGTTTATTATGATATTACATTAATCTTCATATTTGATCTAACTTCAAAATGGCTAAGTGCATTAGGCACTTAGTGGCATTTAACAATTTTTTTTATTATACATGAAAGTAATAGATCTGTTTGATTTAATAAATCTGTAATTTATTCTACAACATTAACGTTAGATTTTTTTATATAAATAAAAGTACTACCCCTACATAAAGAGCAAAAAATCAACATGAAAGCCAATTGTATTTAGAGAGTTGAATTGGAAAATTATGATACTGAAAAGGACTTGTTTTAATCATATATATAACAACTACTACATACGATGCATATGATCTATACAAAAGAAAAAAAGTGGCATCAATGTATGAAATTTAAAATAATCAAAATGTAAAGATAAAACTTCACTCATACCTAATAGGTCGTGGGTTCGAGTCTGTAGACACCCCAATTTTGTACCTCTGGTATGTGACATAACATAAAATATCAAGACCTGTTAAAACATTAACAAATGTC
This sequence comes from Codonopsis lanceolata, assembly GCA_013146195.2. NCBI lineage: Eukaryota > Viridiplantae > Streptophyta > Magnoliopsida > Asterales > Campanulaceae > Codonopsis > Codonopsis lanceolata. Next base: position 63,394,494 of record CM028382.1, on the reverse strand, counting down.
AAGTTACAGGGTCAAAAGTGCAAAAGGACAAAGCAGGATGCGCAAAAGAATGAAATGCAGGGTTCAAAGTACAAAATTTGGAAATTGTGAATAGTGCTGGCACTACCCATGCCAAATCTTGGCATGGCGCCAAGATTGGCTTTGATGGCGCCAAAATTTGCCTTCCTGGCTCCCAAGTTCTGCAACAGTGGCCGAAATGCTCAAATCTCTCTGCGGCTGGTACAAGCGACTGATGCACTAAGAGTAAAAACTAATTCCTCCTGTGTCCTCAATCCAGCCTATATAAATAGAGGCCTTGGGGTCCGCCTTCAGTACACCTTTTCATCGATAAAAATTCTCCACGTTCTCGTTATGCTGGAGAAATAGAGAGCGAAGTGAGATAGTGAATGATCACCTCAAAGCCTCGAAACCCTGTCAAACCTCCTTCAAACACAAAACCAACCGGTAGAAGTGAGCCTTAGCCCCCCAGCTAGGTATCCACCTTATTTCCCCGGCCCAAAAACCATAAAGTAAGTCGTTACTCTGCCCGAGTAATAGGCTGAAAACCAACCCATATAAGCCGTTATTCCGCCCAACCAAATAGGCCAAAACCACCACAAATAAGCCGCCATTCTGCCCGAGTGAGTAAGTCAAAAATTACCAAAAATAAGCCGTCACTTTGCCCAAATCACACCAGCAGCAGCAATAAAAGTCTCCCTCTCCCGAGAAGGACAGAGCGAGCACACTCCGCTCTAAAAGGTAGTAGCCTTTCAGGGCACTTTTATTTATTTATTTATAAAGTTGTTATTTAAAATCCGGCCTAATGTAGTCAATATAAGCCGTTGTGCTGCCCGGATTATATTAGGAATTATTATGTAATAGAGCCGTTATAATGACCAAATATTTTTAAATACATTTGTAATTATTGTAAGGAAATGACTACAAGTCCATAAATAATGTAGCCACGGATGTATTTGTTTTATTTTCTTGTCTTTTAATACTTTATTTATCTGCTAAATAAATATAACAATAAGCATACTTTAGCCAAAAACTATTTTCAGACCGAAAGGGTGAGTTGGGTGCCTAGCACCTTCCCAACTCGTAACTTAGCATCCGAACTCATTTTTTTATCTCTGGTTTTCTTTTTCTGGTTTTGCTTTATTTTTGCCTTAAAATAAATATGGCGACTCTAAACTTTTTGGATCAAGTCAAGGGTGATTATGCAGTACATCATCCGATCTTGGTTCGTTATTGTGCGATGGTAAAGGAAATTTTAAAGGACTTTGATTACTGGGAATTAGTGAGAATTGCTCGGGAGGATAACATGCGAGCAGATTATCTGTCGAAGATGGCTGAGGATGAAATTCAATCTTTACACCCTGGAGTCATGATCGAGCATTTGGAGGTTCCTGTCATTGAGAAAGAGGTGGTTATGGATATTGAGCCGGCTACAAGATGTTGGATAGATGATCTTCGGGCTTACATCGAACAGGGGGTGTTACCTGAAGACAAGAAGGAAGCTAGAACAATCCAAAAACGATCATGTCGTTATCTAGTTTTGGATAACATTTTGTATCGGAGATCTTACTCCCGACCTCTACTGAGGTGTGTGCGACCGGAGATGACGGAAGGAATTTTGGGCGAAGTGCATGAAGGCAAGTGTGGAGGTCACCCCGGTCAGAGGTCATTAGCCGAGAAAGTTTTGGCAGCTGGATTTTACTGGATAACATTACGACGGGATGCTGAGATGTATGTTCGTCGATGCGACAAGTGTCAGCGTTATGCAGATATCCCACGTTTGCCATCTACCAAGCAGACCCCTGTTATAGCTTCATGGCCGTTCGATATGTGGGGAATAGACTTGACTGGTCCTTTTCCCGTAGCTCGCTCGAAATTCAAGTATGCGGTAGTAGCTGTTGATTATTTCACTAAATGGGTGGAGGCGAAACCACTAGCAACTATAAGTGAGGTAAATGTTATCGATTTCGTTCATGAGCACATATGGTGTCGGTTTGGAGTCCCGCGAGCAATCGCGTCGGATCATGGGACTCAGTTCTCGGAAAAGTTTACTAAGGCATGCGAGCAAATGAGGGTGAAGCATTGGCAGTCATCTGTAGCGTATCCTCAAGGTAATGGGCAGGCTGAAGCTGCGAATAAACAAATCCTGCACGTTTTGAAGAGGAATTTGGAAGAAAAAGCTGGAAGATGGGTAGATGAATTGCCTTCAGCCTTGTGGGCAGTTAGAACGACAGTAAGGGGTCCAACAGGAGAGACCGCCTTTTCTTTGGCTTATGGGTCTGATGCCATGGCCCCGGTGGAGATGTATCTGCCTACTTATAGGGTTTTAAACTACAATGTTGAGTCTAATAACACAGCTCGAGCAACTGATTTGGATTTATTGGAGGAAAAACGGTTGGAAGCTAAGATGAGAATGGCAAATTACAAGCAACGAGCAAAAGCTCACCACGATAAAAGGGTTCGTGGTCGATCGTTTGCTGTGGGGGATTGGGTCCTTCGTAAAATTGAGGCAACGGGTCATCGGTGAATGAGGCGTCACCAAACTGGGAAGGTCCTTTTCAGATTTCGAGGATCATTAAGGAAGGCACTTATATGTTGCGGACAGAGGATGGTGACAAGTTAAAGCATCCATGGCATGCGGATCATTTGAAGAAATACTATTGGTAATTGATTTGCAATATGTAATTCTTTGATCCTTTTTCTCATGGCAATTAATAATGGTGAAACTCGATTGTCTTTTCAACCTTGTGTTTGGAAAGTTGGTCTTCGAGTTGGTTTTTGTTGTTTTCTCGATTATTCTCTTTATCGAGCATGAGCTTTTTCTTGCTCGGTTAAAGAGTTGGTGTTCGAGTTAAATATCTCCTCAATTGTCTTTTTTCGAGCATAGAGGGATTTATGTTCGAAAAAGTTTGAGGAGAGGTTTCCCGGTTCTCGAATTAGTCTCTCTTTTACGAGCATAGAGGGCTTTATGCTCGTAAAAGGAGTTGATGCTCGAGTGGGATAATTTGGCTAAATAGTGATCGCTTTAGAGCGAGTAAAAAATTATTTTGCTTGACAAAAATTTATATAAGGTTGTCATCCAAAAGTAAAGAAAAGCAAATAGAAATATTACAGATAAAAGTTAAATTGTTTTTGAGACAAGGCACGGAGGCCAGAAAGGCACGCAGGCCATTGTTACGAGTTCAAGCACAAGGGGCAGTGTTGTTCTCGGTTGAAGCAGGAGCAGGTTCCTCGGTACCTTCAGTTGTATCCAAGATGGTAACTTCGTCATCAGCTTGGCCTTGGGCATTGTCAGTGGTTCTTTGAGGGCTTGAGCTTGAGCCCGTATTTGTGTCATGAGCTCGGTGACAGTGGGGTTGGTGACAGGAGGCGGATTCCAGGGGGATAAGCCCTTCTCAGTATCGGCCTCGGCCAATGACTCCAGTTCATCTTCATTAAAGGGCACGAGGGAGTGGCCGGGGCGAGCAGACGAGCAAAATAATGGATTGGCTCCCCATTCGGCGAGTTGCTCGGGGCGAATTTCCAACCCGCTGCAAGCAATCTGCCTTAAGACGTGGTTCATGCCGTGAACAAAGAATGGGTAAGCCTCACCTTCAACACTGTTGGCGAAGTCGTTCGAGTTCTTATAATCTTCAATGATTTGTTGTTTCTGCTCCTCACTGGACGAAGAGCTGGACCCCGCTAGTTTTTGCTCGAGGCTGGTGATGGTGGCATTAGCAGCTTCTAGTTCACCTTGGCAGGCACGAAGTTCCCTGCGCACTCCGGCTATGTTGTTGAGAGCGGTTTCTTCCGATTTCTTGGAAAGGTTCAGCTGGGATTCCAAGGCTTTCTTCTCAGATTCTATTTGGGAGAGTTCGGTCACTTTGCTCGTGAGGGACTCCTCGGTAGTTTTGAGGTCGGCCCGGATGCAGTTAATTTTCTCCTCCAAAGCATTCTTCTCGGTGGTTAGGGTATCCTTTTCGGCAGTAAGAGTGTTGTTCTTGTTAAGGTTGGTGATCAGGCGCTCATACATCAAAATGGATTTATTGGCAATCTGTCAGAAAAATTGTGGCTTAGAAGACAGAAAAAGGGAAAGAAAGCAAGTGGTAAGAAGAAAGTATTACCTCGGTCATGCACATGCCCATTTCCCTGATCAAGACGGAGCTCGCTTGGTCGGCGTATTTCTTCTGGATCCCACTATGGTGTAATCGCTTCATCAAACCAAGTCCAGTAGTGGCTTGGAAACCACTTCGTTGTGTGTCTGGCGATGTTGTGGAGATCCGATGCGTTAGGCGAGCTCCACGATGAGGCGCGGCTTTGGGTTGATCGTCTGGCATGACGAAGTCTTCTTTCTGCCAAGAGGGGAGTGGGGGAGTACTTTCTTCCATGATAGCCTTGTTTGCCCGGCGTTTGTGTCTCCTCGGGCTTTCAGTTGGTTCGATGTTGATGATTGGCGGGGAGATGTTCACTATTTCTCTGGCAGTGCTTGGGATAAAAGCTGCTGCCGCAGGTTGGTTTCGGTTCTTTGGCGTTTTGTTCCTCGGCTTGAAGTGTTGGCCGGGACCGTGGGAAGATTGATGGCTGGCTGGGTTGACAAGTGCTTAGCTCGCTTGTTGGAGCTCTTCTTCGCAGCCTGCATGAATTTGCTCACGTCTGTTAATTGCCTCATATCTGCATAAGATCAAGAGAATGTTAACCAGGGAAAAGCATAGATTTGTAAAGTTATTAAAAAAGGGTGATGAAGTAAGCAGTTGAAATGTAACCAGAAAGCGAGAAAGAAGGTCGGCAGAGAGCTCCGACACGAGCACAATCCTCGCACTCACTAGGGAATTTATTCCCATGGCAAGATCCCCAGTATGGATGGGGAGTTTCTGGATCGATGATAACTCGGGGTTCAACTCCTTCAATGGGAAGGTAGGAGATCCCAGCAGATCGTAGAAGACCAAGGTCGAAGTGAGAACTCACCGGTTGTGAGGTTCGGGATGTGCTCAGCGCCCCGCGCCTTGTTTAGGGTGTGCGTGCTGACGTGGATGCGGGGACACCACGCTCTCGTTCCACCCTCCCTTGTTTAGGGGAAGGCGAAATCCAAAGTGCGAGAGGAGTGTCGTCTATGTTAGCACGTTGGAATGTGCCTCGGTTGCCACGAGTGGATTTTGTATCCAAAATGGGAACTAAAGGTTTCCTCATGTCAGGTTATCCCTTATTTCGGGGATAACAGGATATGGGAATGCATTACCTTTCCATTCTCATTCTCCCCTTTTATCTTTCAGGGGAAAATAAAGAAGTGCAAGAAAAGATATTGCGACGCCCACTTATGGATTTACTAAAATAGCCTTATGGCCCAATCTGAGCGCGCTATGGGCGATGGGTTTCCAGCGCATCAAGTTATCCCTTGTTTAGGGGATACCGGGATATGGGAATACATCACCCTCCATTCCGTATCTCCCTTTTTAGGGAGAGAACAGGAAAGTGCAAAGAGGAATGTTGCGAGACCCCACGGATCCGAAAGTTTTAGAGTCGCCACCTTTATTTTAAGGCAAAAATAAAGGAAAACCGAAAAAAGAAAAACCGTAGATTTTAGAAAGCGGGTTCGGGGCTAAGTTACGAGTTGGGAAGGTGCTAGGCACCCAACTCGCCTTTCTTCGATCTCAAAACGTTTTTGGTGAAGTATGCTCATTGTTATATTAATCTAGCAAATAAATAAGGTCTTATTTTGACAAGGGAAAATTAAACAGATACATTCGTGGCTACATTATTCTGGACTCGCAGCCGTCCTTCCAATAATTACAAACACATTTAAGAATATTTGGCCATTATAACGGCTCTTTTACATAATTTTTCCTAATCTAATCCGGCGGCTTCAACGGCTTATATTGACTACATTGCGCCGGATTTAAATAACAATTTTTGAAAAATAAATAAAAGACATAAAATACAAATAAAATAAAACACGCTCTTAAAGGTATTACCTTTTAGAGCGGCGGTGTCTCGCTTCCTTGAGGGAGAGTCTTTTGTTTGAATTGAGCGGATGAGCTTGATTTGATTGATTTTTGAGGTTTGGGCTTATCAACTCGGGCAGTGACGGCTTTATTTGGGTAGGTTTTGGCCTTTTGGTTGGGCGGAACCTAGACTTAAGTTTTGACTTTTTAGCTCGTTACTCGGGCGAGTAACGACTTATTTTGGGATTTTTGAATTTGGGGTTTTGAGGTGGATACCTAACAACTAGGCTAGGGATCACTTATAACCTATGGGTTTTTGATTTGGCAGAGTTTGGACGGGGTTTGGAGATTATAGGGGCTTCCACTCACCTATCTCGCACCTCTCGTACTAAGTGTATCGAAAGATCGCGAAGCGAGCTTATTGCGATAAAATTTAAACTAACCGGTGAAAATGCGGGCGAGGCCTGGTCTCTATTTATAGTTGGAGTTGAGGACGCAGTGGGAATTTCTTCGTTTGTTTCTTGTGCATCAGCCACTTGTACATTGAGCTTTGAGAGTTGTACCCATTTGATCGTGAGAGAGCATGGAAGAAAGACTTGGTGCGGCAAGCTATGCTGCGGCACCAAGCTTTTTGAAATTTCAAAATTTGTCATTTTAGCCCCTGCAGTTCAGCATCGCGCATCTGCTTTTCCTTTCGCATTTTGACTTACGCAACTTGACATTTGTTAAGTTTTAACAGTTCTTGATATTTTATGTCGGTCACATACGAGGTGCGAAATTGGGGTGTCTGAGAGCCCCTCAACGCGATGGAGTTTACTGGGTAACCTTACGACTTCTTGAGTAGGCGAACATCGTTGATAAACAAGACTCTCCAATTTCGTTCAATTAAGAAGGAGAATGCAATTGGTAGCAGTTATAATGCACAGGAACATGCTATCCAAACTCTATAAGCTAGACATTTTTAGTCGGTTATAAAAAGTATTCGCAGTTTTAAGCAGATGTGAATTTAATGTGCTCTAATGGTCGGACCTACTAATGTAGGCTGCCTACGTATTCCCTATTAAAGGAAATCAGACCAAGCGTAGTTCAGGCCAAAACCTTAAACTACAACGGAAAAAGATTTTTGTGTTTTTCGAAAAAGCCGTATTCTTCCGGTCCGAAACCGTCGTCAAATACGGTATGAAGATTTGAATGTTTTTCTGTTACCACCTTTCAACTGGTAAAGACCTTGTAGTTGAAACGTGTTAAGAAAAATTTTCTAATTATGTAAGGCCTTGATCATTTGTCTTGTTTCCGGACATAACCCGAAAACTTTTCAAATATCGAAAAAGCGTGTGCTTGACTAAAATCCGTTGCCGAAACCTGCGTGCTTTTACGTTACCACAATTTCAACCGGTCAAAACCTTGTAGTTGAAATGTGTTAAGAAGAATTTTCTAGGTATGTCGGGCCTTGATCGTCTTGTTTCGGACATATCCGAAAATTTTAGATATCCAGAAAATTGTGCTTGACTAAAGATCCGTCGCCGAGCACGACGAATTGATCATTCTTCAAGTATTCTCGAAAATTATGAAGTGGAAAATATTCTTTTTCCTTCCTTTTTTTTCTTGTTTTTTTTCAAATATTCCTCTTTTTTGTATTTTTGAAATATTCCTCTTTTTTTTGTTTTTTGAAATATTATTTTTTTTGAAATATTCCTCTTTTTTTTTGTTTTTTGAAATATTCTTCTTTTTTTGTGTTTTTTGAAATATTCTTCTTTTTTTGTGTTTTTTGAAATATTCCTCTTTTTTTGTGTTGTTTTTTTTTTTTGAAAAACAAATTTTTCTTAAAAGGAAATTATTCTAGAGTCAGGGTAGGAATACTGTACTTGACTTACCTGTTTGCACCCGGGTGGCTGCCGCGGATTCGGCTGATTTTGACATTTCTGCCACTCTTTGCTGGGGAATTTATTTATTTTGCTTTTTTTTTATTGTAATGGTCGGACCTACTGATGTAGGTTGCCTACGTATCCTTTTTCAAGGAATCAGACCAAACGTAGTTCGGCCTGATGCTGGGAATCTTGCTCATTTTTTTCTTTTGATTTTTCTTTTTCTTTTCTTTTCTTTTGATTTCTTTTTTTTTTCTTCTTTCTTTTCTTTTTTTTTTCTTTTGATTTCTTTTTCTGCTGGGGAAGTTATTTCCTTTGTCCTTTGGTGAATGGTCGCAAATTTTGGTTAACAAGACTAACTTTGTTAACTTTCTGTTAGGCTCAGGGACCATTTTGAGAATTCAAAACTTCGAGGACCGAGTCTTTGCAAACTTTGGAGGGGGAAAAGGGAAACTTCCCTTTTTCTCCCTTAAGTGGACGGGAATTTGAGAAAGGAAGCTACTGCTTCTCTCCCTCTTCTTTCTTCATTTCCTTCTTCTACTGCTCCTCGCCATAGTTGCTGCTGCCTGCTGTTTCTTTTTTTTTTCTTCATTTTTGCTCCTTTTCTCGATTTTCTTCCGCCAATTTCAGTGTTTTACTTAGCAGATGGCTTCTTCTTCACAATCCAGGAAGGGAAAGGCACCGATGCGCCCCGAATCTGGCGGTAGGAGGAGAGAACCTCCTATCTTGGTTCGGAATCGGCTGAATTATACGTACTCCAAGGATGATTGGGGCAACCTGGTACGAGATCGGGACACCCACATCTCCCATCTTCCCAACCCTTTGTAAGATTTCTCTTTTCAAGCAATTTTCACGGATATTTCTCGGATCGCTAAATTCTGCCTTTGTTTGGGACTTTTGGAGCACTCTTGACTTTGTTAGTGATGTATATGCATGTCCTATTTATGCCTAAATGATGCAATTGAGTGATAATGCATGTAATTTCTGTGATTTATTTTTGCGATGCATGATTTGAAATAGTGGTCACTATTTGACCCTACTATGCATGATTTATGTTCTAAATGCAAATTGGGCTATATGATGCATGTTTTACATTAAATCACATTTTTGCATGCAATAGAATGACGAAACGGAATATTCGGAGCATAAATTTAATTTTTCCGAAACACTTTTCGGGCATATTTTCGGATAAAAATGGGACAAAACAGATATTTTTCATGCCCTTAGATTTATTTTCCAAGCATGCAAATGCCGCAGGGGTATAGTAAATACCACAAAGATATTTATTTTGATGATTGGTGGTACTTTACATCCTTTTTGTCGTACTCCTATGGCAGCTTATTGAACGAATGAAATGCAAAATATGAATGCATGAATTATTTTATGTGATGCAGATGCAATGTATAACACGTATGAGATGATGCATGGATTTTCCACATTTTATTATGCTCATGACAAATGTGGTTATAATATGTACGTTAAGATGTAAAATTAATTACATATATGAATTGTTTTTTTTTTCTATGATTTTTTTTTATGAATGAAATTTTTTTTTATGGATTTTGAAAAAGAATGATTTTTATTTACATGTAAATTTATGCACATGTATGAAAATAGTTTGTGACAGTTTAAAGAATTATTATTTTCTTTTTTTTTTTTTTGTAAAAGAAACCTGTACAAACATTATGATATAATGCAATATAGTGTATATGATGTATTATGTTACACATGCAAAAATAAATTCACACAAAAAATAAAACTATACCAAACATCTAAAATGTAATGGCACGCTGTACTCTGAAAAAGGGATTTTTAAGAATACACCTTTGGATAAGAGTGGGCTTTTCGGTTGATATTGAAATGGAGAAAATGGTCGAATCTCTTATTCTTTTTTTCGGTGCATTGTGGCTGTTTAGTCCGTGGTTGTAGCCTTCTTTATAGGTCCTCTTTTCCTTCTACGATCGAGCCGAGAGCAAATGTGTCGGGCGGTTTTAGAGATGATGGAGATGGTCCGAGTGATATGGCAGCTCAGGAAAACGGAGATGCCGATGATGAAGAGGGAGACATATCTGGTGGCTCTCATGCTGATGAGTCTAGAGCTTCTTCTGTGCCTCGCAGAAGGGGTATATGGGCCCGGCTCGGTGGGCGCGCTGGCGATGGACCGCTTCGGGGCTATGGCCGCAAGAAAATGGATTGTTTCTGGGGGAAAACAAAGGGGGTATAGGCAGTATATAGATACGTACAAATGCAAGTAATGTATAATATAAATGTCTTAATAAGCATTCCTAAGTTGCACCTTAGGACTCGTAAAATTTATATTTAATGTTTTAATGTGAGCTGCTTTGTCGTGGTTTTTCTCTTTTGTCAGTCGAGTCTCTGATGTGTTGAAGACCGGAGGTAGTACGCTGATGGCTTCAAAATAATGCCTTCCCTCTCCTTTTATTTATTATTTTTTTATGATCTAACTTTTGCCTAGGCCGCCCTTTCGGGTTTTCAACCTAGCGAGCTCTTATTTGTTATTTTTTTTAAATACTTTTTAATATGCTCTAATTTTTGCCTAGACCGCCTTTTCGGGTTTTCAGCCTAGCGAGCTCTTTTTTTTTTAATAATTTTTTTATATGCCCTAATTTTTGCCTAGACCGCCCTTTCGGGTTTTCAGCCTAGCGGGCTGGAGAGGGAAGCATTAGCTGGACCGGATGGTTCAGGCGTAGTACCTTTTGAGTTTGTCGAGGTTGAAAGGCTGGACAAGATCCTCTCCATCCTGGTTTGTGAGAAGCACGACACCTCCTGACCGGATCTCCTTAACGATGTATGGTCCCATCCAAGGAGACTTCCATTTTCCCCTAGTATCGACATAACTAGGGGGTTTTTCTCGAAGCACGAGGTCTCTGACTTGAATATCACGGCCTTTGACTTTCTTGTTGAAGGCTCGGGCGTCACGCCTTTGATATGCCGGGTATGCTCTAAGGCTAGTGGCGTCGTTCATCAATCGAGGCGGTTCTTATACCGCCCTTTGACCCGATCAATTTCGATATATCGGCTTCCATCATCACTCTCAATGATGGAATTTCCACCTATTAGCGATGCCGCTTCCATGCCATATGCTAGAGAATAAGGGGTAGCCCGGTGGGTGTCTTGGATTTGTCTGTAGCCCAGGAGGGCTAGTGGCAATTTTCGGGCGATCTCTTCTGTATCGGCCATTTTTCGATGATGTTCTCGAGGGTTTTATTGGTACGCTTCAACGGCACCATTGGCTTGTGGCCGTAGGGGAGGATTTGTGTCTTTGGATTTTGAACTCGTCCGGCCAGGCGGTTCACGTCCTCTTCAAAATGAGAGCCGTTGTCGGTGATGATCTCGAAAAGGTACCGTAGCGGTATATGATATTGGCCTTAATGAATTCGGATACCTTCAGGCGTTTAAGACCTTGTAGGAAGAAGCTTCTACCCATTTGTGAAGTAATGTCGGCGGCTACGGGACATATTCATGGCCATTGGATCCCTTCGGGTGAATTTGGCCTATGGCGTCGATACCCCATGTTGAGAAGGGCCGGTGGAGTTGTATAGGGCGTGTGGGGGCACATCTTTGTAAATTGGCAAATCGTTGACATTTGTCGCAATGTCGCACCACCGAATCTGATCGGTTCGGCGTACTCGATAGTACCCACGTCGAATGGCTTTCTTTGGCGACATATGGCGTTCATGTGGGGCCGCGGTACCACCATGCGATTGATCCATAATTTGCTCGACTTGCTTTGATCGACACATAGTAAGTTGAGGCCTTGATAGTGCCTCTTATGCAGTTGCCACCGGCGAGTCTGGGAGGAGGCCCATCTTCCGGGGAGACTCTTCCCCTTTGTCTAACCGGGGGGATAAAGATTGATACTGGAGGCAGATTTAAGATGTCGACATACTAGGGTTCGTGATCCGCTTCGGGGCTGCGTCGATTTTGAAGCTTGATCGCGGGTGACCTTCTTCCCGACTATGAATGGTTGGACTTTAGTTTCAACGGGAATGCGGACGATGATGCGAGTGGCGAAACATCGGCGAATTGATTCCTATCTCGTGGCGGAGTAATGGAGCGAGATAGAACCAAATCATTGTGTGTTAACTTGGCATGGTAGAAATGGGGTTGCGTAGAGGATCTGGGTCCTCCATCTTCCTTGACTTGATTTATAATCGAGTGAGTCTCCGTAGACTTCGAGATCTTTAGCTCCCCTTTTGAGCTTCTTCTAGGCCAGCCGGGCTTCATACTCCGTGTATTATTTGAACATTCGAACTCCAACCTTATAGCCGTGGTATGAGAGTCGGCGGGATCGATTAACAAGATTCCTATGCAAAAACCCTTTTGTTTGGCGTCGTCAAGAACATTTGCCAGGTGTCTGGTGATTTCCGGGATACCTTAGGTAAGGAAACCGAGGCTGGTTGCATCTTCGGTCTTGGTAGATCGGCTAAGTGGTATGCGATGGCGCTTCCTTTGATAGACTTGAGAGTGACATAGGTTATGTCAAACTCATTAAGAAGAAGGACCACTTGGCAAGTCACGCTGAAACTGATGATGGCTTACGAAGATGTATTTGATAGGGTCCATTACGGATATGAGCTTGATGGACCTTCCTTGGAGAGTCTTGAGCCTTTGAGTAGCCAGTAGGCGGTGCGGCTTTTTTCGATCTTAGAATAGTTTAGCTCGCTTCTTGTAGCTTCTACTTGAAATATATGGCGTTTTCAACGTAGGAATTTTCTTTCTCCTGACGAGCATAGCCCCTCTTGAGGTGTGCATGACGATTAAGTATATGAGGAGAGGTTTATATGTATGAGGTGGAGCTAGCACCAGAGGGATTGGTAAGGTAGGCTTTTATCTTTTTCGAAGGCTAGGCGGCATTCGCGTCCAGACTTGGTCGGTATTCTTTTAAGGAGTTTAAAGAGAGGGCTCGCGGGTTGTAGTCATTTGTGATGAAGCGGTGATGTCTGCCAGGCCTAAGCCTTTACTTGATTGGGAGTTTTCGGTTGTGGCATTTCAGGGATGGCTTTGATTTTTCTTGGCTCGATCTCAATGCCTTGTTCGAGTTACTAGAAATCCCGAGGACTTTGCCTGCGGTAACCCAAATGTGCATTTGGTGGGGTTAAGCTTCATCTGGTGCTTTACGAGTCTTTCGAAGAATTTACGGAGATCTTTAATGTGAGCACCAGTAGGCGTCATTTGGAATGCACGATCATATCATGGTCATGATCTACAGCTTAAGAGCTTTCTAGTTGGGCTTGGAGCGATGCTTTTGTTAGAGGCGGCCGATTCGGGTATTCAAAGTTCCGGATGAAGCAAGTTATTTCCCCTTCTTTGACTTGTAGTGACCATTACGGCTTGATGCGGCCGACTTTGTTTGGCCCAGGCGAGCATCTCAGGATATGTGGAGCTCGAGGTCTACCACGACTATAGGCTGGATCTAGAGACGCCTTTGTGGGACCATTAAGCAAAGAAGATGTCGGCTGGGCTTTGAGGAGATCAATATATTGCGCTTCTTTCGGACCTTGGAGGAAGCTGCCGATTAGATTTCTTTCATGATTTCATTGTGTCGGCCA
>CM028382.1:63328670-63381041 GCA_013146195.2 Codonopsis lanceolata | reverse complement strand
ATATGGGGCATAAGAGAGATTGTTTTCACAAGATTTCGATCGAAAAAATAGAAGATTGTATGAATCTAACACAGAACTTTCAACATTCGTTCATCGATAATATTCCTAGAGATATTATAGCGACGTGAAGCGACTTAGAGATAATTTAGAAGAAAAGGGAGTACCCAGCGGTTTCAATTTTGTGGATGTTGCAACAATGGGTGCAACATTGGAGCAGCGAGCTTCTTCTTGTGAAGCGCGCAGGAATATCATGAATCTTCACTAACGTCGGGGGTCCCTTCTTCGCATCATAGTTCACGGAACTATCATCAAAATCGAAGAAGTTGGCGGACTAGGCATGGTCGGAGGATGAGCGAGAGGAGAAGGACCGGATGTAGATGCATAAGCACTGCCACAATCGGACTAAATTAGAGCAACTTCATCATCGGTGGAAGAACTTGCAGCCGTTGAAGATGGCCTTCTTGGAGAGAGAGGATAGGGTGAGTCATCATCACGGCAGGACTCTTGTACACGAGAAAGAGGTGGATCTTGGTGACATAGATGGCTCGCAGGGGGTGAGCCGGTGGAGGAATAAAATCCTCATCATCGAGTCACTTTCAAGATGGTGAGTCCTTGAAGAATCCTGCACCGACTTTGTTTTCTTGGCAGCGAAATGTCGCCGACAGGAGGATCGTCGTAATTTGCGAATTCCTCTTTGTCGCTTTGGCCGTGAGTGCTAGGGTTTCCTATAGAGGGAAGACGGACAAATCTCTGGGTTGTCAACATCAATTTCATTCCCTTTTTCTCCGGGAAGAATGACCGTGAGAGGTTCGGGGAACGGTTGAAATACAACCATAGGCGTAGAGAATTATCGTGGATGGATTGGGGCTCAATGTTGGTTTCATTGTTGCTACATTGGATTTTGTCAATTTGGGGCTTTTGAGGAGGAAGCCATCGAGACGAATGGGTGAAAAACTCAGGAGGATGGAGACGAGGCTGAAATTTGAGAGAGAGCGGAGACTTGAGCAATTCGCTGAGAGTTGTGAGGGGATGACGTGAGTAATGTGGTACTTTCTGCCAGAAGGTTCCACTAATCACGCCACTAATGCAATTAGTCGTTGGATATTAATGATGGAAAGTGAAACGTCGCACCCATATACCAGGAACTCAAAATTCAAACATCACATGCTAACCAACCTGATAGAAATTAGATATGAGTCTGTTTATTCGACATGAGAGATATAAGGAGAAATAGATACACAATCGATTTCAAAAACCATTTTGAATTGATCGAAATTTCGAATACACAAAACATACTTAACCGAGATTGAGACCACACAAGATATACAAACACAGACAATAAACCCAGTTCTGATCATGAAGAAAAAACACAGGCGGTTTAGACTGACCACATAAAATAATGACTTTGAGAACAAGAGGCAAAACAGGCATTAAATTTGAAGGACAGAAACTAAGGAGGTGATATCCTGCACCTATATGACCTAAGCAGTATGTCTAAAATATGCAAAGAAAAAACAGCGAAAGAATGCAGATACACACAAGTGATATGTCTAGATCATCGATTGCGGTTCCCAATGTTGCAACAATGGAAATCACATTCACAAAAATACGTGATTTTATGTTCAAATTCTCATTTTCTTTCACCAAAAAAACTATTACTCGAAATATCATAGGTACTTTATTTCCCTATGAAAATAGCTTTACTTTATTTCAAGCTAAAGCACCACTAGGAACCTTTCACACTATTTACCAAGGGTAGCAACTTAACTGATCAACCCATGGAATTCGAAAATCCATAGTCCCAAAGAAAGAGCCACAACCTTGTTCATAGGTAGCTCTTTTTCGTTAGGTAGCTTTCACACTTTGTCAATTAAAAGGTCAATTTAGTCAAGATCAACCCATGCAAGTCGAAACTTCATAGTACATTGACAAATTGCAGCATCCTAAAATTTTTGAAAGGTAGCTCTTTCCTTTGTGGTTTAACAGAGAGTTTTTCTCAATTTAACAACAACTTTATTGGGAGATGGTGAGAAGAATTTGAACAATAGAATCACAATAATTTTGAATGAATCATCACACATGCACAAAGGTACTTAACACAAGCAGATTTGATCTAGTGTGCCCCTAGATAACAATGCAATATGCCTAAATTTTTTTTTATTTATATAATATTATGAGGGATTACATGGCACACATACCGATTTCTAAGATTTATAAATCTCTCAAAATCTAGACTTTTAGTAAAGATATCACCAATTGGTTTTACGTACCAACATGTTCAATGAACAATGCCTTGTTCAACTAAGTCTCTAATAAAATGGTGTCTTATATCTATGTGCTTTGTTCTTGAGTGTTGAACAGGATTTTTAGCTATGCTTATTGCACTTGTGTTGTCACAATACATGGTTAAGATATCACTGTGCAAACCATAATCTTGGATCATTTGTTTCATCCACAAAAGTTGTGTACATCCACTACCAGCAGCTATATACTCGGTTCAATTGTGATAGGGCTACACAATTTTGTTTCTTGCTAAACCAAGAAATCAGATTGTTCCCTAGATAAAAACATCCTCGGATGTACTTCTCATGTCATCAACACTACGGCCCGGTCGGCATCACAAACCCAACAAGATTGGTGTTTGTGTGCTTAGTATACCACAAACCCATGCCAAAGGTCTCACCAACATATCGAATTATTCTTTTCAGCTTTCGGTGAGAAATTTTGGGGTTTGCTTGATACCTAGCACACAAACACACACTGTTATGATATGCGGGCGGGGTGCGGTTATCTGACAAACTTCCTATCATACTTCTATACAAGGTAGGATCAACACTTTGATTTTTCATCTCTATTAAGTTTATCGGATGTACCCATAGGGGTTTTCTTATGTTTTCCATTCTCAAGATTGAATTTCTTCACCAAGTTTAGAGAATACTTGGCTTGAGAAATGAACATCCCTTCATGTGATTGTTTGATCTGAATTCCTAAGAAATAGGTCAATTCCCCTACCATGCTCATTTCAAATGTGGAAGTCATGCAACTCACAAACTCTTTTTCCAAGGATTTGGAGGTGGATCCAAACACAATGTCATCAACATAGATTTGAGCAATCAAAATATGTTTATCTTGTTTTTGAATAAACAGTGTTTTATCCACCTCTCCCCTTTTAAACCCACTTTGTAAAGATGATCGTAAGCCTACCATACCAAGCTCTAGGAGCTTGTTTGAGGCCATACAAAGCCTTTTTCAATTTAAACACATGATTGGGTTTATGGGGATCCTCAAACCCTTTTGGTTGTTCCACAAACACTTCTTCCTCAAGAATGCCATTTAAAAATGCACTCTTCACATCCATTTGTTGAAGAGTTATGTCAAGGAAACAAGCAATTGCCAGAAGCAGACGGATAGACTCAATGCGGGCTACAGGTGCAAAGGTTTCATCAAAATCCACCCCCTCAACCTGTGTATACCCTTGAGCTACCAATCTAGCTTTATTCCTTATTATTTCTCCCACTTCATTCGTTTTGTTTTTGAAGATCCATTTAGTTCCAATAACATTTATTGAAGTGGGTCTGGGAACTAGATACCAAACATCATTTTTTGTGAATTGATCTAGTTCCTCTTGCATGGCATTTATCCAACTTTCATCTTTGAGGGCCTCTTGCACATTTTTAGGTTCAACAGTGGAAACAAAACATGAGGCATGTATATCATCAAATTCGAGTGTGGTCATGCATGCAAGTTTCTTGTAATCCACTTTACCTTTCTTCCTTGTTGACACACCATCTTGTACATTACCTATAACTTGAGTGAGTGGATGGTTTTTCTGAATCTTGCTTGGAACGTCAATTTCCTGTTCAGTCAATCTGGACTGATCATCTTCCTGATTTGAATCTGTTCCAACGACTTCATCTCCTGCCGGTTCTGTGGTCAATGTTTCTTCCGATGTTGCAACATCCGGAAGAACATTGGGTGAAACATCCTGAATTTTTCACGAACCACACGCATCCGCTGAATGCAATGCAATCGCTCATTGAACTCTTGGATTCGGCTTCTATTCGGATCAAAATCTCCAAAATCTAAAATCCCACAAAACATCTTCTTGAAGTTTTGTGACCAAGACCAGTTAGATCATCAAAAACAATGTTCATGGATTCCATAATAGTCTTAGTTTGAAGATTAAAAACTCTATATGCTCGACTATTCGTGGAGTATCCCACAAAAACACATTTATCACTCTTAGAGTCAAACTTGGAAAGTTGATCTCTGTCATTGAGAATAACACACCTGACCAAACACATGAAAATATTTCAAGGTAGGTTTCTTCCCAAGAAAAATTTCGTAAGGTGTCATTGTGCTACCTGGTCTCAAGAAGACCCTATTTCCAATGTGACAAGCGTTGTTTAATGCTTCACCAAATTTCAAAATCTTTTAGCCAAATTTTTTGAATGTAACATCACCCTAGCCATTTCTTGTAATGTCTCGTTCTTTTCTCTCCGCCACTCCATTTTGTTGTGGAGTTTTGGGAGCAGAGAATTCATGTGAAATACCATTGGAGGCACAATAATTAGAAAAGGATGCATTTTCATATTCCGTGTCATGATCACGATCTAATCCTAACAAGTTTTAGATCATACAAGTTCATTACACGGTGTACCAAATTTTGAAAGCCTCAAAAGTTTCGACTTCTCTCTTAAAAATATTACCCAAGTATATCTAGAGAAGTCATCTACACAAACAAAGGTATACTTTTTCTTACCTAGGGTTTCTACCTCAATGGGACCCATAAGGTCAGTGTGAATCATCTCCAGGCATCTAGAAGTGGAGCATTGTGTTATGGGAAGATGTGAAGCCTTGGTTTGTTTACCTTTTGACACGATCCACATACCTTTGAGTAATTCCTTTCCAAATTTGGTAATCCTTAACAAAGATCATGTCTCACAAGCTCATCGAGCTTACGAAAACTCATATGACCAAGTTTCTGGTGCCAGAGATCGGTTACATCAAGACTTGCTTTTTGACAAGAATGAGCATTGTTGAACAAGTAGCAGTTATCAGACGATCTTAAACCTGTCAGAAGACATTTGTTATTATGATCAAGAACTTCACAAGAATGTTTGTCAAACCTTACCTGAAGATCATCATCACACAACTGACTTATGCCTTGATCAAAGTTTGTCTTAAGACCTTCCACATGGTAAACATTTTGAGGTTTGGAAGGCCTTCAACGCTCAATGTTCCTTTACCAACAATTTTCCCTTTGGCACCACCACCATATGTCACCGATCCACCATTAATACTCACATATTCCTTCAAATTCTCACCGCACTGTCATATGTCTAGAACAACCACCATCCAATATACCAAGATCCAAAGAACATGAGATTTTAAGGAAGTAAAAGTAACATTACATTCTTCATCATGTGACATGGAAGCACCAGGGCAGATATCAAAAGGCTCACAATATTTGGCTCTACATTTTTCATCACAAGTTTTGGGAACCCACATTTGTTTGACTATTTTGGGTTGGTGTTTTTGAAAAAATTATGATTTGTCTTTGAACGAGGCTTCCAATGTTTCGCCAATGTTGCCTTTGCATTGGCCGGGCGCATTGGTCGCTTCATCCTCGCCAATGAGCTTTTCCAAAGAAATTTTGCTTCATTTCATTCTCATACATTGCCTTTTTCAGAAAGCAAAAAGGTTGTATGTGACCAGGCTTATGGCAGAAGTGACAAACATAATTTTTCTTTCTTACTCTCGGTTTTTCACGTAAAACAGTTTCAGAAAGCATTCATCTGGCCTGTTTAGTTCCGATGTTCCTTCTCCTTCTTTCACAAACACCTTAACGACAAAACCAATACCGATCCGATGAATTACTGAATTTAGCAGTTCATCAACCTTCTGTTTGCTAGAATTCCACTTGGTCAGGGTCTCTTTTGCTTGAGCAAGCTGCTCCTTTAATTGCTCAATCTCCACATCTTTTCTACTTAGGACACTCTCCAGCCTTATTATGCATTCTTTTTGATCCTCATTCGCCTTTTTCAGCAATTCATTCGCCTTACCAAGTAGTGTAACTTGGTGAGCTCTTCTCCCAATCCTGTACAGACAGCCTCTTGTACCCTTCCAAGATCTGAATCTGTGTCCATCATCTTCTCGCAAGCTGTGGAATTAAAATAGAAAAATCGCTCCTGTTTACGCAACGTTTCTCCCGATGTTGCTCCCGATGTTGCAACATCGGGTGACACATTTTGAACCAACCGATTTTCGAATCGGAATCACAACAAGATTCAAGGTGATAAGATCACCTGGATCTTCTCCATCACTATCACTCAAGGTTGCTGAAAAATTCAAGCCTTTCTTTCTTAATGTGTTTGCACATTGGTTAGCATAGTGTCCATAACCTTGACATTCTCTACATTGTAAAATTTTAAAGGACAAGGAAATGAATAGGCAATATCAAAATACTAAAAAGGCCTATCTCATTTGTATCTGTCCATTAGACTCCCTTCATTTGTATCTCCTCAATCATTATCTTCCCCATTTTTTTGCTGCAAGATTAGGTGGGATTCAAACAACTAACAAGGATATGTTGATCGATGAAAGAGGTGTTATATATATATATATATATATATATATATATATATATATATATATATATATATATATATATCAATATATCAAAAACTAAAAACCATATATTATCTGGTTTATTTACATTGTTGTGTTGCAGGAGTATCAAGAACAAGAAGAGCTACTGAACCAGCCCATTACCTAATGAAAATAGAATTCTTTTCCTTACTGCCTAGAGCAGGAATTGAAGAATATGAATCTGATGTTTTTCAAGCTGGTGGCTACAAATGGTCAGTCCCTCTTCATTTACATATATATATATATATTTCCTCCGTCCCAAAAATCAATGTCTCTTATTGACTTTAATCTTCATAACACGTTTAAATTATAGTTTAAACAACGAAGTAAGTAGTTTAAACGAGCAAGTGATTAGTTTAAAATCCTGAAATTAATTTGGAGTACAATTTTTATATATGTATTGTGCTTTTCAAAAATTCAGGAGGCTACTTTTGTATCCCAATGGAAATGAGAAAGAAGATGGGGAAAATCATATCTCACTGTATCTTGTATTGGCCGACACTACAAGCTTCTCCACCGGGTGGAATGTTCATGTTTACTTCAAATTCTTTGTTTACGATCATGTTCGGATGAACTATCTTATCTTTCGAGGTATTATACATGTTGCTTCTGCAATATTCATTCATGAAATTTTATGAGTCATGAAACCTTAAAATGCTAGATGAAGATGGTCTTCCTTTGGTGTTTCGTTCCATGTCTTTCACCTCTAGAATGCCAATATGCAAGATCTATATTTATGAATATGGAAAAAATATTATTTCAAATCTAATCTTGCCATCGTATTTTAAATTTGCAAATGTGACCGTCGTACTTATAATTGTGCTTAAAATAAAAATTACACTTCAATCGTTCACTATAATTAAGTATTTTAGCCATCATTAAAATTTTAATGAAAATTTTAGGCCTTACAAACTTTGCGTCAACATGTTTAAAGAACCAATGTTAAATATTTAACGAAGTTAATGATTTACTTTTAATTTTTAATACAAATATACGTACGAAAATCACATTCGCAATCTAAATGTACGATGATCAAATTGATATTTTCCAAATACGACGATGATTAAAAACTTAGTTTCTCCTATGACTAACTATAATTTAATGTGTGCCTTTGTATAATGTGTACATAGTTGCTGATGGAAAGAAGACACTATTTCATGCCATGAAGACCAAAACAGGATTTAGTAAATTACTTTCCCTGGATTGTTTCAAGGATCCTTTCAAGGGCTACCTCTACAATGACTCCTGTGTGTTTGGGGCCGAGGTTTTCGCTGCTCCAAAATCTGCAGAAATGGAGACCTGCTTATCTCTGATAGAGCCACCATCTTTGAACAATACCTACTCTTGGATAATTGGAAAGTTTTCGACAATTGAAGATAATGTACTATACTCTGAGGAGTTCAAAGTTGGGAAACTAAAGTGGTATGGGGCGCAAATTGCAATCACCGACTTATTCCTTTAATTTCTATTCTTAATATTCTTTAAAGTTGTTTTATTTATTTCAAGTGAAAGAAAGAGAATTTTTTGCTACATACTGCATAAATGACATGTTTATATGGAAACTCGCTCATGTTTATCATTGTAAGAAACTGAAAAATGAAAATTAGGAAATGTACG
The DNA here is from genome assembly GCA_013146195.2 of Codonopsis lanceolata. NCBI lineage: Eukaryota > Viridiplantae > Streptophyta > Magnoliopsida > Asterales > Campanulaceae > Codonopsis > Codonopsis lanceolata. The sequence goes on along the minus strand of CM028382.1, from coordinate 63,372,773 downwards.
CATTTGCTAGTTGGCTCTTTAAATTCGCTATAATCCATAAACGTCAAACATTTCCTCTGAAATTATACAGAAGCAATTTCTTTTTGGCCAATTTGCTGTGAAAAATGTTCTCAGTCATAGCAAATCTGAGTATAATTTTGTTTTGCATCAAAGTCTAATCTGATTATTTCAGGAAGCTAATCCTTTATCCCAATGGAGATCGCCCGGTCAAAGGCGAACAACTGTCTATCTATTTAGCAGTGTCAGATTGTTCCTCCCTTCCTCTTGGTTGGAGAATTTTTGCGAAATTCAAGCTTCGCGTGAAAGATCACATTGGTCATACTCACTTCGAAAAAGAAGGTAAAACTTGCATAAAACTTTGAATGCAAACGTTCAAAATACACATCTGCTTATTTTCAGTTTCAGTTCTTTTTCTTCTCACTTGAGTTATTTCATTAGTTAGAATAATACTGTGATTAGCAACATTCAAGATATTAGTCTCTAGAGCTAAAACTTGCATAAAACTTTCTAAAATATAGCATGTATCATATATTTTCATGTGCCTGTTCATCATCTCTAGCTACGTGCCATATCAGATTTCATTTACTAGTACATGCTGCAGCCCTCCTATATCCAATTCGGAATAGACCTACCTTGTAGTCCCTTTTCTTTCATCTTGATTCTTTTGGCTTCTCTTCTTGATGTCTTGAATATCCTTCAAAAACTTGTGTTCTTAAAGATTTTCAACCGAACTCACCCTAGTACGAGGATTCTTCTTAATCAACCATTGGAGTCCCCGGTCTAGCTCCTCCCACTGCTTGGGAGCTTATGGTTTTATATTCAATTTAACTCCGACGCAGGTTCTTTACACCCTTCTTCCCTCACGATATTACTTTGCTATCTATCACCCTAGAGTATTTAGCCTTGCTAATGGAGGCAGCCAATCAATAGATTGATCCAAACTCTGGTTCAAAACTTCCTAACAACAAAGTTATATAATTATTTACGACCTTACTTCAACAAGAATAGTTATATATAGATCAAACATATGTATCCTTGATTCAACTTGAATATATTACTTATAGGTACATGAGAAATATATTGAATTTTTTTTAACGACTAGATATGATTGCAACTTTGAATATATTAACTCTCCATCCCATCTTCCAATTCTTTCACACTTCTAGTCTTACACATTTGGTTTTTTTAGCTAACTTTAATTTATGTACCATCATCAAAGAACACTTCTCCTCCATCCAATCCTATTTCTATTTGTGCTAAAGTTTTTTATTCTTTACTTAAATATTTGTTAAAATTTAATTTTTATACTGTTAAATATTCTTATGTTACTCTTTTGCAGCAAGCTTTTGGTTCTATGACTCGTTTAAGGCCCATGGTTTTACAAGCCTCAAGTTGCTAAGTGAACTCGAAGAGAGCTTGCAGGTGAATGGTGATGTTATCACTATTGAAGCAGAGATTTCAGTGGTGGGTACGATTAGAAATTTCACCTAACAAGTTGATCACTATTTTGCATTTGATCTGTAAACGTGTGATATTATTGGTTTCCTAATTTTTGACTTGTCCCAATTCAATGTATGTATTATAGTCAAAGTTACCTTGTATGTATTAGGAAAGTATTTTGTGTAGGTTGTAAATTGATTTTCTTTGCTCAATTATTGTATTTGCCGTGCATATATAGGCTGATAATAGTGAATGAAAGTGACAGATTGGGTTCTTCTTCTTCTGTGTATCTTGTGTCTTTTTCTTTCTTTCTTCTTAGTCTCCTTAGTGTGTCTCTAGAGTTAGGTTCTTCTCCTTTTATTATAATATGGTATCAGAGCAACCTATCACCATGGAAGATGCTTCGGTCACTTCGTTGTAAACCACAGTAGCCTCCTCTTCCTCTAGCCAAACCTCTCCCACAAACTCTTTACCTCTATTTCTTAACATCCAGTCCTACATGGGATCATTGTCACCTAACAGCCGAGAACTATTTGAATTGGAGTTCCCTCTTCAAATCAGTTCTGCAAACCCACAAATTAACCCACACCATAGTTCACAAAAACCCACATGTCGCAATTCTTGCCGATGGTCAGACCCCTAATCCTGATTATGAACTTTTTGCTCAAGCCTCGGGCTTGGTTGCAGGTTGGATAAAAGCTACCGTCACGTCCAAAATCCAACCTCGTGTCAATCATTGCGAAACAGCCTTCGAAGCATGGGAGATCCTAGCTAAACGCTTCGGTGGAACCTCTCGGGTTCATATCCAAAAGATCCGTGATGAACTCAATTCTCTTTCCCGCACCTCAAACATGACCATTGACGACTATCTTCTTCGCGCCAGTACCCTAGCCGACTCCCTTGCTAGGGCGGGTGAGATAGTGTCGGAAGATGATCTTCAACGTCGTATTCTGAATGGTTTGGGTCCAACCTACAAGGAATTCATTACTACTCAGAACAACAAACCAGCTGTCACCATTGAAGAACTTCAGGACCTCCTCCTTCAAGAAGAAGACCTTCAGTTAAAATTTTCTAACCTCTCCCTAAACACCACCACTGCCTTGGCCGCATCTACTTCCCAGTTCCCATAACCCCACTCCTAACACTCAGAACTCCACTTCCGGTACAAACCCAACAAAACACCAAAACTATGGGGGTGGACATTCTTATCAATCTGGAAGAGGCAATGGTGGTGGATACCGTGGCCGTGGTAAGTCATGGTGGAAGAATAGAGGGAGGGGTAGTCAAGGACGAGGCATTCTTCCTACACCCCCAAACCAACATCAAATAAATACCTCACCCCATTCTCACCAATTCAGCCCTCGGTATACTCCCCCAAACCCTTTTGTTCATATTGACCCCAACACCACTTGTCAGTTGTGTCACAAGTCGGGTCACCTAGCCCCTCAATGTCGTGATCGAACCAATTTTGCCTATATAGCCCAACATAATCCACAGTCCTTTCCTTCTCCATATCCTTATACCTATCAGCCTTACCCATCTCCTTACCCGTACCCACATGCACCCACTAATGGTCTTCCTCAAGTGAACAATGCATCTTCCATGGCTCCCTCGTTTGTCCTCGATTCTAGTGCTACGAATCACATGTCTCCCTCTCCGGTTGGTCTTTCTAATGTTGAACCATATTCAGGTAATGACTCCGTTACCGTTGCTAATGGTTCTCGGGTTCCTATTTCTTGTATTGGTCAGTCTACTATTCTTAGTGGTAATCGTATTTTTAATCTGCGAAATGTGTTATGTGTACCTACAATGCACAAGTCTTTAATTTCCATTCGTAGATTCTCTTTAGATAATGATTGTTTCTTCGAATTTGATGGTTTTGGTTTTCGTGTGAAGGACAATCAAACGAAGCGGACCATTCTTTCTGGCAATAGCTCCGAAGGTCTCTACCAGTTACAATTTGATGCCAACACAAAGCTTAATCCTCTTGCCTTGATTGGGGAACGGACTTCGTCTTCCACTTGGCATGCTCGCCTAGGACATCCTTCGTCTCACATTTTTAAAAACTTAGTTAATCATGCTCGGATTCCAATTAGTGGTTCCGTGCAAAATAATGGTATGTGCCATGTCTGTCCTATGGGAAAGTCATGTCACTTACCGTTTGTCTCTCGTAATTTTCATTCTTCGCAACCATTAGACATGCTTCATTTAGATGTATGGGGACCCTCTCCAATTATTTCTAATTCTGGATTTCGATTTTATCTAAGCATTGTTGATGACTTTTCTCGATATGTGTGGCTTTTTCCTTTAGTTCAAAAATCAGATGTTGCGTCTGTTTTTGCTAATTTTAAAACACAAATCGAAAATCAGCTGTCTAGAAAAATATCTGTCGTTCATACAATTAAAACGGTTCAGAGGGGGGGTGAGTTCATGAGTCGCCAATTTCTTTCGTTTCTCAAGCAACATGGTATACGTCACCAATCTACGTGTCCTTACACGCCCCAACAAAATGGGGTAGTGGAACGTAAACATAGGCATATCGTCGAAATGGGGTTGTGCCTGTTATCTCAATCATCGGTACCTCAAAAATATTGGTTAGAAGCTTTCTCCACATCGGTCTTTCTCATCAACCGTCTTCCAATGCGACAGTTGCACTATATCTCTCCCTATCAAAAATTGTTAAAAAGAGTTCCCGATTACCGATTTCTTAAAACATTTGGGTGTGTGTGTTTCCCACATTTGGTTCCTTATAACAAACACAAGCTGCTTCCTAAGTCACAACCATGTGTGTTTCTCGGCTATGACAATTTTTGCAAAGGATATCGATGTCTTGATATGAAGACCAACAGATTGTATATTTCTAGGCTTGTATTGTTTGACGAAACATTTTTTCCCTTTGCTTCTTCGTCCTTGCAATCAGGTCATTCTCCTGGCTCCAGTCAGCCGTTTCATCCTATCTCTTCTCAGTCTACTCGTCTTGATTTTGGACCAGTACGCACCACCTTCAATCCAGTATCAGGTCCTTCTGCTTCCTGCTTCGGTTGCTTCCCCTCTTAATGTGCAGCCAAAAGATTCGACTGCCTCATCGCCTGCTCCACCAAGTGAGAACCAGCCATGCCCATTGTCGACCGCCTTCAACTTGGGCTCCTCTCCTCATCCTATGACTACTATTGGAACCCCAGCAACAGCAGCCACTCAAACCGCAAGGCCTGTCTTCGCGCACAGCCCGATCCCGTGTGCACTTAATGACAATTCCAGTGGTGAGGTTTCTTCTATTCCTCGCAAATTCAAGAGTATAAATGAGCTTGTCTATGGGCACCCCTTACCTGCAGCCTTATCAGCGATCACTGCTACTTCCATTGAATTTGAGCCTCGGTCCTTCAAACAAGCTTCTACCATACCTCATTGGCAGCAAGCTATGCATGACGAGCTCACTGCTTTACACAAAAATGGCACTTGGTCACTGGTTCCTAAAATCCCAGGCTTGAATGTGGTTGGGAGCAAATGGATCTACAAGGTCAAACGACGTGCTGATGGTTCGATCGAGCGCCACAAGGCTCGTTTAGTGGCCCAAGGTTACACCCAACAAGAAGGTGTTGATTATGCCGAGACTTTCAGCCCCGTTGTAAAACCTCCGACTATTCGAACTCTTCTCACGTTGGCTCATTCCCGTGGTTGGTCTATTGAACAAATAGATGTTCGTAACGCCTTTCTTAACGGGTTTTTACATGAGGATGTCTATATGGCTCAGCCACCGGGGTTCACAGATTCTCAATTCCCGAATCATGTCTGCAAATTACACCGTGCAATTTATGGCCTCAAACAATCTCCACGAGCTTGGTTCCAACGACTTCACGATTTCCTAGTCACTCTCGGCTTCTTCAACAGCAAATCTGATAGCTCCTTGTTCATTCGTCACTCTGGGTCAGAGATGGTAGCTATCTTAGTATATGTTGACGACATTCTTGTCACCGGATCATCTACTGTTGCCGTGACCAAGGTTCTTGATCAAATATGTGCCACATTTGAAAGTCGTCGATTGGGTCCGTTGGGTTTCTTTATGGGCATTGAGTCCTCTCGTAATAAGTTCATCCTCAGTCTACGACAATCCCGTTATGCTGCTGATCTTCTTCGCAAGTTCAACATGGAAGGTTGTAAGCCCACCCGTACACCAATGGTTCCGGGTTTGCATCTTGATTCCACAACAGGAGATCCATTACCTGATGCCACTGAATATCGCAGCATGGTTGGAGGTTTGCAATATTTAACCTTGACTCGTCCGGACATCTCGTTTGCGGTAAATCAAGTGTGTCAACATATGCATGCCCCACGGACATCACACCTACAGGCAGTTAAGCGCATTTTTCGATTTATCAAGGGAACAATCACTCTCGGCCTCCACTTTCTAGCCTCCACAGATATTACTCTGTCCGCCTTTTCTGATGCTGACTGGGCAGGGTCTCCAACTGATCGACGCTCTACGACCGGTGCCTGTGTTTTCATAGGTCCGAATCTAGTCGCATGGACTGCCAAGAAGCAATCAACAGTCTCCCGGTCCAGTAGTGAAGCCGAATATCGTGCCCTTGCTACTACGGCAGTTGAATTAAAGTGGTTCTCCTTCCTATATCGTGAACTTGGTCTCTATCTACGCGCTCCTACCATCTACTGTGACAATCTCTCGGCAATACATATGTCACGCAATCCAGTCTTTCATGCCCGAACACGCCATGTGGAGATTGACTACCACTTTGTTCGTGAATTACAACAGCGGGGTTTCCTTCATCTCCGATATCTTTCAACTCGTGATCAGGTAGCAGACATTTTCACAAAGAGCCTCACTTCACCCCGGCTGCAATTACTTTCGGCCAAGCTACAGCTCCGTCCTACTACGCTTAGCTTGCGGGAGGGTGTAAACGTGTGATATTATTGGTTTCCTAATTTTTGACTTGTCCCAATTCAATGTATGTATTATAGTCAAAGTTACCTTGTATGTATTAGGAAAGTATTTTGTGTAGGTTGTAAATTGATTTTCTTTGCTCAATTATTGTAATTGCCGTGCATATATAGGTTGATAATAGTGAATGAAAGTGACAGATTGGGTTCTTCTTCTTCTGTGTATCTTGTGTCTTTTTCTTTCTTTCTTCTTAGTCTCCTTAGTGTGTCTCTAGAGTTAGGTTCTTCTCCTTTTATTCTAATATGATCAAGATACCTTAATACACACGAAGATGTTAATCCAATCTAGTCCAGTAATATGAAATTGTAAACTGAGCAATGTGAACTTTGTGGCCTCACTATCGTCTTCTAGGAGAACTTTCATGTATGCGAAAAACGCGTATTAGTAACTGGGTCAAGGGATTGGTTTGTAGATCCTAATCCTCTTTTATCTCCATTTTGTTTTTGTGAGTTCAAGAATTATCTTGCAGATTGACCGGATTTGTTCTACTTGTTGATGGTATTGTGCAGGTTTTCTTTTACTGATGTGATTTAAATTTATAATTGTTACTCCATCCGTTTCGAGCAAAGAGTCCACTTTCAAAAATTAAAGCATAAAAGTGTCATTTTATAACTAATGAACCACTAAAAGTGTTATTTTCTTAAAATATTTGACTTTCACACATGACTTTTTTGCTCGGAACGAAGGGAGTAATAGTTAGTGCTTCTATTTGTGTTGTTAAATTAGCATTTTCACTTGTAGTTTTACTTGGATTCTGTGTTTTTTTAATTTTCTTTGAGGTCAATATTTTCTTTTGGTTACAATTTATGAATTTAATTTCAATGATAATATTTATGAAGTTGTTTTGTTGGGAAAAGTAAACAGAAATTAATACTCTGTCAACCATTGAAATCAGGAGAGTGAAAGTTAATTTTTTCTTTGGTTACAATTTATGAATAGACAAAACACACTAATGGGCCACCCAACTTTCCTATTTTTTGCAATTTGGCCATCGAAAGTTTGAAATATCTATTTTGGCTATCTAACTTTAGTCTTGCTGCAAGTGAGCCCATTTTTTGGATGGCTATTAGATTTAACCGTTAAGTTATGTCAAATATCTATTTTGCCCTTCTGAATATATTTTTACCTATTAAAAATCTAAAGGGGTCTAATTGAAAATACAAACAAAAAGAAAGAACAATTATAATTAAAAATGGGTCAAATTGTAAATAATAGAACTTTGGGGTTACATATTTGGGTCAACAATGTTCATCTTCATATTCTTCATCTTCACGAAAAAAAAAATCCTAGAACCCAGAAAAATTCCCTCAACCCCGAGATCACTCTCAAATTTGGACAGAGCTCCGCCTCCTCCATCTCTTTCCATGCCGACCAAGCAAACCCCTCCCTCAAATCTGACAATCAGATTCTCCATCGCCGGTGAATCATTCTTCAACTTCAGTCCAGCCGCCCCCATTCCCGCGTGACCTCCGCCTAGTCGCCTTTCTCCATTGTTAACGCCAACAAAAGCGCCGACCTTCCTTCTTCGCTTTCGGCCATATCTGGTCATGGAAATCTCTTCGCAAGCTCCTTCCACGGTTCTCTTTCTTCTACAGCGCCCTTCCCCAAATCCGCCATACTCGTCATCTTCAATCCCACTGTCTCCCTCCGATCTTGAATATTAGATCAGTCAGATTCTCTATCGCCGGCGAATCATTCTTCAATTTTAGTCCAGTCGCCCTTGTTCCAGCGTGACCTCCTCCCAGCCGCCATTCTCCATTGTTGACGCCAACAAAAGCACCGACCTTCCTTCTTCGCTTTCGGCTAGATCTGGTCATGGAAATCTCCCCGCAAGATCCTTCTCCGGTTCTCTTTTTCTTCTATAGTGCCCCTCCCCCAAATCTGCCACAGTCGCTCGGCGTCTTCAGTCCTTCTTTCTCCCTCCGATCTTGAATATCAAATAGTGGGGATGAACATGATGAGGTGGAATATCTGGGTTTTGTTTGGGACAAAGGGGAAGGAATATCTGGGTTTTGTTTGTATGAACAAATGTGTAACCACTTGAAAAAGAACTCTATCACTCTCTAATTTTTTTGATTTTATTTTTAAAATTATTTTTTCCCCTTGATTAGAGAATATGAAGATGAACATTGTTGACCCAAACATGTAACCCCAAAGTTCTATTATTTACAATTTGACCCTTTTAATTATAATTGTTCTTTCTTTTTGTTTAAGTTTTCAGTTAGACCCCTTTAGATTTCTAATTGGCAAAAAATTGTATTTTGAAGGGCAAAATAGATGTTTGACATAATTTAACGGTTAAATCTAACGGCCATCCAAAAAATGGGCTCACTTGCAACAGGACTAAAGTTGGATGGCCAAAATAGATATTTCAAACTTTCGGTGGTCGAATTGTAAAAAGTGAGAAAGTTGGGTGAGCCATTTGTGTGTTTTGCCAATATATTTTCTTAACTCTTTTTAGTTGTTTTGTCAACACAACCTTTCTTTCCTTAGGAGTTTCTTGAGAACTTTGGCTAAGGTTGGTGTCTGATAGAGGTTTGGAGTCAAAAAAATATGAAGGCTATTCTCACAGCATGAGCAACAAGTCAAAGGATCTAATATACAATAGAGCTCAGCCTCGCATGCTCATAATTGATAAATGCTAAGTACTGACCACGATTTACTATTTTACCAAGATCATACGATCATAATCCCTTTCCGAATTCACATGTGTGAACCACGGTTATGCAACCCCCCTCTCTTTCCCCTTTCCACCTTTCTCACTGCTTCGCAACCCATCTCTCTCCGTGCCCCTCTCCCTTTGTGACTCCACTTAATTTCTCTCTCTTATCTTCTCCCCTCAAGCCCCTGCCCTCTCAGTGCAACTCTTACGTACTCTCTCTTTCTTAGTTTGAGAACCCAACAACTCTACTTCACCTCCTTCGAACTCTGTTACTGAAATCTCTCTCCCTGCCTCAATAAATAACCACAACTTTGTTGCTCGTGCCAATTCGTAAGATGTTTGATTCAATCTTAGATTTGAATTTTCGTATACGTATGCAATTGACTCTATCACAGTGATTTATTATTTTACGATGATCATACATTTGATATCCAACTTCACCTTCCCATCTGTGGAGGGCAGTTATTCTTTCCTTTATGCGGATCTTTTCACTCTATTATTATTCATTGTAACCCATCTTTCTCCTTGACCAATTTCTTTGCTTCCTTGATCTACTTCTCTCAGTCTCCTTACTAATCCGATTACAAATTTATATTTGAGGGTTTGAGTTTAAGAGGCTTTTTAGTTTCAGCTGAGAAAAGGAAGAGTCAAGGTCAGCCTGATCTCTCACAATCGAAGAGTCAAACTCTTTACAAGAAAAGAATGGCTTCCCCTACCCAAAAACAAGGCACTAATCGGGAATATGATCGTTAATCATTGATCTTACATAAAGAAGACGACCCTATGATTTTGAATCTGATGGACCATAATTTCTGCTATTCAAAAGAACTTGCGTAGGTAAATGTGGTTGGCTCTGTCTACTGCTATGCCAACAAATGGTCCCTCTTCCAGTAATTACAAATACATTTAAAAAGAAAACATATATATCTGTGTTTACATTATTTACATACTTACAGTTGCCTCCTTCTAGTAATTACAAATACATTTAAAAATATTTGGCCATAATAATGGCTCTTTTTAATGTTATATTTCATTTGCTAGATAAATATAACAAAAAACATATTTTAGCCAAAAACTGTTTTGAGACCGAAAGGGAGTTGGGTGCCTAACACCTTCCCACCTCGTAACTTAGCCTCCAAACCCTTTTTACAAACTCTGGTTTATTTTTGGTTTTTCTTTATTTCTCCTTAAAATAAAGATGACAACTCTGTTAAAACATTTTGGATCACGGTGAGTCCTGCAACATCCTTTTCTTGCACTTTTCCGTTTTCCTCTAAACAAGGGACAATGAGAATAAAAAGGGTGATGCATTTCATGCATCTTGTTTTCCCCTAAACAAGGGAGGATGAGATACGGGGAAACCCAAAGCACTCATAGCGATCCAAAATAAGCCTAAGGTCATGGTGAGGCTCGCAACATCCTTTTTTTGCACTTTCTCGTTTTCTCCTAAACAAGGGACGATGAGAATGAAAAGGGTGATGCATTTTCTATGCCTTGTCTTCCCTTAAACAAGGGAGGGTGAGATACGGAGAAACCCCAGGCACTCATAATGACCTGAGGCAATTTTCGAAAAGTCCATAGTGAGGCAGGACGTGTTCTCATACGCCCTCGCAACATCCTTTTTTTGCACTTTTCAGTTTTCCCCTAAACAAGGAACGATGAGAATGAAAAGGGTGATGCATTTTATGTATCTTTTTTCCCCTAAACAAGGGAGGGTGAGATATGGAGAAATCCAAAGCTCTCATAATGGACTAAAGCTCACTAAGGTGACCGAGGCGTATTCAACGCGTTTTTGACAACATTCTTTCTACACTTTTAATTTCGTCTTCCCCTAAACAAGGGGGGATGGAATGGAAAGAGTGATGTCCTTCCGCATGTCGTGTTCTCCTAAAAAAGGGAGCGCGGGACGCGGGAAAATCTTCCGCGGCACCCACAATGGTGACTCTGCTGGGGACGTCATTTTTATTTAAAGGAAATACAAATGGAGGGCTAGACTCAGTTTTCACAAAAAAGAAAAAAAAATCAATTTTCTTGGTTTCTGGCTAAAATATGTTTGTTTTATTTCTTTAGCATTTTAAATATTGTATTCCTATATATCTGTGCATATATTTGTGGATATAATCCTCTATCTTGCAGCAGTTTCGTTCCAGTTACCATTACAGGTATATATATAAAAAAAAGCAAAAAATATAATAAATAAAAAAATATAATAGATTTCCGGGCAGCATAACAAAAGGACTGAGGCTTTATTTTTATTATTGTTTTACTTCTGCCTTATATTATTATTCTACACGCTTTATTTTTATCGCACAAAATATGTACATTTTATTTCATTATGTCATTTTATTTTGGGGACTAGGACAAATATGTAATTAATAGGAATAGATAGATTCCCCACTTTTTCTTTCTATTTCTTGATGTTATTGGTTGCTTGCTCGCGCTCAAACTAAAAAGCCGAGAAAATCCCAAAAAAAAAAAAAACAGCAAGATAGACCATATCTGCTTTATTTATTGCTTCATATCTGAAAAAAAAGAGAGACTTTTACTGCTTTCTAAGATACCGCACACACGCGCACGCATGTAGATATATTCCGAACTGCTACCCTACACCATGGCCAGCCTACCCCTTGCATTAGCCAACGCTAAATTACATATAGATTCTCAGGACACTTCATGTACCGATCGGTTTTGCATCTCTGAATCATTGGTCAGCCCTTGTGCAAAAAAAAATCAGAATAAAAAAAATGGAAAAAAGAAAAGAAAAAGAGAATATGAATAATAATACACAGGGGCTGACTGATTATTTTCTGATGTTCGACTTAGACCATTTTGAATGGTGGATCCCGGAAAGAGTATAGGCCCTTCGCCTGAGATCAGTCCAATCTTCGGGAGTCGAAAGTCAGGTGGAATACGAAGGTCCTATACTCTGGAGAAAGAATCCACTATTCCAGGAATAGTCCTGAGACTGTCAAAACAAAGCGGGTGCTTGTCCGGTCAATTGTAGGAAAAATAATAATAAAAAAATACTAATAAAGCACACTGTACTCCGAGCCCAGAAAGTCTTCGGCCAACCCTTTCTGATGCCTTCAAACCCCTTTTCTTCAGAAACCTGACCCGAATTAGGAAAGGCAGAGATAGGAAGGTAGGTCGATCGAAAAGATAGAATCAATGCAGAGGGTATAGATTTAAACAGAATGGCAGCAGAAAATGAGTAGTCCACTATGATAGAATCAATGCATAGAGCCTGTGGTACGCTCCGACTCTGGCTATGCAATAATGGCTAGATCAAAATTTGGGTGCACATGCTGATCGTATAATGAGCCAGATGGCTAATCTGGTATAAAGTTTAAAACCTAGTGGTGAGGGAACCTCTTTCCCTGCAGTCCCTCAAGAAGCATCAACCTCCCATGTTCCTCCAAACCCAAACTCCCAGCCAAACACCAACCCACCAAACACCACCATTACCCCAAATTCAAATCCCTCATCCAATCCTTATTACCCAAATATTAACCTTTTCTCATCCTACCCTCCATATCCTTTCCCAAGCACCAATATCCCCCAGAATCCAAATGACCTCCCTTTTCCCATCACCAATCCACTCCAAAATAGCCCACATATGGACCCAAGAAGCTATAATCAGCCAGGCCAAGTTACAACCTATTTACCTCTTAATGATCCTGACCGCCAAACCGAAACCACCAATAACCAACCTACCCAAAATCCTTATCACGCCTAAAATCCCTATCATACCCAAAATTCTTACCAAAATCCTACCCAAAATCCTTACCAAATACCACAGCCAGAAATTAACCCAGCCTTTCTTAATCCTACCAGCATATACCAAAAACCAACTCCCCCTCCCACCAAAATGGAGGCTGACATGAAAATTTGAAAAGTATGATGCTCAAAGTTCTGAACAAAGGAGAATTTTCTACGCGGGCATTGGCATTACAACCTTCAACAGTACTGCCTTCAAAATTTAAAATGCCCGATATAGAAAAATGTGATGGGAATGAATGCCCTATATCTCACTTAAAATCCTATTCCACTAGCATGCAATCAAGAGGGGCTAGCTTTGAAGCCATTGCCTCCAATTTCCATCTCACCTTAGTAGGGACTGCCAAGCAATAGCTAATGTTGTCAGACAATAGCACCATGGGTACTTGGGACCAAATAGCTGAAGGGTTCCTAGAAAGGTACAAGGACAATATTACCCCTGAAAACAAAAGAGATCTCGATTTGTGCACCCAAAGGGAAAAAGAAACATGTGCTGAGTTTGCAGTCAGGTGGAAAAGAAAGTTGGCTCAGACATTTGATAGACCTGATCCAACGGAGTCATCCAGAATGTTCATTAAAAATCTCTAACCCATTTACCTGGAACATATGCGGTATCTCCCCTATAGCAATTTCAAAGAAATAGTGGAGATAGGGGTCCATATCGATGAAGATATACGGACTGGGCACCTAAAAGTCAATACGCCCTCCAACTCTTTCCGATACTCTAAAGGAAAGGCAGCAGCATCAGGACCAGCCGTTAATATGGTAGGAAATGCATCAGTCAGCTTTCCTACCCAGAACTATAGCACTGTTCCATGGTCCTACGGATCAGATAGGTCTGTCAACACAGTAAGAGGAAACAATCGTCCGAACAGGAATTTCAGAAATCAGAACAGAGGAAACAAGTACTATGATGAATTGCAAGCTCCCTAGTCTGTGATACTGCAAGCGCTAATGACACAGGGAGTGCTAAAGCCTTTAGAAGACTATAAGCCGCCAAATCCCCTACCCAACACATGGAATCATGCCCAGTACTGTGAATATCATCGTTGCAGTGGTCACCTCACCGACATGTGCTATGTGCTCAAAAATGCTATCCAAGACCTAATAGATGATAAGGTTATTGAAAAGCCTCCCCCCAGACCAAATATAGTCAATAACCCCTTACCTCAAATCAATATGATTGAGGTTGATGAAAAAGACTGTATACCTAAGTTCGAAATAAATAAACACCGCTTACCATATATCATTGTTCCTTTCTCTTCATCTCTATCCATAAAAGAGCCTAGTTGCAATATACTCTCTTGGGACACTATCCTGGGTAGCCAAAATACCTGTAACCTCAAAAAATCCACTTGGGTCAGTGGGGATGTCAGCCACCTTACTAGATTTGGCCGAGCCTACCAACCAAACCTGGAAAAAGGTGACCACTCCGGCAAAGATCAAGAAACATATACTGGGGATAAGAATATGGAAGATATCTTGTTAGCTCAAATGAAGAAAACTCAAGCCAACATATCTATCTAGGGCTTGCTTTGTGCTTCCAAAACCCACCGTGATACACTAGCTAAATCTTTAAGTCAAGCAGTCATCCCTATCCTCCCCGAATGAGCTCACTCAAATGATCGGAAACATACACTTTGGGAGCGTGATTATGTTTACTGATCTAGATTTTCCAAGGGAAGGAACCAACCACATTGATGCTCTCCATATCACTTTGGGGGTCATGGAAAAAAGGGTTCCCCGAGTTCTGATAGATAATGGTTCTTCTTTGAATGTATGTCCCACTAGCACACTAGCCAAAATGGGAACAAAAATATCAGAGCTTGCTCCTTCATCGCAGACAGTAAGGGCAGACGACAACACTAGTCGATGTGTCCTAGGGGTGGTCACCTTAATGATGACTATTGTGCCGCTAACCATGCCAGTAGAATTTCACGTTTTGGACATACCAGTCACTTTCAGCCTGTTACTGGGACGCCCTTGGATCCATGGGGTAAAAGGGGTAGCCTTCTCGTTGCATCAACGTGTCAAATTTATCCATGACAATCATATAGTAATCATTTTGGCTGATAAGATCATGGAAAACAAGGAAAACGAGGACATCCCAATCCTCGAAATAGAGCATGATGACACTGGTATATTCCTCAGTGGCTTTGAGGTTATCCCCCAAGCTATAGTCAACGCCATTGAATGTGTGCGAGAAACTGACATCACCAGGAAAAAGACTACATCTCTAGGAAACATGGTCCCTTTAAACATGTTTCGAAAAATGAATTATATGTCTGGTCTGGGTCTCGGCATAAATCAGCTGGGACTTGTTAATTTAGTCCAAGATGAACTCAAGGAATGTATCCCTCCTTTCGGTCTAGGATACAAACCTACTCCAGCTGAAATAGCCATATTTATGAAACAGAAGCGTGAGAAAAGTAAGGCAGAAAGAGAAAAGCGTCCTTACAAATATCCTCCTCTCTAACCATATAGAAAAACCTTAAATGATTACTTTGTAAGGAAAGGGGAAACAGAAGCCTATCTCATGTTTCTTGAGCCCTAGTTAGACTAGAATGGGAAAAGACACCCTGGTTGGGAAATCTTTGAAGATGTCAGTCTCGTCACAGATAAAATGGAACATGTTACCCTGGAGCCCCGTAGTACTGCATATAAGACTATCACAGTTGAAAATACTTGGTCTATAGACCAAGACGATTATGCTCTGGCCTTGTTAGATGATGAATGTCTGGAAGACAGTTTCCTAGGTATGATAGATGGAGGCACTAATTATGAAAAGCTCCCTGCTGAGTTTGAGCCTATTGCTGATAAGCCCTTGCAGAATTGGTATACTACGACCGGCCCGCTTTTGACAACCGCAGATTTGGTGGACCGCTTCGGATATACTATTCCCCATCCTTCCTATAGCTTTACGGATTGGTCATCTACTGATCCGCTCCCTAAAATTGAGGATCTCAAACCCCAGGTCCTCAATAATGTAAATAGCCCTGTACAGTTTGCTAATAATGATAATATAAATGTCTTTGCTTATTCCTTAGTTGCACCTTCATTGAAAGACGCATTAAATAATTTTAATAATGAGTCATTTGATAAAATGGACCCAAAAGATAAAAATTACTTACTTGAACTCGTAAAGTCAATCGAGCACTAGGAAAGACATCAATCAACAGCAAATGAAGACTTATCTACCATCACAAGGCTCTAAAAGGGTGGCACTTATTGATCTCCTCAAAGAATTCGTAGACATTTTTGCATGGTCCTAAGAAGATATGCCTGGGTTGGACCCATCCATTGTTGAACACCAGATCCCCACTTATCCGGATGCTCGGCCAGTCAAACAAAAGCTCCGCCGAATAAAACCAGAATGGTCACTACAAGTGAAGGAAGAAATCATGAAGCAGCTACATGTCAAATTTATTCGGGTAGTAGAATACCCGATCTGACTGTCAAATATAGTGACTGTTCCAAAGCCCAACGGAAAGGTTCGGATCTGCGTAGACTTCCGCGACCTCAACAAGGCATCGCCCAAAGATGACTTTCCTCTACCTAATATTGATATCGTGGTAGACGTCGTCGCTTCTCACAAAATAAGATCCTTCGTCGATGGCATGCTGGGCTATAATCAAATCAAAATGGCAGCAGAGGATCAAGAAAAAACATCATTCACCACTCCCTGGGGAACCTACTGCTATAATGTCATGCCATTTGGGCTAAAAAAAGCCGGGGCTACATATCAAAGAGCTGCCACCGCCCTCTTCCACGACACGATTCATAAAGAAGTCGAAGTGTACGTTGAGGACATGATCGTACACTCCAGCGATGCCAACGGTGCTCATATCAAAGACCTTCAAAATTTTTTCGAAAGGTTAAGGAAGCATCAGATGAAGCTTAACCCCACCAAATGCACATTTGGGGTTACCAAAGGCAAGGTCCTGGGTTTCATGGTGACTGAGCAAGGCATCGAGATCGAGCCGGTCAAAATTAAAGCCATCATAAATATGCCATAGCCAAAAACTCCAACATGTGGGCCGATTGCAATATATCAGCCGCTTCATCAGATAGTTGACATCCATATGTGAGCCCCTATTCAAACTCTTAAAGAAAAATACTGACCAGGTTTGGGACGAGAAATGCCAGCTAGCCTTTGAAAAAATAAAAGCCTACCTTACCAATCCACCAGTGCTAGCTCCTCCCCATACACATAAACCTCTCCTTCTATATTTAACCGTCAAAGATACGTCTATAGGGGTTATGCTCGCCCAAGAAAAAGAAAATTCCTACATTGAAAATGCCATCTATTTCATAAGTAGAAAATTGCAAAGAAGCGAGCTTAATTATTCAACATTGTCGAAAAGCTGCACCGGTCTAGTCTAGGCAATGCAAAGGCTCAAAACCTATTTGCAAGCTCGATCCATCAAGCTCATTTCCAGGATGGATCCTATAAAATACATCTTCGACAAGCCATCACTTTCCTAGCCGACTAGCTAAATGATCATTCCTCCTCAACGAGTTTGACATCACCTATGTCACGCTAAAATCTATCAAAGGAAGCATAATTGCAGACCATTTAGTT
The DNA here is from genome assembly GCA_013146195.2 of Codonopsis lanceolata. NCBI lineage: Eukaryota > Viridiplantae > Streptophyta > Magnoliopsida > Asterales > Campanulaceae > Codonopsis > Codonopsis lanceolata. The sequence continues at coordinate 63,355,358 of CM028382.1, read as the reverse complement.
GATCTGCCCCTAGAACCAGAAGATGCATGAGCCCAGTTTCCCAGATGAAGGTGTCCTGGAAATTGCTGATCATGACACCAGCTGGCAAATGTTCTTGGACGGAGCCGCAAATAAAAAAGGCTTTGGCATAGGAATCTTGTTAATTGACCCGGCAGATTCCCACAATCCGTTGGCCATAAGGTTGGAGCTCGAATGCTCGAATAATGCAACTGAATATGAAGCTTGTATCGCTGGTTTAGAAGAAGCCCTCCAAAAAGGAGCCAAAGACTTGGAAGTCTACGGTGACTCCGCCTTAATCATAAATCAAGTCGAAGGGAAATGGAAGACCCAGGATCCCCGGTTGCAGGTTTATCACGCCAAATTGACAGCACTCGCCACCGAATTTGATAATATCTCATTTCATTACTTGCCACAAGATAGAAATCAATTCGTCGATGCCTTGGCCACTCTAATATCGTTGGTTCAAATTCCCACAGAAACCAATGTCCAACCATTTATGGTTGGGAAGAAGGTCACTCCGGCTTACTGGTTCAAAATCAAAGCCGCTCTTGAAAAGGACCACGAGCCTTAGTATTCAGACATCGTGAATCTGCTTCAGAAAGGAGTCTATCCTCCCAGTTTAGACAAAAGGGGGAAAGTCTCCCTACGGAGATGGGCATCACAATTTGTAGTCAGCCGTGGCAGCCTATACAAAAGGCATTACCAGGGCCTAAATTTATTATGTGTCGACCAAGCAAAAGTTGAACAAATCATGGACCAGCTTCATGGCGGTACCTGCGGGCCACACATGAATGGGCATATGCTCTCCAAAAAAATCATCCTGCAGGGGTACTATTGGAGGACGCTAGAAACCGACTGTATCCGGTAGGTACGTCATTGTGACAAATGCCAGCGTTTCGCAAATCTGCAGCACGTGCCCCCGCATATCTTATATAACTCCACATCCCCTGGCCCTTCTCAACTTGGGAGATCGATGTCATAGGTCAAATCCATCCGAAGGGATCAAATGGCCACGAATATGTCTTAGTAACCGTCGACTACTTCACAAAGTGGGTGGAAGCCTCTTCCTATAAAATTCTAAATGCTCGAAAGGTATCCGAATTCATCCGGACCAATATCATATATCGATATGGAGTACCTTTCGAGATTATCTCCGACAACGACACACACTTTGAAGGGGATGTGAATCGTCTACTTGACGAATTCAAGATTCAAAGGCATAAATCCTCCCCCTACCGACCACAAGCCAATGGTGCCGTCGAAGCAACCAACAAAACACTGGAAAATATTATCAGAAAAATGGTTGACACGGGAAGAGAATGGCCAGAAAAAATTGCCACTAGCCCTCTGGGGCTATCGCACTTCAGTTCGCACACCCACTGGGCTACTCCCTATTCTTTAACCTACAGCATGGAGGCGGTGCTGCCCATCGAAGTTGAAGTCCCATCATTAAGAGTAATGATGGAATCAGACATATTAGAAATTGACTGGGTCAAAAGGCGATACGAAGAATTGGTCTTGATCGACGAACGACGGCTGTTAGCCCTGGAACACACTCGAGCATATCAAAGGCGAATAGCTTGAGCATTCAACAAAAAGGTCAAAGGTCGTGACATCCAAGTCGGAGACCTGGTGCTTCGCGAAAAACCCCTAGCTATATTGATACTAGAGGGAAATGGATGTCTCTCTGGATGGGACCATACATTGTCAAAAAGATACGGTCAGGAGGTGCAGTACTCCTCACAAACCAAGATGGGGAGGATCTGGTTCAGCCATTCAACCTCGATAAGCTTAAAAGGTACTATGCGTGAGCTGAATATTTCTGGCAATTGTTTCTCTCTCTAGCTCACTAGGTTGAAAACCTGAAAGGGCGGCCTAGGCAAAAATTAGAGCAAAATAAAAAAAGAGCAATAGGAGAAAAGGGAGAGCAAATGCAATTTCTTAATCCTCGGCATCTGACCTACAGCCTGCCAAAGTCTTCAGCATATGTAGAGTCTTGACTGACTAAAAGAGAAAAACCACGATAGAGCTCTCGAAAAATATCAAAATATAATATAATACAAGTCCCATGGTGCAACTTAGGAATAATTGCCTAAGATATTTAAGATTATGCACTTATGCCTGTACATTTTGTCTATTAATACTTGCTACCTATATCCCCCTGTTTCCCCCCAACCATCCTTTTATTACAGCTTAGCCCCGAAGCGGTCCATCAGCATCTACGACGTCCATCCAGCCGGGACCATATACTTCTGCGAGGCACATAAGAGGCTCTATTCTCACCAGCGTGAGAACCATCAGAAGTGTCCTCATCTACTTCATCATCAGCGTCCCCATTGTCCTGAACAGCCAGACGACTTGGGCCAACACCGTCATCCCTATGGGCAGTGCTTCGTCTGCTAGCTTGAGGGGAACAGCCTCATCTACTTGCCGAGGATTGCTCTGCCAACTTGTATTGCTCAGACGAAGGGGCGCATTGCTAGGACCTGCCTCATTTGGATCAGGAGCCAACCGGGCACCAAGGCCATGCACCCGCTAGAAATCCTCCTGCAGAGCCTGAGGGACTACTAGCTCAGAGCTTTCCACCTCCTTGCCTATCTCCATCAGGCGAGCATCCATGTTGCTGCTTATTCGTCGACCCAGCATCCGCCTCAGTGCATGTCTCATAACGTCGGAATGCCCCTCACCAGCCACTAAAACCCATGACAAATATTCATGCATATAATCAGAATAGGCATAACCCGCCTCCCGCGAGTCAAAATCAAGCTGCCATATGTTGCGGATAAGGGTGCATAAGTCCCTATCCATCGCAAGCTCTTCAGCCAGAGGACAGCTTGCATCTGGGATGACCTGCTCACTGCCGAATTGGCGAAGGACCCTGTGCGCCAGATAAAATGTGTTGCGCTCAAGACCTGGCAGAATAACCTGGGCATAGACCCCGGTATACATAAAGAAGCTACGATCCGCCAGTGGCTGACAACCCATATGATTTCCATGGAGCCAATGCGCAAGAAATACTCAATCCAATCAGACTCCATAAAATTTGTTTAGTGATAATGGCCCCGAGAGCCATAGAGCCCCGGATCATACATTGTTCCCATTGGCACTGGGCCCATCACCAAGTTGAAATGCTCCTCTAGCCATATATGAATCAAAATAGGACTACCTGAAGGGAATAGCTCATCGCCAGTCGAGAAGGCGTCTATGCCAGAGAAAGTCTCAGCTAGAATCACCAGGATGATATTCACCCGGCGGTCCCGAGACTGCAATACTAGGTCTATGACCCTCACATCTATATATCTAGGTCGGCCCACCAGCAGATACCACCTCATGAGGCAGAGAAAAAGATAAGCCAGCCGGCGCCGCAGAGTATGGGTGCCCCGGAAGGTTATCCCCCCGGATTGCGCGCTCTCTTTTTTAGGGGAACACGCGGCTCGGTGTGGACATCACTCTTTCCATTCCATCCGCCCTTGTTTAGGGGAAGATGGAATTAAAAGTACAGAAAGAATGTTGTCAAAAAGCGCGTTGAATACGCCTCGGTCACCTGAGTGAGCTTTGGACCATTATGTGAGAGCTTTGGATTTCTCCGTATCTCACCATCCCTTGTTTAGGGGAAGACAAGGCACAAAAAATGCATCACCCTTTTCATTTCCATCATCCCTTGTTTAGGGGAAAACGAGAAAGTGCAAAAAAAGGATGTTGTGAGCCTCACCATGATCTTAGGCTTATTTTGGATCGCTATGAGTGCTTTGGGCTTCCCCGTATCTCATCCTCCCTTGTTTAGGGAAAAACAAGATGCAGGAAATGTATCACCCTTTTTATTCCTATCGTCCCTTGTTTAGGGGAAAACGGAAAAAGTGCAAAAAAAGGATGTTGCGGGCCTCACCGTGATCCAAAATGTTTAAACAAAGTCGACATCTTCATTTTAAGGAGAAATAAAGAAAAACCAAAAATAACCAGAGTTTATAGAAAAGGGTTTGGAGGCTAAGTTACGAGGTAGGAATGTGTTAGGCACTCACCTCGCGCTTTTGGTCTCAAAAAATGTTTTTGGCTAAAATATGCTTTTTGTTATATTTATCCAGCAAATGAAATAAAGTATTAAAAAAAAGTAGATATATCTGTATTTACATTATTTACAGACTTGCAGCCGCCTCCTTCCAATAATTACAAATACATTTAGAAATATTTGGCCATAATAATGGCTCTTTTTAATGCTACTTTCTATATAGATCCGGGTAGCATAACAACTTATATTTTTTACATTGGGCCAGATGAAAAATAGCATTTTTAATATAAAGACCCTTAAAGGTTTACCTTTAAGAGCGTGAGGTGCGCTCGCTCTGTCCTTCCGGGAGAGGGAGTCTTTTTGCTGCTACTGCGGTTCGGGCAGAATAACTGCTTTTGAAAGTTGCTTTCAGGCACCGTCAAACAGGCGGAGCAACTGCTTGCGTTTTTGCTGTTGTTTGCTTACTGCTGGCGGAAATTGGGCAGAGCAACTGCTTGCTTCTGGCGGATTTGGCCTTTGGATTCGAGCAGAGCAACTATTCTTTTTGGGATTTTTGGACTGGGGGAATAGGGTGGAATCCTAGCTGGAAGGCTAAGGCTCACTTTGACTGGTTGGTTTTGAGTTTGGAGGAGATTTGGCAGAGCTTCGAGGCTTATAGGAGGAGGGAACTCTCTCTATCTCACGATCGCTCTCTACGGCGTAATAACAACGCTGAACAATATATGAGTGAGAAAATTCTCGGCCCCTAAAACTAAAGCCGGACACCTCTATTTATAGGTGAGAGAAGGGACACTGCTGTCTTTAAAATTTTGTGTTTGATCAGCCTATACCGCGCGCTTGAGAGCTTGTACTAATTCTCAAATCGTAATCACTGTTTGGGCTCTGGGCGCCGAACCCTTGAGCTCTGGGTGCCGCGCCTGGTTCTCTTGGTGGTGGCACCTGGAGCCTTTATTAGCCTCCTTTTTGACACTCTGGCCCCTGCATTTTACTGTTTTACGCATCCTGCTTTCTCTTTTGCATTTTTAAAACCCTGTAACTTGACATTTGTTAAGCTTTAACAGGTCTTGATATCGCATGTCATGTTACATACCAGGGGGTACGAAATTGGGGTGTCTACACAGTCGCCAACATAATATATGTATAATTCCACCTAGTTGAGACATCAATAACCAAATTGCTCTTATATGAATTTTTTTTCTTGCTCACAACAAACATTAAATTGGTTGGCTCTTTGTGGAAAACTCCTTATATACCTCACAACTGAGTGGATTCTACTAATTGACTCATCCACGTCTTTAATTCCATCTCTAACAATTATGTTAAGAATATGAGTGTACCATCTCATGTGAAAGAACTCACCCTGAAACACAAATGCATCCTTTTTTGAAAGTTTCTTCCTCAAGTATGCTATGGCGACATCATTAGATGAAGCATTATCAACTATAAGTGTAAACACTTTCTTAAAACCCCAATCAAGCATGCAAGCCTCAATTGCCACATCTTTATGACTAAAAACCACACTAAAGTTTAGAATTATTTTGTGTAATTTCCAGTTTTTGTCAATAAAATGGGTAGTATGGACCATGTAACTCAAATTTTGCAAAGAAGACCATGTATTAGTTGTGAGACAAATCCTATGAGCATGAAAAACTAACCAATTTTTCAACTCTTTCTTTAGATTAGCATATAACTTCATACAATCTTTAGCTATGGTGTTGCAAGAGACTAATTATAGCCTATGCACAGCAACACTAATAAAATGTATAAAGCTTGGGCGCATGCTCAATGAAGCTAAATGGTAGCTCATCCATAATTATTATCTTAGCTATTGTATCTCTACACCCACCTTGATCAAATTTCCATGGAAGTAATTTGCACTCACCTTCTCTAGCCTTATAAACCTCAAGTGTCTTTTGATTTTTTTTATAGAATTGTTATAAGGATAGTCCTTACACTTATATAAATGGTATTGAAGTGTGGCGGTAGAAGTGGAATCAACATATTGTTTTTACAGAGGGAATGCAAAATTTTCTTCCCATCCATAACTTTATTAAAATGCTACCAAACAGCTGAAGTGAACGCTTTGGCCTTCACTTGAGGAGGGGCAACTGATGACTCTACTTCAATGTCTTTACTTGAAGTAAGTTTTCGCTTCTTCTTGAGTCCTTCTTGAACACTTGGATTTGATGTTTCAGCCTAAGATAAAAAAAAAATCAAAATAATCCTTAGATAAACAAAATCAATTTTGAACCAAATTAGTGGACATATATAAATATGAAAATTGATCAAACCTTGTCTTTATCCATGAGAAGACTAGAAGATGATGAGAGAGTAGAGCCGTAGAGGAGAATGGAGTCGATGACCAAGGATTGGAGTGTCAACAGTACTGAGTGAAGAAATGAAGATGAAGAATACGATTGGTACTTTGATGAAAATGGTCCTTTATATTTTTGAAGTATAAGTAGTAAGAATACTAAAAGTCAAACTCATTCCAAAAAAACAATAAAGCATAATAAAATCCTGGTGGCAGCCGATAAGATTTCAAAATATTAAAGGGTATAATTTTAAAAGATTCTTGGTTTGGTGGTTCAGCTCGGTGGTTTGGCTTTGTTGGTCCCAAAGTAGGCTCAATCTAGGCTAGAAGGGGGGTTGAATAGCCTAGATATGATTTTGTAAAAACTTTTCGTAAACACTTCTTAACGATTTCTTGGAAGATTTGAATAGAAGTATTAAGGCAGCGGAAACAAAATAGAATCTGAACTATCAACAGTTCAGTAAAGGTTGTGCAGATTCAGAAATAGTTAAGCACAAGCAGTTAATGAGAAGGATAAGAACAGTTCAAACAGAACACAGTGATTTGAAGTGGTTCGTACTGTGAATAGTACTACATCCACTACCAAAGTGGTTAGCTTTGGATTTTAAAAGTGCACTTGTTTATCCACTAGGTTTATGAGTAAGATCACTAATGGATCGTGTACAAAATAAGTTTTTAACCAATTGTATAAAGGTGAGAGAAACAATCAAGGAATAATTGTTCTCACACGTGCTGAATTAAAGAACAGTTTAGAAACAAACTAAATGAAGCTTAAACGAATTTAAGATGGCAGATCTGCAGCTTCAGAAAGTTTGGTGAAGTGTTAGTCCTTGTCCTTTGATCTCTTGAATGCTTGAATGTTGAAGATGAAGCTTGAGAGTTTTTAATGTGCAAGAGTTGTTCTTTAGATCTTCAGGACTTGAATAAATACCAGGAAGAGATCTTTGGACCGTTGGACTGAGACAGAGTGAACTGTGTCCAACGTTCTTTTGCATTGAAGGCAATTCGGCGCTTTGGGAGATGTAACAGCCACAGTCATCAAAGATGCAGTGTGTTCACAAAAGACATTCCCAATTTGAGTAAGGTTTCAGATTGCAGGCTCTGTAGCTAGGAAAGTCTTCTTAGCCAAAAAGGGTAATGTCTTCGCCAGAGACACCGACAGCTTGTCATCATGTAGAGTTGACTTCTTTAAAGTGAAATCTGATGAAGACATTATGACTAGATATTTTCGAAAATATCTGGATAGGTGTATACGTGTCATAATTTCGTGATTTGGCTAATCTTGATTTTTGGCTCTTTGAGCAGACTTCAAAGTCTGCTGTTCTTCCAAGGTTGCTGAAGAAGCTTGCAAGACCGCGCCTAAATTAACACTTAAACAGTTCTAAACACATTGATTCTAAGACAGTTGCCACACTAATCGGTACGCAGACCTTTTAGCCACTGTACACTAGAATCAGAAGATGACTCAACCAAATCTAGAATTAGGAATCAACAATCTCCTCCTATTTGGTTGATGTCATCATCTCAGCTACTAGCAGACTTTGAATCATGCACTGAGATAATAACATGTCTTAAAGATTTTTATTAAGAGCAGACATGCCTCTCAGAGCAAAAGCCTTAGAAGAGAGATAGCTACTAGACTAAGTACTTACAAGAGAAAAGCATTAATATCAAGTACTAAGTAGAGCAGGGTTTAAATCTTTGAGATAAGCACACATGCAACATATAAAGATTTAAACACGAAGTTTAAATAGACTAAATAATAGCAAGATAAAGCAATTTAAACTTTGAAAGAAACTAAAGTCATCTGTGATTAAACAAGTTGTTTAACAGCAGAAGTTTTGGCAAAACAGCAGAGTTTAAAAAGATACAGAACAAAAATACCAACAGATTCAGAACAGATTGGGCTGAGTGCGTCGACGTTCTAAGTAATCTCCAACCCAGATCCTGATTCTGTCATTAAGGCGTTCTCGGAGTCTGTTCTGTTCTTCGATCATGGCTTGATTCAAAAAATGAGTAGCTCTCTACTCCCTGATGGCACCAACCCTACGCTGTTCAGCGGCAACAGCTCTTGCATCAGCTTGTTCAACAAGACGAAGATTAGTGAAATCAGCAACTTCCTGTCTACGGAGGATTGCTCGTGCCATGCCGGTCTTGAGCTCATCGAAGAGAGCACGAATGTTGATCTGCTGAGAGTGCAGTATGCTTATCAGAGCAGCCTGTTAATCTTGAACGAAGAACCGATGGTTAGTGAAGGCCTTGTAGACACCCCAATTTCGTACCCCTGGTATGTGACATGACATAAAATATCAAGACCTGTTAAAACATTAACAAATGTCAAGTTACAGGGTCAAAAGTGTAAAAGGACAAAGCAGGATGCGCAAAAGGACAAATTGCAGGGACCTAAGTGCTCAAAAATGCCAAGGTTTGAAGTTTGGGCACGGCTACCATCAAGTTTGGGCATGGCGCCCAAACTCATATAGGGTGGCGCCAATTCCTTTTCCCCAGCCACTGTTCATCAAAAATTTGCCGTAAAATGCAATTGATCCAGTGCAGTGTACCATCAGTTGATGCGCGAAGAAGAAAAAGAATTTCCACCGATGTCCCAGCCTTCTCCTATAAATAGAAGTGCTCGGCTCTTCATTTCACATAGAAAATTTGCGTAAAGCTTCTCCGCGTTAACGTTACGCTGGAGAATTAGAGAGCGGTGTGAGATAGTGAGAGATCACCTCCAAAGCCTCGAAACCCTGCCAAACTTCCTCCAAACACAAATCTAACCGACAGAAGTGTACCTTAGCCCTCCAGCTAAGTATCCACCCTATTTCCCGGTCCGAAAATCGTGGAAAGAGCGCTTGCTGCCTCGATTTAAAAGGCGAATCAGCCGAAATAAGCCGTTATTCTGCCTGATTTCAACCTACCTCAAGCCAACAAACAACCAAAAACAAACAGTTACCCTGCCCAAAACCATAGGCCGAAAGTAACTTTCCAGAGCAGTCACGCTGCCCAAATTCACACAACACACAACACACAACACACAACAACAACAACAACAACAAAAAGACTCTCTCTCTCCGAGGGACAGAGCGAACACACCCTAGGTTGTCTGTAAGTTTTTATTTTTAAGTCTTTCATTTGTTTGTAATAGTATTATTTCCAGTCCGGCCCAATGTAGCCATATAAGCAGTTGTGCTGCCCGAATTTTAATTAGGAAATAGTACTAAATGTAGCCGTTATTATGGCAAAATGTTTTTAGATAGGTTTGTAATTATTTGCTTTATTTATTCATTAAAGTCTTTATTTGTAATAGTATTATTTCCAATCCGGTCCAATGTAAATATATAAGCGTTATCTTTGCCGGATTTATTAGAAATAATACTAAATGTAGCCGTTATTACTATGGCCAAATATTTTCAAGTATATTTGTGATTGTTTGTAAAAGAGCATTGCAAGTCCGTAAATAATATAGATGTAATGGATGTATTTGTAGGCAGTTAATGCTTTATTTATCTGTTTAATAAATATAACAAAAAGCATACTCTAGCCAAAAACCGTTTTGAGACCAAAAGGGCGAGTTGGGTGCCTAGCACCTTCCCAACTCGTAACTTAGCCTCCGAACCCGTTTTCTTCATCTCTGGTTTTCTTTTTCTGGTTTTGCTTTATTTTTGCCTTAAAATAAAGATGGCGACTCTAAAAACATTTTGGATCCAGTGGGGCCTCGCAACATCTTTCTTTGCACTTTCACGTTCTCCCCTAAAAAAGGGAGAATGAGAATGGAAAGGTGATGTATTCCTATGTCCTGGTATCCCTTAAACAAGGGATAACTTGACGTAGAAAACCCAAAGCACTCATAGCGATCCGAAATAGGCCATAAGGCTATTTTCATAAAATCCATAGTGGGGGCGCTGCAACATCTTTCTTTGCACTTTCACGTTCTCCCCTAAACAAGGGAGGATGGGAATGGAAATGTGATGTTTTCCTATATCCTGGTATCCCCTAAAAAAGGGATAACTTGACATAGAAAATCCAAAGCTCCCATATTGGATCAAAATCCACTAAAGGCAACCGAGGCGCATTCCAACGCGCTATTCCGACAGCACTCCTCCCGCACTTTTGATTTCGTCCTCCCCTAGACAAGGGAGGGTGGAACGGGAGCAGTGGATGTCACCGCATCCGCACGGACGTGCACCCCTATCCAAGGGCGCGCGGGGCGCGGGAGCACATTCCCGGGAACCCACAGTGGCGACTCTGCTGGGGAGATCGTTTTTATTTTAATGAATAAAAATGGAGGGCTAGACTCAGTAACCAAAACTTTTTTTTTCTTTTGTTTCTGACTAAAGTATGCTTGTTATATTAATTTAAACAGTTGAATATTGCGTTCCTTTAACATCCGTGTCTATATTTGTGGATATGATCCTCCATCTTGCAACAGTTTCATTTCAAATACTGTTACGGATATATTTGAAAATATTCGTATTTTTCAAAAAAAAAATTCAAAAAAAAATTATATATATATATATATATATGCAATATTTTACGTGCAATAATTTCCGGGCAGCACAACAAAAGGGCCGGGGCTTTATTTTTAAAAATCTTTTCATTTTCGGCCTTATATTATTTTATTCTGGTTTATTTTCATTCTGCAAAATATATATACATACATGCATGCATTCAGTCATTTTATTTTGGGGATTAGGACCCATTTTTTTTATGAATAGATAGATTCCCCGCTTTTCTTTCTATTTCTTGATGGTATGCTTGTCTGCTCGCGTTCAAACTAAAAAGCCGAGAAAATCCATAAATAACAGCAAGACAGGCCATATCTGTTTTATTTTCTGCTTTCTATATCTAAAAAAAAACTTTTTTGCTTTTTAGATACAGCACACACGCGCACATGCATATAAATATATTCCGAATTGCTACCCTACATCATGGCCAGCCTACCCCCTGCATGAGCCAACGTTAGACTGCATATAGATTCTCAGGACACTTCAAAGACCGACCGGTTTTTGCATTTTAAATTGTGGGTCAGCCCCAGTCAAAAAAAATGAGCGCAAGTAAAAAAAAATGTGCGCAAGTCAAAAAAAATTTCGCAATTCAAAAAAAAAAATACACTAGGGCTGATTTATTATTTTCAAATGCTCGACCTAGATCATTTCGAATGGTGGATCCCGGAAAGAGTATAGGCCCTTCGCTTGGGATCAGTCCGATCTCGGGGAGTCGAAAGGCAGGTGGAATACGTTGGTCCTATACTCTGGAGAAAGAATCCTTGTTCAGAAAGTCCACGAGACCCAAAATAAAGTAGGTGCTTATCCGGTCATTTGTAGGGATAATAATAAATAATAAAATATACTAATAAAGGCACGCTGTACTCCAAGCCCAGAAAGCCTTCAGCCAGCCTTCTGATACATCCAAAACCCATTTTCCTCAGAAACCTGGCCCGAATTTGGAAAGGCAAAAATAGTACTGACCGGTTGATATGGGAAATAAGTGCAAAAATCATAACAGAGGGTATCAATATTAGATCGATAAAGGCGATATCCGCATGCAGACAATACAAATCGAGCGGTATGGCGGCGAAAATGAAAGTCCCCCGCAGTCCCCCAAGAAGCATCAACCTTCCATGTTCCTCCAAATCCAATTTCCCAGCCAAACACCAACCCACCAAATACCTATTATTACCAAAATCTTAACCCCTTTTCATTATACCCTCCTTATCCTACCCGATATCCATATCCAGTCCAATATCCTTATCCTACCCAATATCCATATCCAGTCCAATATCCTTATCCTACCCAATATCCATACCAAAATCCATCTGCCCAATATCCATATCCAGCCCAATATCCATATCCTGCCCAATATCCATATCCAGCCCAATATCCATATCTAGCCCAAAATCCTTATCCAGCCCAAAATCCTTACCAGGTACCACATCCAGAAATTAACCCAGCCTTCTCTAACCCTGCCAGCATCTACCAAAACCCAACTCTCCCGCTCGCCAAAATGGAGGCTGGCATCGAAAATTTGAAAACCATGATGCTTAGAATCCTTAACCAAGAAGTTTCTAATGAAAATTTGGGGAACAGCTTCCTGGGTATGATGGAGAAAGGCACTTCTCCAAAAAAAAAAAAAAGCTCCCTGTTGAGTTTGAGTCCATTTCTAATAAGCCTCTGCAGAACTAGTATACCGCGACCGACCCACTTTTGACACCCGCAGATCTGATGGACCGCTTCGGATATATTACCCCTATTCCTTTCCCTAGCCTTACGGATTTGGTCATCTACCAATCCGCTCCCTAAAGTTGAGGATCTCAAACCCCAGGTCCTCAATAATGTAATAAACCATGTACGGTTTGCTTTTAATAATAATCTAAATGTCTTTACTTATTTCTTAGTTGCACCTATATTAAAAGACGCATTAAATCATTATAATAATGAGTCATTTAATAGGACCCAAAAGATAAAAAAAATGTTTGCTTAAGCTTGTAAAGTCAGTAGAGCAACAGGAACAACATCATCAACAGCAACTGAAGACTGATCCACTATCAATCTGGGGCTGGACAATGAAATCAAAGGAGTCAAAATCGGCAACTCCCTGCAAGGTTTCGAAAAGGATAACACTCATGGATCTCCTCAAAGAGTTCGTGGACATGTTCACTTGGTCCTGAAGATGCGTCAGGAGTAGACCCAGCCATAGTCAAACACCGGATCCCCACATGTCCAGATGCTTAGCCAATCAAACAAAAGCTCCGCCGCATCAAGCCTGAATGGTCACTACAAGTTTAAAAAAAAAGCATGAAACAGCCGCACGTCAACTTCATTCGGGTAAAAAAAAAAAGTAAAAAAAGTGAAAAAGAAAAAAAATATACCCGATCGGGCTGTCCCACATAGTAACCATTCCCAAGCCCAACAGGAAAGTCTAGATCTGCGTAAACTTCTGAGACCTCAACAAGGCGTCACCCAAAGATAATTTCCCTCTACTCAATATCAATATTGTGGTAGACGCAGTTGCCGCTCACAAAGTTAGATCTGTCGTCAACAACATGTTGGGCCATAGTCAAATCAAAGGCAGCAGGAGACCAAGAAAGGACCTCATTCACCACCCCTTGGGGGACCTACTGCTATCATGTCATGTCACCTGGACCAAAAAATGTTGGGGCTACTCATCAAAAGGCTGCTACCACTCTCTTCCACGATGTGTCGTATATTGTCAAAGAGATCCCATCAGGAAGTACCATATTCCTCGCAAGCCAGGAAAAAGAAGACTTTGTTCATCCCTCCAATCTCAACGAGCTTCAAAGGTATTATGCTCGAAACACCTTATATAGCAAGTGCTTCCCTCTCCAGCCCGCTAGGTTGAAAACCCGAAAGGGCGGCCTAGGCAAAAGTTAGGGCATATATATAAAAAAAAACAACAGAAAAAAAAGAGAAAAAAACAAATAAAAAGGAGAAATAAGGGCTCGCTAGGCTGAAAACCCGAAAGGGCGGCCTAGGCAAAAGTTAGAGCAAGTAAAAAAAAAAATAATAATAAAATAATAAAAAAAATAATAATAAAGGCTCGCTAGGTTGAAAACCCGAAAGGGCAGCCTAGGCAAAAGTTAGAGCAAAATAAAATATATATATCAGGAGAATAAGGAGAGGGAAAGCACTCTTTGAAATCTCGGCATTCTACCTCCAGTCTTCGGCATGTAAGGGGGCTCGACTGACAGAAGAAAAAGAAAAACCACGATAGAGGTTCACATTAAAACACTAAAATATAAAATTTTCGGGTCCTAAGTGCAACTTAGGAATAATTGCTAAAGAAATTTAGATTATACATTAATTGCCTGTACATATCTATTATTGCCTATACCCCATTTGTTTCCCCCAGAAACTATCCCTTCTTTTGCAGCTTAAGCCCCAAGGTGGTCCATCAGTACCTGCGGCGTCCGCCCAGCCGGGCCCATATACTTCTTCTGCAAGGCACAGAAAAGGCTCAGTCTCATCAGAATGAGAAGCACCAAAAGTGTCCTTGTCCTATTCATCATCTGCATTGCCATTGTCCCGAAACAGCCAAACGACTTGGATCCCGATCATTCACCGCTGCCCTGTCTGATTGCGAAGAAAATGCAGGGGCTATGAAAATCGCCTTATGCCAAGAGTAGCCCTGCAACAATCATATGGCCAAGAACAAGAGAGAGGTATCTGCCTTTTCCTTTCCCCGCATATCACAAAAAAAAAAAAAAAAGAGAAAAAGAAAAGCATGTTCGAGCCCGAAGGTATATTCCTTTAAAATCCATTTTGGAGATACAGCATGCCATTACCCATTAGATGTCGGTATAGCTTTGCTTTGTGCGTGCGTTTTGAGTCTGCATGTGTTTTTTTTTATTTATTTTGCATCATATAAAATTAGATTGCATTGTAAATATTTGTACAGGTTTTCAAAACAAAAAACAAAAACAAAAACAAAAAAAAAAAAAATTTATGTATTGTTTTGCATATAAATAAATGTTTTTGCATTTTAGGCATTATAAAAATGCATTTTGCATCTTAAAGATATGTACTACATTTTGCATTATTGCATACACGATAGACTAAATAATACTCATGCATCATGTTAATAAACATCTCATAATTTTTAGACATCACATTTGCATTAAATAAAGTAGTACATGCATCCAACATTTGCATTTATCATCCAATAAGATGCATTAGGGGTGCGCTAAAAAGAAAATAAAATGCCACCATTCATGAAAATAAATATTCTCATGGCATTCACTATATCCCTGCAGCATAAGCATGCATCATATAGCCCCATTCGCATTTATAGTATACATCATGCATAATAAGGTCAAATAGTGACCACTAGTTCAATCATGCATCGTAAAAATAAATTGCATGCATCATTACTTAATTGCATCATTTAGGCATAAATAGGACATGCATAATAAAGTCAGGAATGCTTCAAAAGTGCCAAACAGTGTCAAAATTTGGCAAATCAGAAGGATATCCAGGCAGAAAAAAAACAACAAAAAAACAAAAACAAAAACAAAAACAAAAACAAAAAAAAAACAAAACAAAACAAAAAACAAAAAATCGGGAGAGGGAAAATGCATGTACAAGAGAGAAAAATTTTCAGGTACATGCAACAAGAAAAAATGCGGCGGCAGAAGAAGAAATTTTCGGCTGAAGCTAAAGAACGGAGCAAAAAGAAAACAGCAGCAAAGAAAAGACGATTCCAGCTGATACCAAAAGATGCTACAGCAAGAAAAAGAAAGCTTCTGACCAAGGTTAGAACGAGCAATAAAGAAAAATGCAGCAGCATCAAGAAAAATTTTCCAGCTAAAGCCGAAAACATAGCGGAACGGGGAAAAGATTTTCCAATAAGGTCGGAACTGATGAAAAGAAAAATCCCAAAGAAAGTGCAACAACAAACAAGCAGTAAAGCGACAAGCGACAAAGCAACATCGGCAGACAATTTCGCATGGACACGACAAAGGTAAAGGAAAGGAAGGTATTTTCCTTTTTAACAGTGCATTTGTTTGATGTTTGGAAACTTTCCTTTAAGGGGTACACAGCCCCGGATTGATAGGGAAAGGTCTTGTTCTCCGTTGAAGGCTGAGTTCCTGAGGAGGCAATGCATTCCATCCATTTGGCTATGTGGGAAACTTTCCTTTAAGGGGTACACAACCCCGGATTTATAGGGAAAGGTCTTGTTCTCCAGTAGAGGCTGAGTTCCTAGGAAACAATTCACTCCGCATAGCCACAGACGAACTACGTTTGGTATGATTCCTTGTTTAAGGATACGTAGGCAGTCTATCACGATAGACGCGACCATCACAGCACATATTTACCCTTGCCGTACTAATTTGATAAAGCTTTGCAGCACTTGCTCATTTAACATTGCAGCACTTACACCACCGCAACACTTGCACCGCAGCACTTGATCCCCGGCTTGAGGCCGAACTACATTTGGTCTGATTCCTTTTATTAAGGGATACGTAGGCAGACTACATTAGTAGGTCCGACCATCAGAGCATTCAATTTGCATATCTGCTTAAAAACTGTGATAACCTGCTATAACTGACTAAAAATGTCTAGGATATGGAGGTTTGATAAATTGCTGCATTATAACTGCTACCTGCTGCATATTTCTCCCTCGTTTTGAAATGAAACGAAATTGGAGAGTCTATTCTTATCAACGATGTTCGTCTACTCAGTAAGCTACGGGTTACCCGTAGACTCCATCGTTGAGGGGCTCTGTAGACACCCCAATTTCGTACCCCTGGTATGTGACATGACATAAAATATCAAGACCTGTTAAAACATTAACAAATGTCAAGTTACAGGGTCAAAAGTGCAAAAGGACAAAGCAGGATGCGCAAAAGGACAAATTGCAGGGACCTAAGTGCTCAAAAATGCCAAGGTTTGAAGTTTGGGCATGGCTACCATCAAGTTTGGGCATGGCGCCCAAACTCATATAGGGTGGCGCCCAATTCCTTTTCCCCAGCCACTGTTCATCAAAAATTTGCCGTAAAATACAATTGATCCAGTGCAGTGTACCATCAGTTGATGCGCGAAGAAGAAAAAGAATTTCCACCGATGTCCCAGCCTTCTCCTATAAATAGCAGTGCTCGGCTCTTCATTTCACACAAAAAATTTGCGTAAAGCTTCTCCGCGTTAACGTTACACTGAGAATTAGAGAGCGGTGTGAGATAGTGAGAGATCACCTCCAAAGCCTCGAAACCCTGCCAAACTTCCTCCAAACACAAATCTAACCGACAAAGTGTACCTTAGCCCTCCAGCTAGGTATCCACCCTATTTCCCCGGTCCGAAAATCGTGGAAAGAGCAGTTGCTCTGCCCGATTTAAAAGGCCGAATCAGCCAGAAATAAGCCGTTATTCTGCCTGATTTCAACCTACCTCAAGCCAACAAACAACCAAAAACAAACAGTTACCCTGCCCAAAACCATAGGCCAAAAGTAACTTTCCAGAGCAGTCACGCTGCCCAAATTCACACAACACACAACACACAACACACAACACACAACACACAACAACAACAACAACAACAACAAAAAGACTCTCTCTCTCCGAGGGACAGAGCGAGCACACCCTAGGTTGTCTGTAAGTTTTTATTTTTAAGTCTTTCATTTGTTTGTAATAGTATTATTTCCAGTCCGGCCCAATGTAGCCATATAAGCAGTTGTGCTGCTCGGATTTAATTAGGAAATAGTACTAAATGTAGCCGTTATTATGGCAAAATGTTTTTAGATAGGTTTGTAATTATTTGCTTTATTTATTCATTAAAGTCTGTATTTGTAATAGTATTATTTCCAATCGGTCCAATGTAAATATATAGCAGATTATCTATTGCCCGGATTTATTCAGGAAATAATACTAAATGTAGTCGTTACTATGGCCAAATATTTTCAAGTATATTTGTGATTGTTTGTAAAAGAGACTGTTGCAAGTCCGTAAATAATATAGATGTAATGGATGTATTTGTAGGAAGTTAATGCTTTATTTATTTGTTTAATAAATATAACAAAAAGCATACTTTAGCCAAAAACCGTTTTGAGACCAAAAGGGCGAGTTGGGTGCCGAGCACCTTCCCAACTCGTAACTTAGCCTCCGAACCCGTTTTCTTCATCTCTGGTTTTCTTTTTTCTGGTTTTGCTTTATTTTTGCCTTAAAATAAAGATTGCGACTCTAAAAACATTTTGGATCCAGTGGGGCTTCGCAACATCTTTCTTTGCACTTTCACGTTCTCCTCTAAAAAAGGGAGAATGAGAATGGAAAGGTGATGTATTCCTATGTCCTGGTATCCCCTAAACAAGGGATAACTTGACGTAGAAAACCCAAAGCACTCATAGCGATCCGAAATAGGCTATAAGGCTATTTTCATAAAATCCATAGTGGGGGCGCTGCAACATCTTTCTTTGCACTTTCACGTTCTCCCCTAAACAAGGGAGGATGGGAATGGAAAGGTGATGTTTTCCTATATCCTGGTATCCCCTAAAAAAGGGATAACTTAACATAGAAAATCCAAAGCTCCCATATTGGATCAAAATCCACTAAAGGCAACCGAGGCGCATTCCAACACGCTATTCCGACAGCACTCCTCCCGCACTTTTGATTTCGTCCTCCCTTAGACAAGGGAGGGTGGAACGGGAGCAGTGGATGTCACCGCATCCGCACGGACGCGCACCCCTATCCAAGGGCGCGCGAGGCGCAGGAGCACATTCCCGGGAACCCACAGGCCTGAGCAGTGTCATTCACCAGTTGATCGACGATCTTGCCGATGTCGAAGATGGTGGCATGAGTAGCATTGAGGCCATAGTTGAGGACCTCGATCTGCTGCACCATAGAAGAGACGGTGGTGTTGAGCTGGGCGAGCTGAGCATTGTTGGAGCGGAGAAGGTCAAGAAGAGCAGGATCAGCCGTGTGTGAGGGAAGGGAAGAAGGGTTAAGATTAACTGAGATATGAGTCTCAGAAGGGTTAGGAACAAAGTGTGGAGAAGAGGAAGAGGAAGAAGGGTGGTTATCAGCAGAGGTTGCAGGTGGAGGAGAAGAGGGTTTGGAATCAATTTCCATGTCAGTGGCTAAGCTACTGTCATAGGAAGAAGAAGTAGAAGAGGAAGAAGAGGCTTCTAAAAGGTAAGGAGGAAAAGGATAGTCAGGGAGAAGAATGAAGTTATGAGGAGAGTTAGAGGGGAAGAAAAGATCAGAAATAGAAGAAAGATTGAAGAGAAAAGAATAAGTGGCAGAAGAGATAGAGGGAAAGAGGATTTGGTAAAGATCAGAAGAGATGGAAATAGGAGTAATATACTGAGAGATAGGAGGAAAGATTTCAGGTAGGAAAACTGTTTGGTAGAAAAGGGTAGATACATGAGGGGCAAGAGGAGAGAAGTGTTCGGGCATAGAGAATGAGGAAGAAGTAGAGGAAGAAGAGTTAGTGTGAGCAGGTATTATGGCTAGGGAGGTTACAGGAGGAATGGAGGTAATTGGTTCTGGAGAAGAAGGCGGAGAGGGTATAGTGTCTATAGGTGGAGAAGATGGTGTTGGAGCCACAGACTTCTTGCGAAGTCTGCGTTTCTTCTTCTTTGGAGCAGGTGAAGAAGACTCCTCCTCAACAACAGCAGGGGTTGAAGAGGAAGTAGGAGATGAAGGAGGGGTAGCAGCAGGCTCCTCTCCAACAGCAGCAGGGGCTGTTGAAGAAGTGAGAGAAGGGGAGGAAGAAGAGATAGGAGATGAGGGTGGAATAAAAGGAATAAAGGGTTCAGATGGTTCGGAGCGTTTGGTTTTGCGCTTTCGTGAGCGGAGAGGAGCAGGGTCGGGTTCAGCATCCTCAACAGGCACAGGAGCAGGAGTGGAGGAAGTAGCAGCCTTCTTTTTCTTGGGAGCTTGGGAGCTGGCAGGGTTGGCAGTAGCAGCAGCAGAGCGAGAAGAAGATATTTTCTTCTTTTTGGCAGCCGACTCCTCCTCAATAGAAGAAGTCTTCTTCTTTTTCTTGGAGGTGGTTGAAGGAGCAGGGTCGACAGTCTTGCTGGAGCAGCCTTCAGCAGCAGCTTCCTTGGATAGCTTCTTGGCTAGCTGCTTAGCCATAAACGCATCCACAGTTGTCTCTGGATTAATCTTGATGATTTTTAGTGGAGGCGGGTTCATAGCATGGACTATGACCAGAGGTGGGAGACCTTGCTGAGCTCTCTTCTCATTCTTCAGCTTATGGTAATTGATGATAAAGGTGCTGGTGAATTGGATGGATTTCTGAACTTTCTTTATTTCGAAATTCACCAGATGCTTCAAGAAGGAGCGGTTTGAGCGGAGAAGGCAGTTGATCAGACGGACGAATGGCCGCTTCTGTTTGAGAGAGACCTTAAGCTTCGGCATCACACAACTTCAAAGAGGATCGAGCCATTGAGTCGATATTGAGAATGATTTGAAGTATATTCTAGGCTGCAGTGCGTAGTCATTATGTCATGGGTGCCGTTCTTGAAAATCAGACTCTTGTCGAATAGATGGCTAATGAAGTAGGCATCATCTTCGAACAAAGTCCTCTTCATCTTTGCTGGTGCCTCCCTTGGAGTGTTCTCCCCATGCATATAAGACCATGCAGAGGCTTTCTCAGCATCAATTAGCGAAGTCGGTCCGTCAAATTCTACGCCGATTGTCTTGGCGATCCACAGCGAGATGGTGACAGAGGATTCGGACAACGGTGAGATGGTAGTTCGGAGTCATTGATGATAGCCTTACGGAAGAACTCTTGACCGAAGGTTCTTTGTAGTCGACATCGTCTAACATGAATAGAGGCGAGAATCTTGGGGGTTCAGTCATCCACAATTTTTACTCGGATCGTAAGCTCGAGCAGATGGTTCATCAATGCACATTCCAGGGTGATACATGGTGGAGGGCAGTTTCGGGATATCAAGGGCTGAACTCTGAGCCTGTTTAGGAATGGCAGAGGTAAAAGAAGTTCCAGCCTAAAGGATTTCAGAAAATGAATTAGGGCAAAATCTCAAGAACTCGAAATATGAGCGAAGCGTATTGTGGAGCCCTAGAAATTTTGCATAGATATCATCTAGAACATCTTTTACATGATGAATTTTACGCAGAGAGATGAAATCTACAGTTAACGAACAGTAATGTGTAACAACTACCAGTAATGAACATTAAATTTTAAAGTTCAAAGATATATAGAAACGAAGCTATATGAGCAGATCAATAATGGCGGATTCTGAGAAAAATATGTAAATGAGAGCTTACACCTTAATGCGAGTTAGGGTTTCGAATCGTCTTACCATTTCAGTGGATTCGCAGAAGTAGAAGATGAAAATGGAGAGTGATTCTACAGAATTAGCTAACGAACAGTGCGAAGGAAGCAGGAATTTTTAGAGAGAAGGAAGTTTTAGAGAGATAGAATAGCAAGAGACAGTTTTGTGAAATGAATTTTTGGCGGTTGAGGGTTTATAAATGAAAGGACGTGCCGTCAGTCATAGAGACTTGTGAAAGGTCATTAAGTCAGACGCCTTTTTGTTGAAAAGACTTAATGAATGACGACTTTTAGGAGAGAGAAAAGTACCCTTTTGTAAAATATCTCAACCAAATTTGAAATCAGTCCCTTACAATTTTCAAAACTAACCTTCTAAACTTGGAGTTTAGAAAACTTACCTTTGTCTCTCAGTGACTGTATAAATTCTTGACTTTACTCTTTAAAATTAATAAGTCTGCTTAAGAGAAATTGTCAAGTATGTCTGCTTCAAGAGCTTTAGTGAAGATGTCTGCCAGTTGATGGTCGGTTGAAATGTACTTCATGCTAATGTTCCTCTTTTCTACATTGTCCCTTAGAAAATGATATCGAACATCGATATGCTTTGTCTTGGAATGCATCACAGGATTGTATGTGATTGAGATTGCTGAGGTGTTATCACACATGATTGGGCGATGCTACTTTGATGTCGTAATCCACCAAGCTATTTGTTTGATCAGGCGATTGGCGGCGGCTACCGGCTATATGTACTTTGCTTGTGGTGGAATTTGAAACCGATGCTTGTTTCTTGCTAGCCCAAGAGACAAGTGCTCTCTAGAAATTGACAAGTTCCACGGTGCTTTTTACGTCAACTTGACAACCGGCATAGTCGGCATCGAGTAGCCTACTAAGTTGAAAGAAGATTCCCTTGGATACCAAATACCTAAGTTGGTGGTATCGTCGTATAATGATTCTTTTGGCGCAAGAAGATGTGACTCACGAAGGTCTGCTTGAAATCTAGCACATACCCCAACAGCATACACTATGTCAGGTCTGCTGGCGGTAAGATATAGCAGAGATCCGATTATCCCTCTATAAAGAGTGATATCAACGTTCTTTCCTTGTAAGTCTTTTGTAAGTTTACATTTAGCAGCCATTGGTGTATCAAAGGTGTTTGCGGTTTCAATCAAACTTTTTGACAAGATCTTTAGCATACTTGGATTGGTGATGAATATTCCTTTGTTGGATTGTTGAATTTGAAGACCCAAGAAGAATGTGAGTTCTCCCATCATGCTCATTTGAAATTTTCGGTCATAAGTGTTTCGAATCGCTTGCTGACTTCTCATTGGTAGATCAGAAGATAATATCATCAACGTAAATTTGTACCGGCGAGAGAGTGTCCTTTATGCTTTAGAATGAAGAGAGTGGTGTCTATCTTTCCTCGCACGAATCCTTGTTCTACTAAGAATTTGGATAGAGTCTCATACCGGGCAGGAGCTTGCTTAAGACCATAGAGAGCCTTCTTAAGCTTGTAGGCGTGAGTCTCTTTTCCTTTTTCCACGAAGCCTGGAGGTTGAGCAACGTAAACCGTTTCTTGAAGATCACCATTTAGAAATGCGCTTTTGACATCCATTTGATACAGCACAAAGTCCTTGTATGTAGCATAGGCTAAGAAGATTCGATAGCTTCCAATCTTGCTCTTTGGAGCAAGCGTTTCATCATAGTCAATTCCTTCTTCTTGGCGATATCCTTGTGCAACAAGTCTTGCTTTGTTTCTAACTATGTTCCCATCCTCATCCTTCTTGTTTGAACACCCATTTTGTGCCAATGAGCGGTATGATCGGCGAGGCTTTGGGACTAGCTTCCATACTTGGCATCGTTCAAATTCTTTGAAGTTCTTCTTGCATGGCTTCCGACCAACTTGGATCTTGAAGAGCTTCATCGATCTTCTTTGGCTCTTCTTCTGAGAAGAATGCAGCACAGAACATACATTCATTTTTGGAAGAACTTCTGGTCCGTACTCCAACATGAATGTCACCAATGATTTGAGAGATTGGATGGTCTTTACATGTTCTTGTGACAGAAGGAATGTGATGATTTCTTCTTTGTTTCTTCATGACAAGGTTCGAGAAGGAGGGCTAGAAGGAAGATCGGTGTGTCTTGATGAGTATTTTGTTCGAATTTGATTCATAGGTGAGTTGAGGAACAGGATTTTCGAGGTTCGAAACAAAGGGTTACGGAATTGAGTTTTCTTGAGCAGGGTTGAAGTCTTCTGGTGACCCGTTTGATAATAAATGATGGTCAGGGATATTTGATTGAGTTGCTGGTGATGGATTAGGTATGTGAGAGGTTGATGGTTGGGAGGTACCTGTCTCATCATTAACAAAGTCATCAGCAACATTTGGAGCCACGTGTGGCTCTAATAAATCAAATTCATCAAATGAGACATGAACAGATTCAACTATTTTCAATGATCGTTTGTTGAAAACCACGTAAGCTTTGGAGTGTAAAGCATAACCCAAAATACACCTTCATCGGCTTTATGATCAAATTTGCCTCTGTAGTCATTACCATTGTAGACTCTGAAACATTTGCGACCAAAGATTTTAAAAATCAATGTTTGGGGTTTTACCTCTCCAAAGTTCATAGGGTGTTTTAGTGAAATTTGTTGATCAAAGATACGTTACAGTGAAGCGGTGTGTTGGCTTACGCCCGAGAAGTGTTTGGGCAATTTTGCTTCGGCGAGCATTGTTTTAGCGGCTTCGATAAGTGTTACATTTTTCCTTTACGCAACACCATTACTGCTGCGGTGTCTTCTGGCGAGAGAAGTTGTGACCAATGCTTTGTGATCATCACGATACTTTGCTATTCCATTATTTGTGAACTTCGGTACCATTGTCGTCGAGCGTCAGCGATTTCATCGAGTTTTTGTGTTTGCGTCTTGAACAAAGCTGTAAGAAGATCGTATGTGTGGTCTTTAGAAGACATCATCTACGTCCAAGTGTATCTTGTATAATCATCACTACTACTAGCGTATATCTATGACCACCATAGGCGATAGTAGTGGCGGTCGAAAGAGATCCATGTGGAGAAGTTGTAGAGGTCTCGATGTTGAGAGTCTGGTTTGCTTTTGAATGACGTTTTTGAGAGCTTTCCCAGTTGACAAGCTTTGCAAGCACGATCATGATCAGAGAGACCTTTGGCAATCCTTTAACTAGACCTTCTACGGATAGCTTTGATAGATATTTGAAGTTCAAATGGCTGAGTCTTTTATGCCATAACCAGACTTTTGTCTTGGCGAGTTTGCTACAAGACATAGACTAACGACCTTGCCATAAGCATTCAAATCTATCACATAGACATTCCCTTGTCTATGTCCGGTAACCAAGGTTGAGCGGGAGGCTGGATCCTTGATATCACATCGTTTGAGGAGAATTGAGATAAGTCCTTTATCACAGAGAGAAATACTTAGAAGATTATGTTTCAAGCCTTCTACTAGAGACTTTTCAATGGAGATATTTCCTCGAATGATGGATCCATAGCCAATTGTTCTTCCTTTAGCATTGTCTCAGAAGATGGTGGAGGACCTTACCTTCGAGAGATGTTAGAGAGAAGACAAGATTCTCGGTCATATGTCTTGAGTAGCCGCTATCTAGATACCATACATCTTTCTTTTACGGACTTGAACCGGCCATGAAGCACACGAGATGTAAAGGTAAGAAAATCATGGTCCCCTTTTATTTTCTTATGGGTCCAAATGGTTAGCGTATTTTTGGAACCCATACTTGCTTGATTTTTGGAATAGGGGATCCGAGTAGGCTTCATGATGGATTTCGGCGGACATTCATGGACCAAGTGGCCAAAACATTTGCGAGAATGTCGGTGATGAAAATTACAAAACTTGTTTGATCATCTTTGGGTGTTGGAAGATTTTTGAACATTTTCATAACAACGACTTTTGATTTAGCGAGACTTGTTAACAACAAGCTTAGGGGCATCTGTGTGAGGTTTCTTGAGTCTGTACACAGCAGTCTTTGCTTTAGTAGAAGAGTACTTGCTGGCAGTAGACTTAGATACCTCATACATTTTCCCTTTAAGCTTGGCATCAACATCTTTGCGTAGCGGATAGCACCATCTGTAGTCTTTGTTGATGAATCGATAGGTTTGAAGCGGACTTTTCGTAGGCCTGAAGCGGCGGCCTTTGCTTTCACGGAGTCTTGGTGGAGGCATTGTAAGAAATCGCACCACCTTTAACAGATTTATCTCCGAGATGATTGTTTTGCTTTCAAAGCTTCCTTGTTTTGATAATTTGAACCTTAGGGTATTTATAAGAAGTAGCGGTATAACCAATTCCTTCTTTACCCTTGTTAGGTTTCGATATTGTGCGGGAATATTACTATTTCTTGTAAAATGTTCATTTTCTGTTCGAGAGGTTGCACCAGTATTGTCGGTGAAACCCGACCACGCTTTGTCGATAAGGCTTACTTGTTGTTCTCCAAAATTTGATCAAAGGCTGCCGTTGAGTTATTCCATGAGTTGATGGTTTTTGCAACTCATCTTTCTCGTGAATATCTCTTTAGCATGATCAATAAAGGCGAGCAACCTTTTCATTGAGAAACTTGTTCTTCTTCTTTTAACTTGATACTTTCTGTTGGACTCCATGGAGAGTTTTTAACTCGGCTTCGGCATGGATTTCTCGATTCGACTTCTCATGACTTTTAGCTAACTTAACATAGGCCTTTCTAAATTCATTGAATTCCTCTAGCATGTCTTGAGCATCCTTGAGGATTTCTTCTTTTGAAAGGCTCTTCGAAGATTGTTCGATGTTAGCTTGAAAAGGAGAGTATTTAACTTCACTATCTGAGTCATAGGTGGGTGGTGACTCTAGAGCAACGAGGCAAATGTGTGCCTGCTCGGGTGAGTCATCACTATCATCCTCATCAGAATCAGTTTCAAACCAAGTGGATACATGGTTTTCTTCTAAGTCCTCGGCCGGTAGACCTCATGTTTAGAAAATGATTTAGAAGGTCTCCTTTTATAGGCTTCATATTTTGGCTTAGGACATTTAGAAGCAAAGTGACCGGAGCTTCTGCAATTGTAGCAAACCAACTCATTGTTGTGTGAGTTTTCGGCCGGACTTTTGAAAGTCTGGCTGGTTTCCTTCTTTTTGTTAAATTTTGAGAACTTTTGAAATTTCTTAACGAACATGGCAAATTGTTATGAGAAAGGATTTCATTCTCATTTGAAGAAGTAGATGGTTTATTTTCTTGGGTAGGAATTTCCTTAGAAATAGCAGAAAAGGAAGGAAGCTTAAAATGTTTGTCCTGTTCTTGAGCTTGAAGTAATTCTTGCTCATAGATAGTTAAACTCGCATACAAACTTCTGAGGTGCATGGAGTTCAAGTCTTTGGACTCTTTTATTGCGATGGTTTTCACATGCCACAAACTTCCTAGAAGGAAATAAAAATCTCATATTTACTTCTTTAACACTATATTCCTTTTCTAAAGAATAACAATTGTTTACTACCTCACAAAATGCAATGGTAGGCTTGCTTGTGAGTCTCATAGGATCTTTTTGAAGGAGTCGAGATTGTTGAATGTAATTATACTTACGTGAGGTTCAGGGATGTACTCCAGCGCCCC
>CM028382.1:63267357-63328570 GCA_013146195.2 Codonopsis lanceolata | reverse complement strand
CAATCAATTGGCTGGCGCCGAGGCGTGATCCAGGGCTAAGAGGATATGGATGGTAAACCGAAGGTTCGAGGGGCACGTGTTTAAGCTTGACCGGTAGAGTTCGAGGTCTGGCGGAGTGATAGGAGGTACTCTTTCTATATTTGATCATAAGGCTGGAATTCTCATAGATCCGGGTCTTCGCATTCTTATGTTGCTTCGCACTTTGTTGAGAATCTTTGCGTATTGCCCCAATCTTTGCCATACTTGCTTGAAGTGTCTACCTCGAGGAGTATATGCTAGCACGTCCCAAAGTGTTTAGATCTTGTGATGTTTTGGTGGGTGACCACACTTTGCATGCGGACTTGGTAGTTCTCCCTATACGTGATTTTGATGTGATTAATTATTGCCATAGGAAGAGGGTTACTTTTTATATCTTGGGTGTTACTGAATTTACTGTGGGTGATCATGCCGGTGGCGTGCACTTTATTTTACGCATTGAGGGCTAGAAAATTGTTGTCTCAAGAGGTGTACGGGTTATCTTGCTGCGTTGTTGATAAGAAGAGGTCTTCCCAGAGTTTAGAGGGGAGGTGGTAGTGAGTTTCGGATGTGTTTTCTACCGATCATGCTATGCCACAGATAGAGAACTAGAATTTTGTATTGAGCTTATTCGGGACTTCACTGGATTTCTAAGGCACCATATAGAATGGCGCGGAGCTTAGAGAGTTGAAAACTTCGATTCTGAGAAACTAGAGATTGGTTTGTTAAACCAGTGTGTCGCCTTAGGGGCGCCCGGTTCTATTTGTGAGGGAAGAAAGACGGGGAGTTTGCGGTTGTGCATGAATTCCGAGAATTGAATAAGGTATTGGTAAGAACAAATACCCACTACCCCACATTGATGATCTATTTGACCAATTGGAGGTCTATTGTTTATTTAAGCTTGATTTGCGATGGGGTTACTATCAATTGAAGGTTAGAGAGGAAGGCGTTCAGAAACGACTTTAGCACTAGATATGGGCACTTTGAATTTGTGGTGATGCCGTTTGGGTTGACGAATGCGTGGCGGTGTTTATGGACTTGATGAACCGTGTCTTCCATAGTTATCTTGATTGTTTTGTGGTAGTCTTCATTGATGACATCTTAGTGTATTCGAAATCTCGGGAGGAGCATGAAACACTTGAGGATTATCTTGTCGATTCTTCGGAGAAGCTTTATCTGCAGTTTAGTAAATGTGCCTTTTGGCTTGAGGAAGTGTCCTTCTTGGGCATATCATTTCTAGCGCACGGAGTAGCCGTTGATCCTTCTAAGGTTGAAGCGGTGACGAATTGGAAGAGGCCTAGTTCAGTTACCGAGGTTCGGAGTTTCTTGGGTCTAGCGGGTTATTACCGGAGATTTATCGAGGGATTTTCTCGGATCGTGACTCCTATGACGAAATTGACGCAAAAGAATGTGCCTTTTGTTTGGAGCGAGAAATGTGAAGTTAGTTTTCAAGAGCTTAAGAAGCGGTTGACGTCGGCACCTATTTTGGCTTTGCCAAGCGGAGGAGATAATTTCGTGATTTATAGTGATGCTTCTAAGGAAGGTTTGGGTTGTGTGTTGATGCAGAATGGTAGAGTTATCGCCTATGCGTCGAGGAAGTTGTCTATTCATGGCGATTACCGACACACGATATGGAGTTGGCTGCGATTATCTTCGCATTGCACAAGTGGAAACACTACTTGTATGGAGCTAAATTTGAGATCTTCACCGACCACAAAAGTTTGAAGTACTTGTTTTCCCAAAAGGAGTTGAACATGAGGCAAAGAAGATGGATGGAGAAACTAAAAGACCACGATTGCACTATTTTATATCATCCGGGGAAGGCAAATGTAGTAGCGGATGCCTTGAGTAGGAAGGTTCACATGTCGTGTATGATGGTTAAGGAGTGGAAGATGTTGGAGGACTTGCGAGATTGGAGTCCTATTGTTTTTGATAAAAGTGTAATTTTCGCGAATGTTCGTGCTACACCAGTTCTGTTTGGAAAGATTAAAGAAGCGCAAAGAGATGATCCGGAGTTGAAGAAAATCATTGATGGGTTGGCTGAGAATGTATCGCCTGATTTTGTGATTAATAGTGAGGGAGCTTTGACATTTCGAGGTCGAATTTGTGTTCCTTCTAATGATGACTTGAAGAGGTTGGTTCTTGATGAAGCTCATAAATCGAGGTATACCATTCACCCGGGGAGCACGAAAATGTACTTAGATCTGAAAAGACAGTTTTGGTGGAAGGGTATGAAGAGAGAAATTGCGGAGTATGTGTCAAGGTGTTTGACTTGTCGGCGAGTTAAGGCCGAGCATCGAGAGGCTGCGGGACTTCTACAACCACTTGAGATTCCTGAGTGGAAGTGGGAGTTCATTACCATGGATTTTGTGACAGGGTTGCCGCGCACACGGAGAGGTTTTAATGCAGTTTGGGTTATAGTCGACAGATTGACTAAGTCTGCACACTTTATTCCGATCGCGATCACTTATTCGTTGACTCAGTTAGCAGCTTTGTATATTCAGGAGATCGTAAGACTTCATGGCGTACCGGTTAGTATTGTGTCCGATAGGGATCCGAGGTTCACATCTAGATTTTGGCAAACGTTGCAGGAAGCTTTGGGGACCAAATTAGACTTCATGGATGCTTTTTCATCATAAGCGGATGGTCGGTCAGCGATTGATTCAGATTTTGGAGGACATGCTTCGAGCTTGTGCCGTGGATTTCAAGGAAAGCTGGGATTCTCACTTACCCTTAGCCGAGTTTGCGTATAATAACAGCTACCAGTCGAGTATTCAGATGGCGCCGTATGAAGCTTTGTATGGGCGTAAGTGTAGATCGCCAATTTGTTGGGACGAAGTTGGAGAGGCGAAACTTTGGGGTTCCGAGTTAGTGCAACAGTCGGTTGAGAGCGTGAAGTTGATTAGAGATCGTTTGCGCACCGCTCAAAGTCGACAAAAGAGTTATGCGGATAATCGAAGACGAGATCTTGAGTTCCAGGTGGGTGACTACGTATTCTTGAAGGTGACACCGAGGAGAGGTACGAAGAGATTCGGCAAGAAAGGGAAGCTTACACCGAGGTACATTGGCCCGTTCGAGATTCTTGAGAGAGTTGGGTCCTTGGCGTACCGTATTGCATTGCCACCTTCACTTTCGGAGACTCATAATGTATTTCATGTTTCCATGTTGCGAAAGTATTTGAAGGATGATACCCATGTACTTGAGTATGAAGAGATCACGTTTGAGCCGGATATGTCTTATGTCGAAAAGCCCGTGAAGATTTTGGATACCAAAGAGCAAGTGCTACGAACCAAGAAGATTCCCTTAGTTAAAGTTCTTTGGAGAAACCACAACATTGAAGAAGCGACTTGGGAGACGGAAGCGGAGATGCGCGAGAAGCATCCACATTTGTTTGATGAACTTGGTAAGAATTTAGGGACTAAATTCCTAAAGGAGGGGAGAGTGTAACGCCCCATAATCTTGCATGTGCATTCCATGCTTGTGTTTGTGCTTTCTTGGTTGATTGCGATCATGTTTACCTGGTTTATAAACGTCTTAGAATTAATCTTAAATCATTCTTGAAGTTCTTAACATGTTTAGAATCACGAAAGTCCGTTTGTTGAATCGCCGGTTTGATCGTTTTGAATTTAGCCTTAGCGATTTCCCTCGTTGCTCGTATTTGCTTCTATTTCGTCGTACGAAGTGTTCGTTGAGTTCTTGGCCTTATATTCAGGTCTTAATCATGTTGAAACAAGTCCCTTTCATGTCCAAGACATCCTAGTTTGAATGACGTTTGATTGTAGTTTGATTCGTTGTTCATTAAATCGCGTGGTTCGCGCCTTGTTCTACCTTGTTCCGGGAGTTGTTCGGGTGTGTTTCCGACTCATTTTGAGTAGGGTTAGACCTTAGAATGGTTGCCCAAAAGTTTGGGACCATTTAGATCAAGTTTAGATCAAGTTTTAGACATTCTGGAGCCGAGGCGGCCGCATGGGACCTGCGGCGCCGCCTCAACTGAGAGCAAATTCAAAATGGACTGAACTTGGGAATGGCCCCGAGTTTGAGGCGGCGCATGGAGCAGTGAGGCGCCCGCCTCACTGCCAGATCTACTGGGATTTTTCTTGCCTGTTTTGAGTTAGGTCGTGAAATGCCTATCCTACCCCCTTTAAACCCCTCTAAAGCCCTTCTAAATACCCACACTTAGACCTAATCAAGTCCTAACACTAATTAGAAGTCAATTTAGTTTGATTAAGTGTTTGATTACTCCCTAACATTCACTAATGGCACTTGAGAAATCCCCTTTGTACCCTTCTCTTTATTGGAGGTATAAATACCCAATCTTGACCAAATTTTCTGTAAACCATTCATTTATTCATCCTACTTCTTCAAGTTAGAGAGAGAGAGAGTTGGGAGCTTGAGTTTTGAGCCCTAGCTCCACCTTCTTCCTCCGATCCCCAAGGATTCCACCGTTAGATCGCCGCCAAACTTCGGATTCTCGACGAGGGCAACGAAAGGAACGACTTCACCGTTTAGATTTGGAATCTCTTGAGTTTTCACTCAAGCTAGGTAAGTTACTCTTCTTCATTTTAGTTCTCATTGACCCTAAGGAAACAAGGTTTTTGATGTGTGAGGTCAATGAGGACACATAGTTGCTTCCTACGAATTTTGAATGTATAATTTTGCTAGGAGCATGTCTAGGTTGATTTCTTGCCTTTGAATGTTGAAATTACTCTTGTATCATGTTAATTGAGGTCTTGAACATGTTGGAAGTATGTGGTATGTTTGTTGTTGAATGCGATATTAATTGGGAATGCCCTAAATTATGCCTATGTGGTGTTTGTGAAAATGGTTATGTGAAGTATCCTCAATATTGGACCACATGAAGAACATGAATTTAATTAAAATGTTTTAGGTGAATTTATGCCTTATTGAACTTAGTAGTGACCTAAGTTGGGTTACGAAGCATATAGCTTCAATTTCCCCAAAATTGGGAATTTAGTGAAAAGACTCAACGGAGTCGACTCTAGGGAAGAATTGAACATGTTAGACTCTAATTTCAATCCCTACGATGTTTGAACACCGTTTGAGTTGGTTTACTCAAGTATGAGGTTGGTTTAGTTGGTTATGACAAGTTGTTATGAAAGATTGGTTTTGAGCAATTAATTGCCTTGATGTGTTTTCTGGTAGAGATTAACACCTTACTTTGTCGGACGAGCCCGCTCATGTCGGATTCGGTCCTTAATTGGTTTAAAGTCAAGTAAATATCTACTTGTGCATTGCATTGAGTCCAGCTGGCATAATTGGTTTGTTTATCAAAGTCCGGGTGAGACGATGCATCGCCTTCACGAATTATGGGATTCGTGCTCGCTATGGGTCGCCGCACCTGGGACTTCACACACACCTCCACTGTGGGCCGCAGTGGGGAAGTAGCCCCTTTGCCGTATCAGTTAAGTGCCGCATTGGCTTGCTATTGACATCGAGTAGGTTCTCGGTATGAGTCGATGAATTCACATAACATCGATGGCACGAACTAGTAAGCAATTGTGTTGCGGGGAGCTACGGCGGCCGCGGCCGTGACTATCATATCCTACTTGTATGATTTACTTTACGCACTTATGTGAATAAGGTGCTAAGTGTTAAATGATGATAACATGCCATATTAGTGATAAATATCATGCTATAATATGAACATGCATATTTTGGTAACTTACTAAGTCTTTCGACTTACTCTATTTGTTTGCTTTGTTTTCCTTAGATCAAAGCCGAGGTGACGTTCCACGCTAGGTACACGCATTCGCTTGGACGTTGTGAGCAAGGTTGCTCTTTTGGACATTAATTGGTTAATCTTGTATTTTGGAAAGGACGATGGGAAGCAAGTCATGTAGACTTAGCTTGGGTTTTTGTGTTGTAGTAACTTATTAATACTTGTAATCTTTTGGTATGCCGACTATAAGTCGAGCTTGTGTATATGTGTGTATGGTTCATCATAGTTTCTTCCGCTAAAACGCGTTTAAAGTATTATTATTGTTGTTGTCTCCGGCATGTTGTGGCCGTTGAGGTTTATTAAGCATGTGTTAATTGTAGGAGTAGTTGTTGGGTTCCTTGTAACGTCGCCGATGACTTGTTTAATTCGGTTGTTTTTCGGCCAAGTGTAGCCGAGTTGTTAATTGTCTGAAATGTTGCGCCACGTGAATTTTAAAACCCTACTTATGCATGCTTATGTGTTTAACTTGATTATTTGGACGGCGCGATTCGGGATCTCGCATTGGGGTCCGGGTCGGGTCGTCACATAACATCAGCCCATACAAACATGGTCAATAAGATCTCATGTTCAACTAACACTTTGTTATCACATAAGTGCTCATAGTAAGCCACATAAAGGATAGAGAAGGTACCAAATCAATGTCGTCGTATTGCTCACTGCAATCACAATGGCCCATTAATCATATCGTGCGGTGATACCCATGTTCAGGTATCAAAGTACCGAGCTCTCTACTCAGGAAAATAGCCCTAGCCAATGTGCTCAATTGGTTACGACAAAGGGGCTACTTCCCCACTGTAGCTAGCAGTGGAGGTGTGTGTGAAACCCGAATCCGGTACGGCGATACATTACAATCACGAATCCCATAATTCGTGAAGGCTATGCATCGTCCCACCATCATCATGAAAGCTCAAGTAATGCCAGTTGGACTTATATGCAATGCACAAGTAGATGTTTACTTGCTAATGCTCAAGTAGATATAATGATCTACTAAACTCATACGATTATGCACATTGTTACAATAATCACAAAACCACAATAGGAACTCATTTGAGTCTCTAAATCATAAGTGCCAAGTTTGTTCACTCTATTCAATTCAAGTCCCAAAAGCTAGTAATCTAGTCAACTGGAATATAATTGTCATAGGATCTCACCATGATCCTCGTAAGGTTCAATTGTTCCTTAACTCGACTCCGTTGAGTCTTTACTACAATTCCAACCAAATAGAGTTTGAACACTATATGTGTCCCAAGACTCTTTTCTATGTTCTTGTTTGAGGCATAGCAAGGTTCTCATTCCATTTAGGAATCTTAGTTCAAGTCTCAAGTCAATTATATAAGGGAAGCCCAAGTTGATTATTGTGAAATCAAGCTTAGTTCAATTTTGATTCATAATTCCACTTAATAGTAGAATCCAAGTTCACCACAATTCATTAACTATAGAACAGATCAGGCACGAAGGCAAATACATTCAATATGCTCATAAGTCATATCATAGAAACACATAGAAGAATCAATTCTTGACAAGGTAGGAAATCATGCATTTAGTCATAATATAAAATATACACAGTATTCCATATTCACCTATGAAATTCAACAGAGTCACAACTTAACCATCAGTCCATTAAGTACTATCCAAGACTACTCCGTTAGTCTCGGATCATGAAGTCATTTACTAAACTCTTCCTAAAGTAGTAACTCATTCAATAACACAAAAGTCGATGGTAGTCAAAGACTTAAGCAACACTAGAGCGGTAATAACCCGTAAGGTCAAACCATACCGGTGAGTCTTAGATAACAACATGGTCATCCTAGCGACTTATACAAGTAGACTCCATGTATAGAGTACTAAGAAAGCCCCAATCCAAATCTTCGCATAGAATAGTCCTCAAATTCATTATTCAACAAGTAGGTGTTTTTACTCATTAAAGACTCAAGTAGGAATTCGACAAGAGAGAATTCAACCTGTCAAGTAGATACATCAATCTACAACATGCTCTCAATTGTGCATTTGCTTCACACAATCACGTAAACCACATAAGAACTCGATTGAGTCTTATAATCACTCATATCAAACATGCCCTTCAATCCATCCCAAAGTCACGTAGGCTAATATATTAGTCTAATGCACTACAAACATCGTAGGGATTGAATGCGGAGTCGGTATTGTTCAATAACTCCCTAATTTCAACTCCGGTGAGTTTTACTAAAATTCAACCAAGTTGAGAATTGATACTCTATGCATCACATTGCCCTTTCCTAAGTTCTCCTTTCATTTAGAACTTGATAACTAGGCCGTTCATGATCTTAAACTAGCCTTAAACACAATCCCGAGTTTCAAACCCTAGTTTCGGTGATTTTGTTAAACCTTGAATTGAAACATATTCCTTCACAAGAGTTATTCCTAAGCTCATTGTAAACAACATTCATGCTTTACAAAATGTCAAAACCACAACTTCATAGAGAATTCATAAAATCCTACACATGTTTCAAAGGTTGAATTGGAGGATTTCTCTTCACAAAATGTGTTCACATTCATTAATAGAACAACTATAATGAAGGGGTCATGCTATTTTATTGAACATGAAAATTTTAGGGATTTCTCAACGTACCTTAGTCCTAAGATTAATGGAGGAAAGGTTGATTAGAGCAAGGATTGTTGTAGAGAAGATCGAGGGCTTCGATTTGGCGGTCTCGGTTCGTCGATCGGACCACCGGATCTCCGGGAAATGGTCTCTCAAGTTGGAGTGACCTCCATGGACGAAAATGGAGGAAGAGCCTCTGATTCTCTGGAGTTCTTGATCAACAATGGCTGATTTGGTTGAACAAATGGCTTATATACTTACCATTAAAGCCCTAATCCAAGTGAAGGGGGTTAATTGGCTTCTCATTGGTCAAGGAAGGATAGCCTTTGATAAGGGATGATCCAAGGGCTCAAAAGGGGTGAAGAAGAGTCAACAATGAGGGCTTGGACTCACTTTGGTCGGCCAAGGGAAAGGGTACAAGGGTCAATAGCCAAAACACTCAAAAAAATGTCACAAACCAGAATCTGGAAAACAGACAGTCAATCTTGTAAAATCGACCATAAATATCTCACACTTCCAAATGAGGTGATTATTGCTTCTTATGAAACTAGACTCTTTAAACTATAGTTTAGCATTTTAAATTACTCAATTTGGACTTATATTCATCAAAATATGGCTACTACAAGTTCAAGTACAGAAGCTGATTTCCTGAAAACATAATTCTGGCACAGCCGTAAGTCAAGACCTAAATGAGGTACTTATACACCTTGGAAAAATACCATATTTTACAGGGAGTATCCTAACATATTTAGGTAAAATATACTAAAGTTTTAGAAAATTCTCTTTAGTAGATTGGTACCAGAATTTTCCCGAAGTTCGCCCAAAACCGGACTGAATCAGTGAAGTAATATGTTGGTCATCTAATTTCCAAATGCAACAAGTCTATGAACAATGATTATGCAAGCATGGAAAATACTAGTACACTTGGTTTAGAACTCAAATGAACTTCTCGCAAGTTGAAAACACAAACAATACAAGCAACGAAGGCAATCCCGAGAAACCCTAAGGTTCAAACGAAGCAACAATGCTTCTAAACTCTCAACCAAGCATACCACAACTAAGATAAACATTGTAAATCTTATATGCAAGGTACTAAGACTCCATGAGCCTTTTATAGGTGCTAACACGCTAAGACGAACACTCAACGCATTACCAACAAAGCATGCAACACGAGAAAGTCAAATACACGAAGGTTCGGAGTCTTACACCGATGCCCCTGTCTTACTAAGGAAGGATGCCGAAGGTCCCTCTACTCCCAGACTTCGCGGTTTAGTCCTCATTTAACTTTGTTAGCTTTTGTTAGGCTGCTGTGCATTAAAACTCTTAACAAAACTTAACGGCAAGTGTCCAAACTTAACATTGAAGCCCAGAATTGCCTCGATTTGCATATATTGAGCCATAAAACCTTGAATATTTTTGAGATACCTACATGAAACACAAAATAAATAAAATAGTATCTCAAATGCAATTAATCATCAACCAAAGCTCAAAATAATCAATAAAATTCCGGAAAATAATGAAAATAAGAGGAAAATTACAAGCTTATCACTTGCTCCTAAATCTAACATAGCCTTCATCTTTTTAGAAATACCCAAGGAGACTTGGATATTGAAACTACCAGGATCTTTTAATTTAGGAGGAAGTTCGGGTTGTAAAACTGCACTCACGTTTTCAGAAACAATAATTTTTTCATTCTTATCAAATTTGTGTTTTCTAGAGTGAAGATCCTTGAAAAACTTAGCATAGGACGGAATGTTTTTAATAACATTAAGCAAAGGGAGATTGATGTTCACTTTGGATAACATATTATAAATTTCCGTAAATTGCTTATCCATTATGTTTTTCATAAGTCTACCAGGGAATGATATTGGATAAACATATGGTGGTGGTGCCACATAAGGTTCCTCAAGAGGTTCTACCTCTTGCTCTTTTTCTTGAGTCACTTCTTCTTGACTATCTTTATTTAAAATTTATTTTTCTACTTCATTATCTTTTGCTTGAATATTTTCACTTTTATCCTTTTCATCTTCTTTGCCAGAATTATCTATTTTATCAGGCACATCAGTAGATTGAGTTGGGTTACTTACCTCTTCTCCAATTACTCTACCACTTCGCAGAGTAGTGATAGATTTTGCTTGTTCTGTCTGACTAGGGAACTTCCCTTCTTCTCTTTCTTTTTCTTTATATTTTGCGAGTTGATTCCTTAAATTTTCCACCTCTTCTAACAAATATTTGTTAACAGCAGCCTGGCCACTGCTCGATCCATTTGACTTTGGAACTTCTTCAATCTGCAATTGTCATTGCTTAGGAAATTGTTAAGGCTGTAATGGCTTATTTCCTCCCCATGAAAAGTTAGGATGATTCCTCCAACCAGGATTATATGTGTTGGAGTAGGGATCATTCCTTTGTCTTTGAGGGTACATGTTCATTGCATTAACCTGTTCAGGATATACAACACTAGAGGGACACTAATTAATAGCATGAGAATTTAATCCACAAATAGCACATGCTTCTTGAATGTGTCAACGTTCAAATTGAGCTTGCATATCTGGTTTTTCGTGAACTTGAAATAAACTTCTACTTTTACCTCTTGTACTTTTCTGTTGAGAATTTGCACCTAACATCTTAAGCAAGTCTTCTAATGCAGCTGGTGTCATTCTATTAATAGAACCACCGGCCGCACTATCAACCATAGTTTGTAATACATGCGAAAGGGCATGACAAAATTGAGTTACTAACACATCTTGAGATAGATTATGATGAGGACATATGATAAGTAAATTTTTAAATCTATCACATGCTTCATGGAATGTCTCTCCTGGTTCATTTTGAAAAGACATAATTTGTTTTCTGTACTCTGAAAGAGATGCATGTTAATAAAATTTATCCATAAACAAATCATATGATTGAGTCCAAGTATAAACACTTCTAGGTGTTAGATTCATAAACCATCTTTTCGCCAAATCTTTTAATGCACATTGAAAATATTTCATTTTTATCTGATCTTCAGTCAAACCGCCTAACGGGAAATTTTCAATCATGAATTCGTATTCTTTAACAAAATGTACTGGATCTTCGGATGGTAGTCCATGAAATGAAGGCATCATATTATAATAATGACCTTTAAGTTCGAAATTTCTTACCACTTCTGATAAGACTAAACATGATGGTGTTGCATTCAACATAGGATGACCATAATCACTTATAGTTCTTTGATTGATTATTACTTCCATATTTCTATCAGCAGGTTCTTCCATTCTTTGATTCACATTTACCGGAAGAACCGGATTTTCAGGATTTTGATTATTGTTATCCATTGGAGGATCGACCAGAGGATCCTCTCGATTCAACTGTTCTTGATTAACAGGCTGGTTTTCTAAATTATCAGGGTCTTCCTGATTCTTTCCAAGATTATTTATATTTTGATTTAATTCTACCAATTTAGGACTTAGAGATCTACGACCGTGCATAAAATAATAAAAGCAAACAAAGCAAATAAAAACTAACAACTAAGAATAAAATAAAATCTTTTTGTATTTTTATTTTTATAAAAACTGAATTTAAAACTACGCTACCAACAAACTAACTACGCGAACTAGCTTGTCCCTGGCAACGGCGCCAAAAACTTGATCGTGTCTTATTTTAATTATTTCCTTGCAAGTGGACAAGACTATCGTAGG
The DNA here is from genome assembly GCA_013146195.2 of Codonopsis lanceolata. Lineage (NCBI taxonomy): Eukaryota > Viridiplantae > Streptophyta > Magnoliopsida > Asterales > Campanulaceae > Codonopsis > Codonopsis lanceolata. The sequence continues at coordinate 63,316,554 of CM028382.1, read as the reverse complement.
ACAGTTCTGGAAGCAAGGGTCGAACCACAGAGACAAGAAGAATACAAATAGCAAGAATATCAGTAGCAATTTTAAACTAAGGGGGGTTTGTTTATTGATTTTATCTAAACTAATTATTCTAATAGCACAATAAATCTAATTAAACTACACAGTAATCACAGTTGTAAAGATCTTATGAAGGAGGGAAATCTAGGATTAGGGTTTCACTTGTATCTACTTTATAGCTTATTTAGATAAAGTATCATTCAATAACTTGGGTTCGTTCATGAAAGATAGATATAGCCTGTCGAATTACCGTTCAGTCTCCATCTCCAAATAATTCATCCATTCTATATCCTAGGCACAATAACATATGGATTCTAACTGTCACTTAGGTCATATATAGAACCTGACCCTAACTTATCACTCTCATGCATCGATAGGTTCAATTTATCATGACGGTGAGCCAGTCGTACGACATATGCATATGGCCGTGCAAGTATCCGCACCTCTAGGCCTTTATTACTTGCGATTACATTCATTTGTTCAAAGCTAGATAATAAAGGGGTTGATAAACACCATGATCAACAAAAAATGAATGAATAAAAATATATATTAAGCCATAGATTCGATACAAGTTACCTCTCAACTCCTAGATTAATGGACGTTTAGTTCATCCTTGAAGATGAACTGCACAACGAGATGAAGGAATACATGAATCGATCTTCAAAACTGTAATTACAACAACTAATCTACGTAATACAATCTAATTCCTAAGCTAAAGTTGTTTTCTAACACTTCTTGGACCTCCTTTGGCTTTGGCTATCGTCCTTTATTTATATCAAGGAGTTGTAGGGGAATAGGAGATTCAATCCAAGTCAAAAACCCCATAAAGTCGGTTCTGGGGACCTTGCGGCCGCATTGGGACTTCACCTTGCGTCCGCAAGGGTCTTGATCTGGCTGGTCATCTTTCTGCCTACCTTGCGAAGGCAAGGTCTTTTGACCTTGCGGCCGCAAGGTGGCCAAAATGTTTCTTTTGTCTTTTTTTCCAATGTTGCACTTTGTACCCTTCCTCGAAATCTTCACTAAAAGCTTCATAAATCCACCTAAAACCCTGAAACTCATAAAATAGATCAAAAACACATATCAGTAGCCAAAGGCCTCATGGAATTGCTCACTTTAAGTCATAAAAGTACCCGATAAAGATGTATAAAATACGTCTATCAATGCCTAATTTAGACAAGTGTTCCAGTTTTTTACAAAAGTCCAAAAACAACAATATCAAAATTGGTGATGGGGAAACAAACACAGACAAGGTTTTGCATAAAGTTAAAGTGGGGGGACCATGAACACTAATTTGAAAGACATCACAAACACATGAACTACAGGCAAAGCACATGACAAAACATAGGCAAGACCCTAATTTCAAAGCCTATTTCAAACCACAAGCCCTAATTTCAGAAAGCCCTAAATCTGAATGTGTAAACGAATCGAAATCATACATCAGAAAAGAGCAAAACTCCAACAAGTGAAGAACCGTAACTTTTCCGAACAAAGAAAACTAAAAGAAACATACCTGACTCAGTAATCTTTAAGTAAAACATAATTCTTCAGTTTACTTCACGAATCTATTGTTTCGAATTGGCATGGGAAGACCCTGGTTTCTTCCTTTTGCGTATTTGGGTTTATGTCTGTTGAGGGAAATGAATTTTCCCACCAAATCGAGTATTATATTGTCCACGAGGGATATTGTTGTTTAAAAAATAAGGTCCACACAAGCCGAACATAACCCCAGTTAGTCCAACTTAGCACGCCCGTTAAAAAGTTGGAAGGCCCATTAACGGCATGAACCAAAATCTACCAACTTATTAGTACATTGGTCAATTTGAGAGTTATGAAATGTGGTTGGTCAAATCGGGTAGTTGGCAATAGTACGATGGTCAAAAAGATAATTTTTCCTTACTTTACAACGAACAAAAATTGAAAAGGAGACAATTATTTAAATGGAGGGAGTATGTACATATAAGTTTGAGAACAATTTTTTGAGTTTTAATGTCAAATTGATTGTATTTTTATTTTAAGTGATTGACTTAAAACAAAATAAATTTAAAAGATATTAATACATTTTTTCAAATATCTAAAAAGTATATACATTTTCAATTAGCATGATGCCTAATAAATATCAACAAAAAATTTAAATTATTTTATTGGATTAATATATAATTTGGTCCCTGAACTTGCCGATTCTTATTTATAAGATAACTGATGTTGAAATTTTCTTATGGTGGCTCTTCAATCTAACTTTGGGCTTCATGTTAGTCGCTGGTGGCGTTATTTTTGGATGGGTCATTAAAAATTTTGTGAAATGATAATTTTGCCCTCACTTGAGCTGAGTAGGATGTCCACCTGGAATTAATCATAATATATAAAAAGAAAAAGATAGTATTTTATGAATCTAATATAAAACTAAAACTTCAAAAATATAAATAAAAAAAAAAGCAAAAAACAAATCAAAAGTCAAAAATTACAAACATAAAATGACATAAATACACTCCTTTATTTTTATTTTTTTTTTGGCATAAAATATTATCCTTATTTGGAACAAGTAGAATCATAAACCTTTTATAATGGTGGGACCAGAAATTCCTCACAACTTTCTGTGCTGAGTCAACACTTCCATATTCGCCGACAACCTCCTCGTTGTACCAAACCTCGTACTCTCCTACATATTATTCGTCGTCACCCCTATTCCCGTTGATTCCAGAAATTCCTTACAAAATCGTCACTGGCAGATACTTCTCCACAAACCCCTTGATCACCAACAGACAACACCCACTTCAAAGTACTCAAATCATAAACTTTGTTGACTTGATCAGCGCCGTTGACTATAGCCACCGCTATAAGAGGCACGAGCGAGAATTGATAAAACATTCTCAGAAAGAAAACAAGCTTATCATTGTGAGGGGTTTTGTATAAAATATCAAAACATAATGGGAAAGGATGGAATTTAAGGGATGAGGCATAGTTTGTTGGGATTGGATGTCTGTTCAATGGGAAAGGATGAAATTTAAAGGATGGGGCATAGTTTGCTGGGATTGGAGGTCTGTTCTCAACCAGTCAAAAGAGCAGTGTCGAAGGAAACAACAAATCCATGGGCTGTAGTAAAATTGCAGTAACATAGCTCATCTCATAGAGAACCGGAAGAAGGGTGTCGTAACTACCTCGCGACAATGAGAAGGTGGATGCGGTAAGCCTTTTCTTCTTCTTCCCACGAAAGTGGAACTAAAGAATTCCTTATTTTTTAAGCTTAGCTTACCAATCACTCAATTTGGTCTTTCCGACCTATAGCTCCCAATGTACTTTCCTTTCTTTGAGAGACTGCCCTGGAATAGGCCTAAAGTGTACAACTTCTCCTTCGATTCTCCATTAATTTCTACCAATTACATATTCCAATCTCCAAAAAACAAAACATATTCATCTTTTCGTCGTGATAAAGAAATCAAAATCAGAAACAATGAAGATCTATTAGTATTCTACCTTGATTCCTTAGTATGAATTCCTTCGGTCTTGGTCCCATCGATTGCCGACAACATCTTGTCCAACTTGTATTTGGACAAGATCACCACCGTCGATCCCAACGCTAGTGTCCCAGTTGCGAACTCCATGAGGCCGCAGATGTGAAACATCAAGACCTCGTCATTGTCGATTAAATTGGGGGAAGAATTCTCGAGTAATATGATTGGCAGTTTCGATTCCGCACGTTTAAGAGGAGTTCGGGTACATGAGTTTGTGCACCATTGACCGGAGATGGTGGATATATGCCTGATTTGAGGAAGAAAACCAGAGTGAGGAGGGGAATATCGGAGGAGATAGAGATGGAGGGAAAGGGTTGTTGCTTGGTGAAGGTGGGCGTGGTGGGAGTGTATGTGTACGTGTATATTTTTTGTAAGGGTAAAATAGGTCATGCCTATTTTTACTTGTTTCCCCTTTCATGGTCAAAACTTCATATTTGTTAAGTTTGTGGTAATTTAGGATTTAATATCTTTTATTAGATTTAGTTGTGTTATATTTGGAATCACAATCTTTTATTAGATTATGGTTCATCATTTTTGGAAACAAAATCTTGTTTTTAAATCCTAGTCAATCCGTGAACCTTGACTCCTTTGTTATTTGGTAATAAATTCCATGGATTTGGTAAGTTGTTAGTATTTCCTTAATACTAATCCTTTTCCTTGTAGTAGATGGATTTTTTCGTGTGTATGTAGGTCTCCACAATGCTATATATAGAGGAGCTGTGATACGGGTTATGTGCAGAGCATGTGAGAGAGAATTAAAGCCATAAAGCTATGAGCAGAAGAAAGGATTTCAGGAAGCTGTTATTCAGTCTAGAAGTGAAGCAGATTGTCTGAAGTTGTTGATGTTATAACATCGGCAGTAACATTGAAGTTCTGGAATCTGTTTGTGTCTTCCTGTTTCAATTTTAGGAAGCTGTTTTATTTCTTCCCACGTTTTGTCTACTTTGTTTTATGTGGGGTTTTTGTTCTCCAAGACTTGTTGTCTTGTGAGAAAATTTTTGTGAGTGATTTCACAATTGTTTTTGTAAAACGATTATTATTTTTAGTGAAATCTTTGTGGCCATTGAGGCTAGGTCTACAAGTATAATCTTGTAGATTGTTTTGGTAATCTTTTGCATTCAGTTCTTTGTCTGATTAAGTCTTCCACTGCTTTGTTCATCTTTGACCATTGTGATTCCCATTGTAGCTACATTCACAGCTACATTGGAAATTGCATCGGTTTCTCTTGAGAATCCTAGCTATTGTGTTCTTTCAATTGGTATCAGAGCCTTCTCTTGACATCACTAAGAGTTGATTCTGGTTATAGCTGTGATGGATTCTCAATATGAGAATGTCGTTCATCCTCCTACTCTAACTAATGCAAATTATTCTATTTGGAAAGTCAAGATGCGCATCTTCATCAAATCAATTGATGAAAGAGTATGGCTTGCTGTCCTGAATGGATGGAGTCCTCCTAAAACTACTGATTCTGATGGTGATGTCAAGATCACCAAAGAATCTGAATGGTCTAATGAAGATAGGAATACTGCGTCTTTTAATTCAAAAGCCTTGTCTGCTATATATAAAGCTTTAGATGCTAACACTTTTAGGGTGATTGCCAACTATGAATCTGCTAAAGATGTTTGGGAGGCCCTTCATACCTTGTGTGAAGGACCTGCCAGTGTTCGCGCCTCTAAGTTAAGATTGCTCACCACACAATTTGAAAATACCAGAATGCATGAGTCTGAAGATATTATGGCATATTATGGTAGACTTCTTGACATGTCCAATTCTGCTCTTGCTTTAGGAGATCCCATCACTAATGAACGTCTTGTCAGCAAGATGATGAGAACTTTGCCTGAAAGGTTTAATGTCAAAATATGTGCTATTGAGGAAACACATGATATTGACAAGATGAGTTTTGAACGATTGGCTGGTATCCTTCAAAACTTTGAATTGAACCTAAATGATCAAATCAAACAAAAAGGCAAAGGGGCATCATCATCTACACCTATTGCGAAAAATATTGCTATGCCTACTCCTATTGATATCTCATTTGACTTGCTTGAAATACAAAAAGATATTGATGAGTCTGATTTTGGAGAAGAATCTATTGCTCTTTTGACTACCAAGTTTAGAAATTTTTTGAAAACTAAGAGTCAAAATAGAACTCCATCATCAAACTCCAAAAACAATTTTAAACCTGATTCTGGAAAATTTGCTCCCAAAGGAAAATTCTTTCCAAACTCCAGAAAAGCCTTTCACAAACCCCTTTGCTTCAAAGTCTTCTTACAATGGTAAGAACATTGATTCAATTCAATGTAGAGAGTGTCAAGGGTATGGTCATTATGCTAACCAATGTGCAAATACTCTAAGAAAAAAGGGTTTAAATTTTTCAGCAACTCTGAGTGATAGTGATGGAGAAGATCCAGATGATCTTATCACTCTCACTGCTGTTTATGATTATGAAACTGAAAGTACAGGTTCTCCGTTCAATGTGACTTCCAATGTAGCTACATCCGAAGTCACATCAAAAGATGCAGTGGACAGAAACAGGGATGATCTCTACTGCTTTAACTCTTCAGTCCCAGAAGATGGTGGAGATTCAGAGTCTGATTTGCTGGAAGGGTACAAGGAACTGTACAAGGATTGGGAGAAACGAGCTCACCAAGTTACATTGCTTGGTAAGGCAAACGAGCTGTTGAAAAAGGCCAATGAAGATCAGAAAGATTGTATTATAAGGCTGGAAAGCTTGCTGAGCAAAAAGGATGTTGAGATCGAGGGGTTAAAGGAGCAGCTCATTCAAGCAAATGAAACCATCACTAAATGGAATTCAAGTCAACATAAAATGGATGAGATGCTTAATTCAAGTAACTCATCCAAGGCAGGTATTGGTTTTGTTCCAAAAATATTTGTGAGAGAAGGTGAAGGTACATCTGAACTTAAACAGCCTTCACAGAATTTTCAGAATCCAGAATTCTTTGAAAAGCCAAAACCAAGAAAGAAAAAACTTTGTTTGTCATTTTTGCCATAAGCCTGGTCATATACAACCTTTTTGTTTTCTAAAAAAGGCTATATATGAGGATGAAGTTAGGCAGGCTTTCTTGGTAAAAAATCAAATGCAACATCGAATGAAACAACCAATGCAAAGCAACATTGGAAGTCACATTCGAAGTCACATCAGAAATCCCATCCACAGAAAAATCAATCTAAAATTTTTAAGCAGATGTGGGTTCCCAAGGGCAGTAATAACAAAGGCAAGTCCAAATACTGTAAACCATTTGACATATGTCCTGGTGCTAAAATGTTTGATGATGAGGTGTGCAATGTAACCTTCACTTCTTTGAAATCTCATATAGCTGGAACATGGTACTTTGACAGTGGTTGTTCTAGACATATGACAGGTTCTATTGAGAATTTGAAGGACTATGTGAGCATCAATGGTGGTTCAGTGACCTATGGAGGAGGTGCCAAGGGCAAGATAATTGGCAAAGGCACTTTGAATGTTGAAGGTCTTCCAAATCTCACCAATGTTTATCATGTGGAAGGACTTAAAACAAACTTGATCAGTATAAGTCAATTGTGTGATGATGACCTTCAAGTAAGGTTTGATAAAAATTCTTGTGAAGTTTTTGATCAAACTAACAAGTGTCTTCTAACAGGTACAAGGTCATCTGACAATTGTTACATGTTCAACAATAGCCAATCATGCCACAAAGCTAGTCTTGACATTACAGATCTTTGGCATCAGAAACTAGGACATATGAGTTTTCGTAAGCTTCTTGAGCTTGTGAAACATGATGCAGTAAAAGGGTTGCCAAACTTGGATAAGAATTATACTAAGGTATGTGGTCCCTATCAAAAAGGTAAGCAAACCAAGGCCCCTCATCTTCCTATATCTCAGTGTTCCACATCTAGGTGTCTAGAGATGATTCATACAGATCTCATGGGTCCCATCGAGGTAGAAAGTTTAGGAAAGAAAAAATACACTTTTGTTTGTGTGGATGATTTTTCTAGATACACTTGGGTAATTTTCTTTAGAGAAAAATCTGAGACCTTTGAGGCATTTAAAATCTGGTACACCCGTGTGATGAACTTGTATGATCTAAAGCTTATTAGAATTAGATCAGATCATGGCATGGAATATGAAAACTCATCCTTTTCTAACTATTGTGCCTCTAATGGCATCTCTCATGAATTTTTTGCTCCCAAAACTCCACAACAAAATGGAGTGGCGGAAAGAAAGAATAGGACACTTCAAGAGATGGCAAGGGTTATGTTGACCTCAAAAAAATTGGCAAAAAGGTTTTGGGCCGAAGCCTTAAATACAGCTTGTCACATTGGGAATAGGGTTTTCTTGAGACCAGGTAGCACAATGACTCCTTATGAAATCTTTCTAGGAAAGAAACCAACCTTAAAATATTTTCATGTTTTTGGTTGTGTGTGCTACCTTCTCAATGATAGAGATCAACTTTCTAAGTTTGATTCCAAAAGTGACAAGTGTGTTTTCATGGGTTACTCAACTAATAGTCGTGCTTACAGAGTCTTTAATCTCAGGACTAAGACTATTATGAAATCTATGAACATTGTCTTTGATGATCTAATGGATCTTGGCCACAAAACTGTTGAAGAAGATGTTTCAGGTATTCTTGATTTTGAGAGAATGTAACCAAAGATTCGAATCCAAAGGAACCAAGAGTCGATCAAGCGTAATCCGCAGATTCAGAGTTCAGCGATGTGATTCGTATGTGACACCCAATGTGATTCCGAATGTAGCTACATCGAAGTCACATTGACGTAAACTTGACGTAAGTCGAAATGCACACGATCAGTATAATCACCCGCTTTGACCGATCGTGATACGACATACCAAGCAAAATTCAGAAAATACATCCCTCTTCTCAAATCATAGGTAATGTTCAGGATGGTGTATCAACTAGAAGAAAAGGTAAGGTGGATTATAGAAAGCTTGCTTGCTTGACTACTCTAGAATTTGAAGAAATCCATGCATCCTGTTTTGTTTCCACCATTGAACCCAAAAATGTGCATGAGGCTCTTAAAGATGAATGTTGGATAAATGCCATGCAAGAAGAACTTGACCAATTTACTAAAAACGATGTTTGGTATCTTGTTCCTAGACCCACTTCTGTAAATGTTATTGGAACAAAATGGATTTTCAAAAACAAAACAAATGAAGTGGGAGAAATAATAAGAAACAAAGCAAGACTTGTGGCTCAAGGGTATACACAGTTGAGGGGTGGATTTTGATGAAACCTTTGCTCCTCAGAGTCCGTATTGAGTCCATTCGCTCGCTTCTTGCCATTGCATGCTTTCTCGATATAACTCTTCAACAAATGGATGTGAAGAGTGCTTTCTTAAATGACATCCTTGAAGAAGAAGTTTTTGTTGAGCAACCAAAAGGTTTTGAGGATCCCCATAAACCCAGTCATGTGTTTAAGCTAAAAAAGGCCTTGTATGGTCTCAAACAAGCTCCTAGAGCTTGGTATGGGAGACTTACAGACCATCTTTTGAAAAGTGGGTTTAGAAGGGGAGAGGTGGACAAAACTCTTTTTATTCAAAATCAAGATAAACACATTTTGATAGCTCAAATTTATGTTGATGATATTGTGTTTGGGTCCACCTCCAAGTCCTTGGAAAAAGATTTTGTTACTTGCATGACTTCCACTTTTGAGATGAGTATGGTAGGGGAGTTGACTTATTTTTTAGGAATTCAGATAAAACAACTACATGAAGGGATGTTCATATCTCAAGCCAAGTATGCTCTTAACTTGGTGAAGAAATTCAATCTTGAGAATGGAAAACAAAAGAAAACCCCTATGGGTACATCCAATAAACTTAATAAAGATGAAAAATCTGAAAGTGTTGACCATACATTATATAGGAGCATGATTGGAAGTCTGTTGTACTTTGATCGCCACCCGCCGACATCATGTATAGTGTGTGCTTGTGTGCTAGGTATCAAGCAAACCCTAAAGTCTCCCACTTGAAAGCTGTGAAAAGAATAATTAGGTATGTTGGTGAGACTTGTGCCATGGGTTTGTGGTACACTAAACACACTAACACCAATCTTGTTGGGTTCAGTGATGTTGATTGGGCTGGTAGTGTAGATGATATGAGAAGTACCTCAGGTGGATGTTTTTATTTGGGAAACAACTTGATTTCATGGTTCAGTAAAAAACAAAATTGTGTTGCCCTATCAACAGCTGAATCTGAGTATATAGCTGCTGGTAGTGGATGTACACAACTCTTATGGATGAATCAAATGATCAAGGATTATGGTTTACACAGCAATGTACTAACCATGTATTATGACAACACCAGTGCCATAAGTATAGCAAAAAATCATGTTCAACACTCTAGAACTAAGTACATTGATATAAGACACCACTTTATTAGAGATTTGGTTGAACACGGTATTGTTTGCATTTAACATGTGGGAACTGAAAATCAATTGGCTGATATTTTCACTAAGAGTCTAGATTTTGAGAGATTTATAAATCTTAGGAAATCTCTAGGTATGTGTGCCATGTGACCTCCACTTCTTTATATATATAAAATAATAATAAAATAAAATATAGGAATCTTGCATTGTGTTTTTAGGAGGGCACACTAGTTTCATTCTTTATGTTTCAGTACCTTTGTTTGTTGATCTGGATATGCATTCAAAATCTGTTGTGATTTTCTTGTTCTGATTCTCCTCACCTTCTCCCTAAAAGGTTTATTGAAAGTTAAAAAAAAAAATAAAAAAATCTTAAGTCCACAAAGGAAAGAGCTACCTTTAGAATTTTTTGGAATGCAACAATTTGTCAAAGTACTATGGAGCTTAGGCTTTCATGGGTTGATCTTGAGAAAATTGACTCCCTTGAATTGAAAAAGTGTGAAAGCTACCTAACGGAAAAGAGCTACCTATGAACAAGGTTGTGGTACCTTTCTTTTGGGACTATGAATCCTCGGATTTCATGGGTTGATCAAATAGTAAAGTGACTACCCTTGGTAAATAGTGTGAAAGGTTCCTAGTGGCGTGTGTTGAATATGCTTGAAATAAAGTAAAGCTATTCTCCTAGGGAAATAAAGTACCTATGGTTTTCATGGGAGTTATGTGCTGATTTGGTGATCATAAGATGAGATATTGTACATAAAATCCCAACTTTGGCGAATGTATCTTCCAATGCAGCTACATTGGGAACTACATTCAGATGATCTAGACATATCACATGTGTGTGACTGCATTGTTTTCTTGTTTTCAGCATGTGTTAGGCATATTTTTTAGGTCATATTTTGTGTTGATCTTATCAGCCCCTTGATGCTTTTGTTTCCATATCAGATTAGTGCAATCTCGATCCTAATGTTCACCTTGTTGAAATTTATGTGGTTGTCTAATCTGTGTGTTGATCATGAGGCCCTGAACTGGATTATGATTATTGGATTATGATTACTGTTTGGCAGGTTTGTGTTGTATCAATTTTGGTTAGTTAAGTGTTGAGTATCCTCAAAATACTTGATTAATTTTTGAAAAATTCAAAATTTTAAAATCTGAAATCTGTTGTTACTCCCTCATCTATAATTCTCCACCTATTTCTCATGATAATAAAAACAGATTTTTATATCTCAAATGTGATTGGTTAATATTTGATTTTTATCTAAATTTGAATTTTGGTTAGTTGTTTAGCCTTCTCCCATTCCATGTAATTAAGAGATTAACGACTATTCCCATTAGTGGTCTATTAGTGTTAATTTGTCAGGAAAGAGAATTTCATCTCACTCACAGAAGCTTGCTTATCCGAAAATTGTGTGCCTAGGAGATTACCTTCTTCGAAATTACCTCTCAATCATCATCTATTCTTGATTTTCTCTTCGATTATCCATGGCTTCTACATCATCTTCTGCATCCGAGAACCCCAAACAAAATCCATCAATAGATGTAGCTTCCAATGAAGCTACATCGACCACTATTTCATCTCCAGAAAATCCCAATACAGCCCTGGTGATTGCTCAGCCTTTGCCTGAACCTTTAACCGTGATTCTTCCTGGCGAGAAAGGTAATGCCATTGATGTAGACAACCCCGTTGATTTGTTAGGGTTACCCCAAATTGGGAACCCTAGTTCTCGAAGATCAAGAGGCTTAGAGGAATTCCCTCCAATTATGAAAATCCAAGTTTGGAGGAAGTTATTTCTGCCAAGAAGCACAAAGTTGTTCCTGGAATCTTTGAAGAATCTGTGGCCATTGACAGCGACTCTGATGATGACGACTTTGTTCCTAAAACAGGGTCAATCCCAGTTGCTCCAGAAACGGTTTCCCAACCTGCTTCTCCAGTCGTTGTTCCAGTCGAAGAAGAAGCCGGAGATGATGATTATCCTATTCCATCTCCTCGAGTTGTCTTTCAGACGGATTCGTTGACTCAAGCCAAAGAATCCTCTGACATTGAAGCTGGTTCTCCTTCAGCATCGAATGCTGACATTAATTTCTCAGATGAAGAAAGAACTCTGGCAGATTACCTGGTTCAATTGAAGTCAGTGGCTTCTCCAAAATCTCATCCGTCTTCACAACCACCTGCAGAAGATTTGTCCCAACAAACCAGTTCATCTGAATTTGATGATAGTTCAGATAAGAATTTTGAGAGTAAAGAAGCTACGCCTGCTGCTAGCGAAGATAGTGAGGAAGTTCCAGTGCGTTTCACCCGGAGTCGTGCATCTTCAGTGAATGTAGCTACCAATGTAGCTACATCCAGAGTTCCTAAGACTCATGCTTCTGTTTCTGCCTCAGTTGGTAAAGTTTTCTCTTCCAAATTTATTTCAAAATCTGCATCTGTGAGATATAATACCTCTCGAAAAATAGTGGATGAAAGGGTTATTCGCTCAATTGAATTATCTGAACAGAATTTGTCCCAATTCTTTTCTGATAGAGGTCTTTTAGGGACACTCTTTTCTGCCTCCCCTTACTTTAGAGACCTCATATATGAATTCTATGCAAATCTCAAAAAACGTATTTCCTCATCTTCTGATCCTCGATTTGAAAAGGTTTTTGTGCGAGGTAAATGGTATTTGTTTTCATCTTCCATCATCAATGATATGTTCAAAACTCCTGAGTTTGGTCCTTTTGCTATGACTTCTGATTTGAATCTGTGTCCTTGGAATTAACTGGTGGAACCTCGAATAAGTGGCCTGGAAAAGGCTATTTTATTAGCACTTCACAGTTGTCTTCACTTTATGCACTCATGCACAAGATCTGCTGTGCTAATTGGTCACCCACCACCAACACCAATACCTTGATTGAAGAACATGCTAGAGTTTTGTATCAGATAGGCACAAATAAGCCTTTTGACTTTGGAGATTTTGCATTCAAGAAGATCAACCTCTCTAGCTGAGTCTGAGGGAGATAAAAGATCCTTGATTTTTCCTTCACTGATTTACAAAATCTTAGTGTCTCAAGGTTACTCACATGTTGCTGGAACTAGGCTTACTCTTATTCTTGAACCTCTACACATTTCTGCTAAACTTCTGAGAGGAGAAAGGATTGTAAATCTACCACTTGTTTATCCCTATGTTCCAGTTTCCACAGTTCCTCCTGCTTCTGTTCCTGGTCCATCCCACTCACAACCATCTGCTCATCCTTTTGTCAATGTTACTTCTAATGTAGCTTCATCAGATATCTCAGCCCATCCTTCTGCACCTATTTCCATTGCTTTTATTTCTGAACAGTTGAACATGGTAAACTCTCAACTGGCTGTTCTGGAATCCCAAACATCCCTACTTAAATCTTTGGCTGCACAATATACTACTTGGTTGGCCATGCATTCTGGCCAAATAGGGGGTGGTGTAAGTGTTCCAGTTGTTCCAGTTGTTCCAGTTGTTCCTGTTCTTCCTGTTGTTCCTGATTCAAGTTTGTTCACGATGATTCTTACGCTCTTTTTAAAGATTGATCTTTGAAGTTTGTTCTTATGGTTAAACTGAAAAACTGTGTGGTTGAAAAATTGAGTTTGTGGTTGGTTGTATCTTCTAAACAATGTTTCTTGATTGGTCTGTAATAACTTCTTAAACTGTTTGGATCTGTAACTCTTTAAACTGATTGGTTGGGTATGGTTCTCACAGCTTCGCTTCCATTATTTCTGTTTAGTGCATGTGTTCAGGGGGTGAGTTGTTTTGGATTTGTCTCTCTAACATTTGCAGGTTGTAATATGGATTGATAATGGAACACTTGTAATTGGATTTGACCAGAAATGCTCAATAAATGGGGTGATTGTAAGGGTAAAATAGGCCATGCCTATTTTTACTTGTTTCCCCTTTCATGGTCAAAACTTCATGTTTGTTAAGTTTGTGGTAATTTAGGATTTAATATCTTTTATTAGATTTAGTTGTGTTATATTTGGAATCACAATCTTTTATTAGATTATGGTTCATCATTTTTGGAAACAAAATCTTGTTTTAAATCCTAGTCAATCCGTGAACCTTGACTCCTTTGTTATTTGGTAATAAATTCCATGGATTTGGTAAGTTGTTAGTATTTCCTTAATACTAATCCTTTTCCTTGTAGTAGATGGATTTTTCCGTGTGTATGTAGGTCTCCACAATGCTATATATAAGGAGCTGTGATACGGGTTATGTGCAGAGCTTGTGAGAGAGAATTAAAGCCATAAAGGCGTGAGCGAGAAGAAAAAGGATTTCGGAAGTCGTTATTCATCGTGAAGCATTGTGCAAGTCGTTGATGTTATAACATCGGCAGTAACATTGAAGTTCTGGAATCTGTTTGTGTCTTCCTGTTTCAGTTTTAGGAAGTTGTTTTATTTCTTCCCACGTTTTGTCTACTTTGTTTTATGTGGGGTTTTTGTTCTCCAAGACTTGTTGTCTTGTGAGAAAATTTTTGTGAGTGATTTCACAATTGTTTTTGTAAAACGATTATTATTTTTAGTGAAATCTTTGTGGCCATTGAGGCTAGGTCTGCAAGTACAATCTTGTAGATTGATTTGGTAATCTTTTGCATTCAGTTCTTTGTCTAATTAAGTCTTCCGCTGCTTTGTTCATCTTTGACCATTGTGATTCCCATTGTAGCTACATTCACAACTACATTGGAAATTGCATCGGTTTCTCTTGAAAATCCTAGCTATTGTGTTCTTTCATTTTTATTTTTATTTATTTATATATTTTATTTTTGGGCAATTTTCAACTTAGCAATTAATTGACAACGTGGATGTTCATTAGAGTTAGTGAGGGCAAAATTGTTATTTCACAAATTTTAAAACGTTGCATCCAAAGATAACACCACCAGGGACTAACATAAAGCCAAAAGTTAGGTTGAAATGTCACCATATGATAGTTTCAATGTTAGTTACCATATAAATCAAAATTGACAAGTTCAGAAACTAAATTATATATTAATCCTATTTTATTTACTACTCCCTAAATTATCGTCTTCCTTTCCTTTTTCGTATGTCCCAAAATAATTGTCCATTTTGAAACTTACCTTTTTAGAACGTCACTTTTACCACTTTACCCTTACTTTTTCACCCTACTTTAATTATGGGTCACATACACATGGGTTTTAAAGTAAACTACACATTAAACCAATATTTATAATTCAGTCAAATAAATTTTCTTAAACGGTACGCCGGGTCAACCAGGACAATAAATTAGGGACGGAGGGAGTAATACTTTTTCTTAAGTACATACTCCACTTGTTTCTAAAAAATATCATCCTTTTCTTTTGAGGCCATTCCAAGATTTTTTAAAAAACTTTTTTAATTTTTTTGAAATTTATCATTTCACTCTTATTTGTTTCACTTTTAAGGCATGGGCCCCACACTCACAAAGTTATACTTAAAAAATACACTTTCATAATATTTACTCTCTCCGTTCCTAATTTATTATCCTGGTTGACTCGGCGCATCGTTTAAGAAAACATATTTGACTGGATTATTAATATTGGTTTAATGTGTAGTTTCCTTTAAAGCTCATGTGTATGTGGCCCATAATTAAAGTAGGGTGAAAAAGTAAGGGTAAAGTGGTAAAAGTGATGTTCTAAAAAGGTAAGTTTCAAAGTGGACAATTATTTTGGACGGACAAAAAAAGAAAGGAGGACGATAATTTAGGGACGGAGGGAGTATAATTATAATATCAACATTGCTTGGATTACCACTGGGGTTACCACTATGATGACAACTATGTTTTGAAGTGGCGCATGCACCTTACATGCACTTTGTTTTCCAGGCAAAGTTGTCACCAGAGTGATAACACTGATGGTAACTCAAGCATTATTGTTATAATATAGCCAAGGACAGTGCTAAACGGCCAGATTTTGGCCACTCAAAATCGCATGACTTACTCTTTTGCCCTTAAACTATTCATTTGATTATTTAAACTTTTAAACTATTCATTTGGTTATTTAAACCGTCTATTTTAGTCGCTTAAATTACTTACATAATTACTCATCTTGGTCGTTTAAACAATTAAATTGTCGTTTAAACAATTCATCTTTATATCTAATTTAACCGACTACATAGTCGTTTAAATGATCCGAACAATTTTACAAGAATTAACTCGACTATTTAGTTATTTAAACTAATCGATCGTTTAAATTAACTATACATTTTTATTTATGAAAATGACAAAATTATCCTTTTTGATTGGACATGATTTGACCTCATATCTTTACCGCAAATTTAGATTATTTTTCTAAAATGTGCCGAATTAAAAACGACAATTTGTTTGAAAACTCAAAAATATCATTTATACCGGTTGTGTAACTGCAAATTTCCATGGATCTTTCACACGAACACGCTCTGGACACTGCCTTCTCATGTCTTAAATGAGATTCATTCTTACTTGGGAATTCTTGAAATCGATAGAATAAATAAGGAAGAAAAATGAAGAAAAATGAAGAAAATTTGAAAACGCTCATCCCCATAATGGAATACGTTTAGCTTAGCTGACGCCTAATGAAATTGGATGGGACTGACGACTTGACGAATGGATTGGATTAGATTGGATTGGAATTGGATTAACCTGACCATTTAAATATCTTCTCACCCAACATTTTTGCTTTACAAAGTGCCGACACTTTTCACCTCCCCCATTACCAATAATATACTACTAATTTCTCTCCCTCCTCTTTTTCGGGCAGGGCTCAGCTCTCTTCTGTCGTATCTGCTGTTGAACACAGGTACATTTTTTTTTAGTTTGATCTTCTTTTTCTGATTCTTCATTTGATGAGTTCAGTTGGGTTGACTTCAGTTTTCAAAGTTGTTCTACTATATGATCGAATTATCAGAACGAAATTTGATTTCTAGTGGGTTTTTTTTTTTTGATTATTTGTTTTTGATGGAGTAATTGTTTGTTTGCGTTCCAATTTGGGGTTTTTGTTTTCCGGTCACTGCTTTAAACTAGTTCGTTTATGCGATGAATCGATCGACGAACCGACGATCGGGTTTTCGCTGTTGAGACAGAGAAAATTTGTTTTGATATTTTCCGAGAATTCAGGAGATGAATTTTTTTTATGGGTTTTGTTTGTTTTGTTGTTTTTCGTGTTATGTGGTCAGATCTGGTTATTTTGATGACGGGTTTTAATGATGGATGGGATTTATCTAAGGTTTTCCTTTGTGTTTCGTTTGCTGCCTATGAATTTTTGATCACTTCAAGTCTCTAGTTGAAATTATGGAGTATTATTTTGTGAAAGAAAGATATAATGTATAGTAGTAACAAGTGTTTGAAGAAATTTTAGTAGGAGCATAGTAATTCGAGAAATATGTGTTGAAGTGATGGGGATTTTTCTTTTCGGAAAATGGTTTAGGCGTGATTTTTTTGTGAAATTCTGTGCTTATTTGATCTCAGATGAAAATTTTGTGGTGCTCTCTTTTGATGATCCGATTGTCTTTTCTTCGCCTTTTGTTATTGGACTCAGTATTCTCCATTTTATCGACATATGCAGGTGGGGAGACTTCGATTTGAATGTTGATTTACATTGGTTTCAGTTGGACGACGATAGGGGTAGTTTAAGGATTTGGACTTTGTTTGTCGAAAACATAATTTTTGCGGCTCTTGCTAGCCTGGTAAAATGATAATGTTTGATGAAATGGGGTTTTGTGGAGACCTTGATATGTTTTCTGCTCCGATTGCGGAAGGGGAGATTACTGCTCTACCACCTGAACCGGAGGTGGTTGTGGAGGATGATTATTCAGAGGAGGAGATTGATGTGGATGAGCTCGAGAAGAGAATGTGGAGAGACAAATTACGTTATAAAAGGCTGAAAGAATCGAACAAGGGGAAGGAATGTGTTGATGCCAAACATCGGCAATCCCAGGAGCAAGCAAGGAGGAAGAAAATGTCTAGGGCTCAAGATGGGATTTTGAAATACATGTTGAAGATGATGGAAGTTTGTAAAGCTCAAGGTTTTGTCTATGGGATTATTCCTGAGAAAGGAAAGCCTGTGAGCGGTGCATCAGACAATCTTCGCGAGTGGTGGAAGGATAAAGTCAGGTTTGATCGTAATGGGCCAGCTGCCATAACAAAGTTCCAAGCAGATAATTCGATCCCAGGCAGGAATGAGAGCTGCCATTCCATTGGCCCAACACCACACACCCTGCAAGAGCTTCAAGATACAACCCTCGGTTCATTATTATCGGCTCTCATGCAGCATTGTGATCCTCCACAGAGGCGCTTCCCTCTGGAGAAAGGTGTTCCACCTCCGTGGTGGCCCACCGGGACAGAAGAATGGTGGCCTCAGTTGGGTTTGCAGAAGAACCAAGGTCATCCCCCTTACAAGAAGCCTCATGATTTGAAGAAGGCTTGGAAAGTGGGGGTACTCACAGCTGTGATCAAGCATATGTCCCCTGACATCACTAAGATCCGAAAACTCGTTAGACAGTCAAAGTGTTTGCAGGATAAGATGACAGCAAAGGAGAGTGCCACCTGGCTAGCAATCATCAACCAGGAGGAAACATTGGCTCGAGAACTCTACCCTGATTGTTGCCCACTTTTGTCCTCATCTGGTGGGAGTGGATCATTTGCCATCAATGATACCAGCGAGTATGATGTTGAAGGGGCTCAAGATGAACCTGACTTTGAAGTGCAGGAGGTCAAACCTAACAATATCAATTTGGTGAACTATCCCACAATGGATAGCGTTAGAGACAGGCTGCAAGTTCAACAGTTATCTCATCCGATCAAGGATGAAATCGTAACCAACTTGGATTTCTCCAGGAAGAGGAAGCTACCAGCCAATGAACTAAAAATTATGATGGATCACAAGATATACACGTGTGAGTTCCTCAAGTGTCCTCATAGTGAACTCTGCCATGGCTTTCATGACAGGTCTTCTAGAGACAATCATCAATTAAGTTGCCCATATAGAAGCAATTCACTGGAGTTTGGAGTTTCCAACAACCACATGAACGAATGCAAGCCAGTTGCTTACCCTCAACCTTATGTCCAGTCAAAGCCAGCTGTTCTAGTGGGTGATGCGATACCACCTTCCTTTGATCTAGCGGGGCTAGGAGTTCCTGAAGATGGGCAAAAGATGATAGGCGATCTTATGTCATTTTATGACAGCAACATTCAAGGAAACAAGAAGTCCAACACCATTAACATTGCAGGTATGAAAGATCAATTTCTTCAGCAGCCTAGCATCCAGTTTCAACAGGACAACTACGTCACTGGCCAAGGTTTAGTTATGGGGAGTAATATGTTTGAAGAGACAAACATCACCATGGACCACCATTCACCCTTTCCGGCTCAAGTAGTTCATCAGCTGGATCAGTGCAAGGTCTTGAATTCTCCTTTCAACAGCAATCCCAACGACAGTTTCCCATTGATGTTTGGATCGCCCTTCAATATATCAACCACAGATTATACTGAGGTCTTACCCGGAGTTTCAAGGGATTCAATGTCAAAGCAGGATATATCTATTTGGTACTAATATTACCAAGAATGCTGAAACATATTTTCAGGTTGGAGAACTCTTCAATGTCAGTAGGAAGTCAGGTGTGTCCTGAACTTATCATCTTAGCTATGGTTTGTTTTATTGCCATAAAGCTGTAGATCTTGAAGGAGGTTAAGACGTGGTTTAATAAACTTGTGGAGATGGTTCCCCTCCATAACCTGCATTGGAAATGGTTAAACCTCAGATGTTTACATAAATAAATAACTTAATAGCATTACTTCTTTTAAATATATTTCAGTTAGGCAAGAATGAAATATCTTAGTGTTCTGCTGTTGCTCAGTTAGCACTTTGATAAGTGGGTGTTTCTTTATTCGGGTTTGGGTTATTATCTCTCGTTTGGTGTAGCAAGCAACAAAAAGCAGTTATCGGCAGTTGTCAAGTTGACTCGTATTCAATATTATAAAATACGGGTTGGTAGGAGCTGCGTAGCTGTTTATTTCTGTTACTTCTGGGAGAGAATCTCGTCGTAGTTAGGAAGTTGGGAACCTTATTATTTTTTTCAAGGCATTAAGCCGCTTCTAGTTCTGAAAGAATCTTTATGAGTATAGCAGTAACAGGAAATGTTAAAGCATTTGAAATTACCTTCATGTGCTTTCGAGTTTGATGATTGTAGTTTTCCTTGTTGTGAAGTTGCGTGTCTTCCCTTTTGTTTTGTTTTCTTGCGAAGGTTCCCGACATAACATGTGGAAGAAAAATGGTGACCCGAACCTCGTTAGTCAATACTTTTGAAACTGGGGAAAAAAATGGTGAGTCGAATCTCGTTGGTCAAGGATGGCAGTCCCACTTAAGATTATCTATGTGTGTATGTGTAGCCTCTGGGGACCAAGTCAGTACTTGAGCCAAGTTCGTATTCGTAGCCGCTGGTCTGTGGGGAAGTTTGGAAAACCAGTAACCAGATGGTTATGGTTTGAATGCGGCAAAATGGTCTGAACTTCCTTCATACTATGGTGAGAAAATAGCCTCGGGATGGGGCACGGGTCGATCAAAGAAGAAGAAGAAGAACAAGAAGAAGAAGAAGAATTTGCAGAAAGATTCATAATTCGAAACTTTTGAGATGTTCTTCCAATATGTGAAACAAAGCTCTTAATGTATCCAAGAAGGCAGCCACACCAAATGAATTCCAATTCGAAGGACATACTCTTTTTGGTTTTTAAATAATTGTCCTCCTTTTATTTTATCGGTTTTAAAATACTCTTTCCATTTCAAGTAAAAAGTTTACTATTTTATTTTGAGATATTTTACTTTTCACTTTCAAAAATTAAGATGTAAAAGTGTTATTTTATTACTAATAGATTATTAAAACTATTTTCTTCTTTTTTAAGTTTGACTTTTCAACGAGAGTTCTTTGCTCGGAAGGGATGGAGTAATTGTATTCTTTCATGGCTTTTTTTTAAGACTAGTAAGGTTCATGTGCGTTGCACGTGGTGTTAATGATTTTTTAAAAGTGATTTGTTAGTTCTTTCATTTTTTGGTTGATTTTTAATTATTAGATTTTTGTGTGTTTTAATCTTTACAGTTTTTGAGATTTATAAATTATGTTGTTATGTGTTTAGCATTTCTGATACTTTGTTTTTCTGTCATTATAATGTATGCTTTTAGTTATTTGTATAATAACTTATCCTACACATTTGTCTTTTTTGTTGGTTATTTTTAAATCTTTTTTTAATACCAAACATGAGTTCATTCATTTTTATCAGGATGTAAATTGAAAACAATTCAAACTTACTATCTTAGATAAACATATTGTTGTTGGAGACTGCTTATGTTGGTTCTGGAATTTATGATTTAAAAAAAAAATATTGTGTTGCAGAATCGAACTCTCAACCACAAAGTATATAGTTACGCTAAAAAACCACAAAATTACACTAAAGTATCTATGAAGTCTCACTTTCCCACACCCAATCTAAGTTTTGTGTCATTTTCATATTATTTTATAACTTTTTTCAAGTTTACCCCTTAGCCATAATGAAGGTTACCAATTTGACATTAAGGTGCACATGATATTTCAAGTGTAGGGTATTTTGGTCATTTTCTGGCAACACTTTCTCCACTTTTATTACCCAAAGAGAAACTTCTTTTTCTTCTTCTCTATTAATGACCTCTTATATAAATTTTAATTGAGATAAAATTAAAAAGTGTATGAATTTTTTATTCAAAATTTTATATTGAAAAATAAATAAAAATAGAGCGGAATCATATCAGATATCAGAGAGATATAACTGAAAATCGGATAATTACAATCAAGTGTCAAAGCCGCCACGAATAAGAACCCATAAAAAATTAAAGCTGTTACATCTCCTAACATTTCTCCCTTTCTCTCTCGTACAACACAAGCATATACCACAAATTTCAAAAGACATAATTGAACTCGTCACAAATGTATACTACAAAGATGAGGCACGTCATGGTTCAATCCGTCTTCATCATCCCTAGCTTCAACTCTAATAAATTTATCATCGACATCATTGATATTGTTTATGGTTTGATTGGACCAAATTATCTATCTTAAATATTAGCATTGAAAGTGTCATATTTTAGTATTAAATGCATTACTTTTGGCAGTCAACGTTAGTCTTAAATTGACACTCTTTATTATTAAATGTGTCACTTTTTACTATCAAGGGTGTTACTTTTTAGTATTAAGAGTGTTAATTTGTATTTTAATGAGAATTATAATAAATTTCTCTTTATAATGTCATTATTAACATTAAAATGTGTCACTTTTATCTTTTCAATGTGTCACATTTGGCTTTAAATGTGTCATTTAGCATTTCGTTAAAGTTGTTAGGGTTCGTCAAGTATCCCAAAGCAATTTTTCGTTAAAGTCTGTTAGGATCCGTCAAGTATCCCAAAGCAATTGATATTAACAGATGGCTAACAGAGCTGACAAATGATTAAACTGTAAGGTATGAGAAACATAAGAATTTCAGCGACAAAACCTTGAAAGTACAAGGGCACCGGAGCAAAATGAAGAATTTCACATTAATGTGCAAAGCAGGTTAAATCGATAAACCATTTTGGTGAACTTTCCTTTACGATTTTTAATAACATGTTATTTATTTATTATGATTTTTGAATTCTTAAATGAGACTCCGTCCTACATAAGTCTTTGCCTTGTTCGGAATGGAATGCGAATGATAAGATTGATTTGCTTTAAAAAAGAAAAAGAAAAAAAAAAAGGTTATGGAATACTTGCTATTCAAATAGAACAAACGAAGGAATTACTAAGTGTGAATTTCGTCGTTGACAAAAAGTAAGTGTTCCTAAAGAAAAGGACCTAGCATGTTTTGTATCAAGATAAATTATTAGAAACTTTTCATGATTCCAAGGCATTATTTTGTTATTATTTCACAAGTTAGTATCCGTGCGATAAACGGTTTTAATAAAAAAAAAATTACAAATTTTTTTTTATAACCATATGATTCTATAAACTTGTTATAAGTAATTAAAAAATTTAATATGATACTTTGAACAAAACTAAAATAATATCATATGAATGGGTAATTAAAAGATTCGTATAAGAATTTTTTGTAAAAAAAAGACTTAAATATGAAGTAATTAATAATTAATAGATTAATTAGTATTTTTTTTGTTGAAATTGATCAATTTTTAACCGAAAGTCGACACGAGATAGTAATGTCTTTTGTTAGTAGTAATTAATAATTACTCACTCTGTTTCGAGTAAAAAATCTACTATTTCATTTTGAGATGTTTCATTTAAAGAATCCATTTTCAAAAATTAAATTATAAAAGTGTCATTTTATTACTAATGTATTACTAAAAGTGTCATTTTTTAAAAAAATAATTTTCAAACGGAGATTCTTTGCCAGGAACGAAAGGAGTAATAAATATAGATTACTAGAAGAAAATGAATATAAAATTATCACGTGAATAACTTGTATAAATTAGGTTTAATTACTTTTTGATCATTGTACAAATTAGGGGGTAAACGATTTGAGCAAGATCTTCCAATATAAAAAATATGACCAATGTAATCACGATTTGGGCAAAATGTTATCAATGCCGTTAACTGGATATCCAAATTGGTAATGAAGCTGCTTACGTGAACTATGGATACGTCAGCAGCTCCGTTATCAATTTGATTGTAAAGTTAACGGTATTGGTCATATTTTGACGAAATTATGAAGACGTTGGTCACATTTTGGATATTGAACGTTTGTTGGTGAAAATTGGTTACCCCCAATTCACACTATGGTCAAAAAAGTAATTAACACTTTAAATTAATCAAATAGTAGGAAAATAAAAAAAATGATAAGAGTTGAAGAGTTTCAATAAAGTTAAACGTGTATAAATATGATAAAATTTAGTTTAAAATTAAGCAACATTTGACAAAAAAAAATTATCATTTTACAAAAATTTGAACGTGGTAGTCATTTTATAAAAAAATGCCACATGGGATTAGTGGTTGTTGTTTTAGTAATTAGTAACTAGGTTATATTCATGCAATGCACGGTTTTAAAATTATTTAGTTTAAAAAAAATTGTCTATAATAAGATAATCTTTTCAAACTCGTTATTATTAGAATCTTTTGAACTAATCTAAAATAAGATAAATATTAAAATTAATATATGATTTTTTTCCTAAAATTATAACCGCTTAAGCATCAATTTTTTAAAAAAACCACAAAAATATTTTTTGATAAATTTATTCCAAAAACACCCATCGTATAGCTTACCGACCTGCTACTTTTGTCGTCTCTTCTTCCACATATTCTTTTTTATTTCTTAGCTTCTCTCTCCTCTTGAATTCAATGGACCCGACTGCCTTCCAACCAATCATAAAAGCTATGTACAAATTTAAGAAGCTTCTATCTATCGATCTTTCTCTTGATGGATAGGCATAAGATCATCATCCATCATTAGGCATCCTATCTTTTTTGTTCCAACTCCTTATAGACTCAGTGTGATAAACACACGAACATATATATATTTTTAGAATATATATATATATATATATATATATATATATTAATTAAATGTTATTCAAACAAAATAAAGACAAAAAAATATAATTAAAAGAATGAATTGTAATTACTTAAATATAAATACATCATTGAATCGGTATATGATATATTCTGAATTCATTATACACAACATTTGTTATGTTTTTTTATTGATTTTCCTTTTTATTGCATATTATTATCTTCAGACCACAACTATTTGTTTCGTAAAAATTGTGATATGCATATGGTTGAATCATACTTCAAGAAGTTCTCTATATGCGACAATGATTGATCGTAACATTTGTTAATTATTGTTGCATATGATACTATCAATGAAAGTATTATCTGGAACTTGAAAGGCATCTCACATATGATGGTGACAGTGGCATTCTTGTGATAAAATTTTTATCTCCAACATTGCTTACATTCAAGATTTTAGCTTTTATAATGTGATGTACAAGTGTTTTACTGGTTAGTTGGTAAAAAAAAAGTACAATAAAATATCAATTGATTTTTTTAATACAAAAATGATCGAATTTTTTTAATACAAAAATTGCATTAATTGATTAAGATACATGTAATCAATTAATGTATAATCAAATTTATATTTCTATACATGAACCACCACTTTTATAATTTTATTACATAGAAAATGACTTTCTATTTTAAGAAATCAAATTTTGACGGGATTTTGATATATTTAGACTATATAGGCTTTATATATATAAATATAGATATTAATTTTGGGCCTGCTAAATGGCCAGAATAATTTTAGTTACTATTTTACACTTAAATTATTATCTTGATTATTTTATTTAATCACAGGGTCGTTTTAAACTACACCCAAATCGTTTTAAACTGCCATTTGATGGGTGGATTGAATTCATCCCTTCCCATTTTCTTTTCCAGATTCCTTTCCTCGTCCCCCAATCAATTGTTTGTCGAAAAGTGCAATGGGCAAGAGTACCCGATAGTACACAAGTAATATAGTGCGTAAGCACAAGTATCGATCTCATAGAGACAATTATAACGTAAATTTTCCTAAGTACTAAAATTATGGATTTAATGACTTATCTAAAGAATCGATTTTTAGCGATGCAACTAAAACTAAAACAATAAACGTAAGTAAGAAATAAAGATTACCAACTACGCACAAGTAACCAAGTAACGACGAGTTTTCTCAAGGGATAAAAATGCTAGGATTGTAATTTCACTATAATTATCCACATGCTCAATTAATCCACTATCTTTAATTTCCTATAATTCACCTAGGGTAGCCGATAACACTAATTTAGTCACTACGGGCTCTCGCATCTTATAGAAACCCTAATTCACACATCTATCTACGGGCTCTCGCATCTTATAGATAAAGCATGTAAACCGCAATAAGAGCAAGTTCTCTAAAATGACTATTGGATCGTGTGCTATATCTCTATGTTACAAAATACCAACAACTAAATTGCAAAATCCGAAAAGTAATGGTAGCTCTATCGGATCCAAAACAATTCCAAAATCATCCAATTATTTGCCAAATAATTAGAAGCATTAAACACAACAAAATAATAACCCTAACATAAATTAAAATAAAATTGATAGTGAGAAGAATATTATAATATGCTTCAAAATTAGAGATTCATCACAATCCTAACAACAAATATTTAGCTCATGATATTAAAGAAATTAAACACAAATGCTCCAAAAAGATATTCCATAATAATAATAAAATTAGAGAGTATGAGATACGATACTTCAATGGAGATTTGGATGACAATTCTTTAATATTCCTTGGAAAAATTAGGATGAAAGATGAACAATACAAGAAAATGGAGATGTTCTTGCTTTCCCTTATATGCTCTTAGTTTATGTCTCATTAGCAGGTATAACTTTGTTTCTTATAGGTTTGTGATTTATAGTTTCATTTAGATTGGATTTAGGAGTATTATTGATAGGTTCAGTATTCAGATTAGGTAATTCATTGGGAGAGTCTTCTTGCAAAGTGGGGGTTTGCAGATTATCATTATCTATAGAAGTAGGTAAATCAGTAGTAGGAAACAACTTGTTATTACAGTTGGTAGTTTGATTGTTGAGTTTGAAAGGAAACACATCTTCATAGAAGACTACATCTCTGCTGAAGAAGGTTTTATGAGTAGTGATATTGTAGCATTTATAGACCTTTTTAGCAGTAGCATAACCAAAGAAAACACATTTTTGAGATACGAGCATGAGTTTGTCTTTGTTAAGAGCCAAGGTGGAGGCATAACACAACAACCAAGGGTTTTGAGATGGTTATAATTAGGAGGATTTCCATGGAGGACTTCAAAAGGGGTTTTGAAGGTTAAAACAAAATTAGGAAGTTTGTTAATGAGGTAAGTGGCAATGAGAAAGCAGTCGATCTCCCCAAAAATGGGTAGGAAGGTTAGCTTGATATTTGAGAGCTCTAGCAAGTTCCAATAGGTGTCTGTGTTTCCTCTCAGCCTTACCATTTTGTTGAGGGGTTTTAGTGCAAGAGCTTTGAGGAATGATACCTAAGGAGTCAAGGAGAGAGTTCATACAAGAGTTAAAGAACTCAATTCCATTATCAGATCTGATTTCTTTAACAATTTTGTTAAATTGAGTATTGATCATGGAGAGGAAGATTTGCATAATGTGACAAACATTGGCTTTAGATTTAAGCAAGATAGTCCAAATGGCTCTAGTGTGGTCATCAACAATATAGAGGAATGAGTTGCAGCCTTTATGAGTATGATGCCTATAAGGTCCCCACACATCACAATGAAGGAGATCAAAGGAAGAGGTCTTGTGGGATTTGCTTAAACTGAAAGGTTGTCTAGTCTATGTAGCAAGGTGACATATGTCACAATTGAAGTTCTTATAGTTTTTAAAATTTAGGAAACACAAAGAATCAATATATTTCATAGATTGTAGAGGTAAATGGCCAAGTCTTTTATGCCATAAGTACATAGGATTACTAGTAGAAGGACTAAATTAGACTTCATTGTTTATAGATTGAGTAGAAACATTATTAAACATGCTAAAATAGTAATGAGCAACATTGAGATTTTCGATGTTTATGACCACTTGAGACTGAGGAGGCTCAAGTTTATATAAGCCTTCAGCAAGTTTACCAATCACCTTGATTACTGTCGTGGCATGGTCCTGAACACAACAAAGATTGGCAGAAAAGATAAGATTATACTTGGAGTGCTGAGTGAATTTAATGCCAGACAACAAGTTGAATTGAAATTCTGGAGTAAAGAAGACATTATACAAAGTAATAACACTAGTCAATTTAACAGTGCCTTTATGAGTGATATTGGAATTATTTCCATTAGGTAAGTGAATAGAGGATTGGATGGGAATGTGATTAATGAGAGAAGAAAAAGAGTTGGTTATATGATCAGAGGCTCATGTGTCAATTATCTAATCATTTATGTCTCCTTTATAATTGGATAGGCACAAAGGATTGGCATGTTTAGGTATAGGAAAGGGTTTACCTGCCATATGGACATCAACATTATTGAGAGAAGAGTCCATTTCAATATAGTTGGTTGTGGGATTGAGCATAGACAGAAGTTGAGCAAACTGATCTTTTGTGAACTGCCCATTGCTGTTGGAGTTGTCCCTCAGTGCTGCAGAATTAGTAGAGATAGTAGTCTTCCCTTTATCTTTATTCTTTGGCATCCTTGAAAGATCTGGTTTGGTACCATATTAAGGGTGCCAGTCAGGGTAACCATGAAGAAAGAATGACCAGGGGAAATTGAAAAGTAGATTAAGAGAAGTCATAAAAATATGTGGAATTGGCTGTGGTGTTTTGAGTGTTGTTGGTGATTTGGGTGGAAGGAGATGAATTTGGATTTGGTTCAGTCATGGAGAGGGATTATAGGGAGAAACAAATTTGGGAGATAACATGTTAATAGAATTCAATCACGAGAAAAATAGAAGAAATGTAAACAGAACTCATACCTAATGGCTGAGAACAAGAAATCCAGTGATAAACATCAATGGCTTCTACAGATATATTTGAAGAAGACGAATAGAAATCCAGACAGAATCAAAAGGCAGTTCAGTGGCTCTGATACCGTGATAAAGATACGATTCAAAAACAAAAAAAATTATTATTGAAGTGATAACTATTTTTCTTGAATACAAACAATCAAAAGGCAACAACTATTTACACAGAAAAGGGCGGCTCACAGCCAAAGGGGAAATACAATGCTGCCCTTAAAGACCAACTGACAAATGTAACAGAGAATGAGAAAATAACACTCGACACCCCTAAAGTTACCAAAGACCAAGAAAAGAAAAGATTGACACATTAGTCCTTGTAATTAGTGTCTTCAGTCTTATTGCTTTGAAAATCTTTTTTGATTTTAACATTTACACTATAAGCTTACTCATGTTTTTTCTTTCCTCTCATCTTCTATTTCTTTTGAAGACCGAGTCCTTGAAGAAAAAAAGTAAAACTTTTCTAGCCAGATCTCTGTAATTCTGGGTTGGTTTTCATTTTTTGGATAATACCTAGGTTTGGATTTCTCTCTTGGCATTGGTCTTCATGATTTTTTTTTCTTTTTAATTTTTTAAATTTGTTTTTCTAATGTTTTTGGTAATAGTTTTTTTTAAAAAATTAATTCTAGATATGATTTTAGTTTTAACTTTTTGTTATTTTTGTTGTGATTGTGTTTTTGTTTTTCGCATTAGTTTTGACATTTTGATTTTTTTATATTTTGCTTATGTTTAGATGAAAATATATTTATTTTGACTGATTATATATTTTTTGGTTTGGGTATTGATCTCGGTTTTAGTTTTGATTTTTTCTTAGTGTTTCTTATATTGGTTTTCATCTTTTGCTTTAGGTTTTTATTTTGACCGTTATTTTAGTTTTTATTTATTTCTTATTTCTTAAGTTATGATTTTGGTTATTTTATGTTATTTCTTCAATTTCGTCATGATTCAAAATTTGAGATTTGCAACTCGATGTAAATTGGTTTTTATTTTAGTCTTGATTTTGACATTTGATTGTTTTTTTTTCAATTTCAATTTTGGTATCAAAAAATTTGAGAGTCTATTATGTATTATTGATAAAAATAATTTTAATAAATAAAAAATATGTATGTATTGTATAAATATTATTGCTTTCCAGCATTACTACTAAAGATATGGATTTCATATAAAATATTTACTTCAGAAATAACATGTATATATATATATATATTATTTACTATGAATATTCAACTAATAAACCGAGCGGAACACGACTTTACTACGAATATTTAGTCCAAAAAACATGTGTCGATACATTCCAAGGAAGTTGTCACCTGTATTATGTATTTCATATTTTCTTTGTTTATACGATTATTAAAATAAAAAAATTAAGCTTGGGATTGTTGGTTTTTAAAAGGAGTATTTTAATCAAAATAATACACCATCCCTTTTATGGGAGTTGTCATTTGTGCATGCCAAATTGGTTTGAAAATAAGGCTTTATAAATTACTTAAGGCTATACTCAATACACATATATATGAACAAATTACCCCCTTATTACCCCCATATGTTAATAACCATTGGTTAAATTTTCTTTCAACCTTTATTTTAAAAAATTATTGAATTAGAAGATGTAAAGATTCATTAGATTTTAAATTGCTGAATAATAAATTACTAGTTTTCAATTTAGCCTTTAAAATCTTTAATTTCAATTCATTGTTCCTTAAATTTTCTTTCATCGGTTGTTTCGAAAACAATTAGAAGCTTCACTTTGTCAATTATAATTTATACATTACCCCACATGTTAATAATTGTGCTTTAAATTTTCATTCGACCTTTATTTTCAAAAAAACTATTGAATTAGAAGTTGTACACAATTAATTGCAGATTACAGATTCATTGGATTTTAAATTACAAAATCATCAACGGTCAGTTTTCAATTTAGATATCCTAAAAAGTCTTTAATTTAAAATTAACTTTGTAGTATTTTTTTATTCAATTACGATATAATTTACTACAGTGGGCTGTAACTCCTAGTTTTTACACCTATAAACTGTGAATCTTTTAAATTGTTGAACTTATTCTATAAAAAACAAGAAAAGTAAAACGCTCATCTATACGTTGTTTTCATGATTTTAGACAAAACAAAGTGTTACCCTTTGTAGATATCCAAAATTCGTATCCCTATTTTATACTTTATTCGTCCCTAAATTATTGTCCGTCTTTCCTTTTTCGTTCGTCTCAAAATAATTGTCCAGTTTGAAACTTACCTTTTTAGAACATTACTTTTATCACTTTACCCTTACTTTTTTACCCTACTTTAATTATAAGCCATATACATATAGGTTTTAAAGGAAACTATTTATTAAACCAATATAAATAATCAAGTCAATTGCTTTTTCTTAATCCGTGTGCCGGGTCAATTAGCATGATAATTTAGAAATGAAGGGAGTATTATCTAATGAATTATTACAAAATAGACTAATAATTATCTCTCGCATGTTTCAGGAACAAAGGTACGAAGAAATCAAGAAA
Organism: Codonopsis lanceolata; assembly: GCA_013146195.2. Classification (NCBI taxonomy): domain Eukaryota; kingdom Viridiplantae; phylum Streptophyta; class Magnoliopsida; order Asterales; family Campanulaceae; genus Codonopsis; species Codonopsis lanceolata. The sequence continues at coordinate 63,285,593 of CM028382.1, read as the reverse complement.
ATGAATAAATCAAAAGAAAAAAAAAAGAAAGGAATCAAAAAAGAGAGAAAGAAGGAATAAAGTCAAAAGAAAAAGAGAAAGGAAAAGAAAAAGAAATAAAAAAGAAGAAGAAATGGGGCAGCCGGTCACCCACCCCCTTCCTTAGCCCCCAATTAATCTCCATCTATATACATTACTCCCTCACTCTCACCGTCACTCTCCAGCGCACTCACTCACACACAAACTCTCTCAAAACACACACACACACACACACGAACTCTCTCTCGGCAGCCCTCCCCGACGCACACTTACACAAACCCGCACATCGTGACCTGCCGTTATACCGCCCGAATTCAGAAACGACATACAACAAATAGAGGCAATTACGTTGCACAAAATCAGACACGATATACAACAAATACAAACGCTTCCCAAATTTAGACACAACATAAAACAAATACAAGACTATCCAAATTTTACAAACTCCCACCGTCTTTACACATTTTAGGTAAAACGCAAAACTCCGCCTATATAACAACAGATGATACAACAAACAACAAAAACAACAAACATGGGAAGACGGTCTAGAGGGTCTAGAGGCCTTAACACTCATGCTCCGAAAGGTAAGTTATGTCCCCATAGCTATTTATTTTAATCTACTAATTAAAATATAGATATTTAATTAGTTTTCATTTCTATTTATACTTTAGTATAAAAATAGTTAAAATTTAGATATTTAATTAATTAGTTTCTTTTTATTTTTACTTTGATATAAAGATAGCTGTATTTTTTCTTATAGTTTAATTAGTTTATTTCCTGTTTATACTTTAATGTAGAAATATTTATATTTTCTTTTTTTTAATTAGTTTATTTTATGTATTTACTTTAATATAAAGATACTTGTATTTTCTTACTTTTTAATTAGTTTTTTTTTTATGTTTTTATTTTAATGTAATAATAGTTATAATTTCTTTCTGTTTAATTAGTTTATTTTAATGTAGTAATAGTTATAATTTCTTTCTGTGTAATTAGTTTATTTTTTGTTTTTACTTTAAATGTAAAAATGATTATATTTCTTATTGTTTAATTAGTTTTTTTTCTTCCTATACATGTAAATATAAATAAGTGCTATTATTAGTATAGCTATTTTATTGTTAAAATAACTTATAAAAATGTTGTAATTATTCTCTAGTCCTATTTTTTCAAGTTAAACTTTTGCTTTATTTTGTCTAGTAAAATATATCTTCTCTTTGTTTATTTTTGTTATATATAAATCTATCTTTTTAAACCAAAGCATATAAAAAATAAGCTAAGCATATTGACAAACCCAGTGTGTGACCGAAAAGACGAGTTGAGTGTCTAACATCTTCTTAACTCGTAACTTAGCCCCCCGAACCTGTACATTTTGATATTTTTTGTTTTTCTCTGTTTAACAATAAAATAGAAAGTTCGACTTTATAAACACACTTTTGAATCCACAACGAGGCTAAGTATATTTCACGCACTTAATTTTTTAAACAACACACTTTTCAGTAGCAAGAAAGGTTCAAAACGAGGTTTTCACACCCTTTAAATGAAATCTTAAGAATTCAACTAAATTATTAATGTAACTAAAGGAAAGATGAGAGACACACCTCTTTCATCGATCAACATATCCTTGTTAGTTGTTTGTATCCCACCTAAACTTGAAGCAAAAAAATGGGTAAGACCGTAAGATAATGATTGAGGAGATGCAAATGAAGGGAGTCTAATGGACAGATACAAATGAGATAGGGCTTTTTAGTATTCTACAAGTAGGTTTACCGCTACATGAACATGGCCTTTTCTTTTTTTTTTTTTTACGATGAGTAGTTTATGGAGTGAACTAGTGTGTAATGTAAATTAATATGAAACTCATGTATAAAAAGCTTACAAATTGACATAATTAGGTTTAAAAAGTTGGTCAATTAAAAAATTAATTACTTATATATATTCACTTTATTACTCAAATAAAATATATATGAATAATTTAATAGAATTCTTATTATATATATATATATATATATATATATATATATATATATATATAACTAAAAACCATGTATTATCTGGTTTATTTACATTGTTGTGTTGCAGGAGTATCAAGAACAAGAGGAGCTACTGAACCAGCCCATTACCTAATGAAAATAGAATCCTTTTCCTTACTGTCTAGAGCAGGAATTGAAGAATATGAATCTGATGTTTTTCAAGCTGGTGGCTACAAATGGTCAGCCCCTCTTCATTTATATATATATATATACTTCCTCCGTCCCGAAAATGAATGTCTCTTATTGACTTTAATATCTTCTTATCACGTTTAAATTATAGTTTAAACAACGTACGAAGTAAGTAGTTTAAACGACCAAGTGAGTAGTTTAAAATCCTGATTTTTTTTTATTTTTTATTTTTTATTTATTTTTTTTTTTAAACAAAACTTTTTAAGTCTAGAATATAAATTTCGAAAATGCCTGTCAAATGCAGTACCATCAACAAGACTAAAACGATGACAAGACTAGAAACCACAGAGTATTCGTAGTGATAGAATCATGCAGCATAAAATCCTGAAATTAATTTGCAGTACTTCTTATATATGTATTGTGCTTTTCATAAATTCAGGAGGCTACTTTTGTATCCCAATGGAAATGAGGAAGAAGATGGGGAAAATCACATCTCACTGTATCTTGTATTGGCTGATACTACGAGCTTCTCCACCGGGTGGAATGTTCATGTTTACTTCAAATTCTTTGTTTACGATCATGTTCGGATGAACTATCTTATCTTTCGAGGTATTATACATGTTGCTTCTGCAATATTCATTCATGAAATTTTACATTTTCTTTAGATTTTTAGATTTTCCTTTAAATGAATCATGAAACCTTAAAATGCTAGATGAACATGGTCTTCCTTTCGTGTTTCGTTCCATGTCTTTCACCTCTAGAATGCCAATATGCATGATCTATATTTATGAATAAGGAAAATATATTTTTTCAAATCTTATCTTGCCATCATATTTTAAATTTGCAAATGTGACCGTCGTACTTATAATTGTGCTTAAAATAAAAATTACACTTCAATCGTTCACTATAATTAAGTATTTTAGCCATCATTAAAATTTTAATGAAAATTATAGGCCTTACAAACTTTGCATCAACATGTTTAAAGAACCAATGCTAAATATTTAACGAAGTTAATGATTTACTTTTAATTTTTAAAACAAATATACGTACGAACATCACATTCGCAATCTAAATGTACGATGATCAAATTGATATTTTCCAAATAGGACGATGATTAAACACTTAGTTTCTCCTATGACTAACTATAATTTAATGTGTGCCTTTGAATAATGTGTACATAGTTGCTGATGGAAAGAAGACACAATTTCATGCCACGAAGACCAAAACAGGATTTAGTAAATTACTTTCCCTGGATTGTTTCAAGGATCCTTTCAAGGGCTACCTCTACAATGACTCCTGTGTGTTTGGGGCCGAGGTTTTCGCTGCTCCAAAATCTGCAGAAATGGAGACCTGCTTATCTCTGATAAAGCCACCATCTTTGAACAATACCTACTCTTGGATAATTGGAAAGTTTTCGACAATTGAAGATAATGTACTATACTCTGAGGAGTTCAAAGTTGGGAAACTAAAGTGGTATGGGGCGCAAATTGCAATCACTGACTTATTCCTTTAATTTCTATTCTTGATATTCTTTAAAGTTGTTTTATTTATTTCAAGTGAATGAAAGAGAGAATTTTTCGCTACATACTGCATAAATGACATGTTTATATGGAAACTCGTTCATGTTTAACATTGTAAGAAACTTAAAAATGAAAATTAGGAAATGTACGCAGTTGCTAGTTGGCTCTTCTAATTCGCTATAATTCCATAAACGTCAAACATTTCCTCTGAAATTATACAGAAGCAATTTCTTTTTGGCCAATTTGCTGTGAAAAATGTTTTTTGTTTTGCATCAAACTCTAATCTGATTATTTCAGGAAGCTAATCCTTTATCCCAATGGAGATCGCCCGGTCAAAGGCGAACAACTGTCTATCTATTTAGCAGTGTCAGATTGTTCCTCCCTTCCTCTTGGTTGGAGAATTTTTGCAAAATTCAAGCTTCGCGTGAAAGATCACATTGGTCATACTCACTTCGAAAAAGAAGGTAAAACTTGCATAAAACTTTGAATGCAAACGTTCAAAATACACATCTGCTTATTTTCAGTTTCAGTTCTTTTTCTTCTCACTTGAGTTATTTCATTAGTTAGAATAATACTGTGATTAGCAACATTCAAGATACTAGTCTCTAGAGCTAAAAACTTAGATAAAACTTTGTAAAATATAGCATGTATCATATAATTTCATTTGCCTGTTCATCATCTCTAGCTACGAGCCATATCAGCTTTCATTTACTAGTGCATGCTGCAGCCCTCTTATATCCAATTCAGAATAGACCTCCCTTGTTGTCCCTTTTCTTTCATCTTGATTCTTTTGGCTTCTCTTCTTGATGTTTTGAATATCCTTCAAAATCTTGTGTTCTTAAAGATTCAAGTTCAACCGAACTCACCCTAGTACGAGGATTCTTCTTAATCAACCATGGAGTCCCCGAGCTAGCTCCTCCCACTGCTTGGGAGCTTATGGTTTTATATTCAATTTCACTCCGTGACGCGGGTTCTTTACACCCTTCTTCCCTCACCATATTACTTTGCTATCTATCACCCCAGAGTATTTAGCCTTGTTAATGGAGGCAGTCAATCAATATAGATTGATCCAAACTCTGGTTCAAAACTTCCTTAAAGTTATATAATTATTTGGGACCTTACTTGAACAAGATTAGTTCTATATATAGATCATACCTATGTATCCTTGATTCAACTCGAATATATTACCTATAGGTACATGAGAAATGTATTGAAATTTTTTTTTTTAACGAATAGATCTGATTGCAACTTTGAATATATTAACTCTCCATCCCATCTTCCAATTCTTTCACACTTCTAGTCTTACACATTTGGGTTTTTGAGCTAACTTTAATTTATGTACCATCATCAAAGAACACTTCTCCTCCATCGAATCCAATTTCTATTTTTGCTAAAGTTTTTTATTCTTTACTTAAATATTTGTTAAAATTTAATTTTTATACTGTTAAATATTCTTATGTCTCTCTTTTGCAGCAAGCTTCTGGTTCTGTGACTCGTTTAAGGCCCATGGTTTTACAAGCCTCAAGTTGCTAAGTGAACTCGAAGAGAGCTTGCAGGTGAATGGTGATGTTATCACCATTGAAGCAGAGATTTCAGTGGTGGGTACGATTAGAAATTTCACCTAACAAGTTGATTACTATATTGCATTTGATCAAGAGACCTTAATACACATGAAGATGTTAATCCAATCTCGTCTAGAGACATGAAATTGTAAACAGAGCAATGTGAACTTTGTGGGCTCACTATCGTCTTCTAGGAGAACTTTCATGTATGCGAAAAATGCGTATTAGTAACTGGGTCAGGGGATTGGTTTGTAGATCCTAATCCTCTTTTATCTCCATTTTGTTTTTGTGAATTCAAGAATTATCTTGCAGACTGACTGGATTTGTTCTACTTGTTGATAGTATTGTGCAGGTTTTCTTTTACTGATGTGATTTAAATTTATAATTGTTATTCCATTCGTTTCGAGCAAAGAGTCCACTTTCAAAAATTAAAGTATAAAATTGTTATTTTATTACCAATGAACCACTAAAAGTGTCATTTTCTTAAAAAATTGATTTTCACACATGATTTTTTACTCGGAGGATGGAGTATTAGTTAGTGCTTCTATTTGAGTTCTTAAATTAGCATTTTCACTTATAGTTTTACTTGGATTCTGTGTGTTTTTTTTAAATTTTCATTGAGGTCAATATTTTCTTTTGGTTAATTACAATTTATGAATTTATTTTCAATGATAATATTTTTGAAGTTGTTTTGTTGTTTTTTTTATGGGAGAAGTAAACAGAAATTAATAAACTGTCAACCATTGAAATAAGGAGAGTGAAAGTTAATTTTTTCTTTGGTTACAATTTATGAATAGGCAAAACACACAAATTGGCCACCCAACTTTCCCACTTTTTGTAATTCGGCCACCGAAAGTTTGAAATATCTATTACGGCCATCCAACTTTAGTCCTGTTGTAAGCGAGCTCATTTTTTGGATAGCCATTAGATTTAATCATTAAGTTATGTCAAATATATATTTTGCCCTTCTGAATATAATTTTTTACCTATTAAAAATCTAAAGGGGTCTAATTGAAAATACAAACAAAAAGAAAGAACAATTATAATTAAAAAAGAGTCAAACCGTAAATAATAGAACTTTGGGGTCACATATTTGTGTCAACAATGTTCATCTCCATATTCTTCATCTTCACGAACAAAAATCCTAGAACCCAGAAAAATTCCCTCAACCCCAAGATCACTCCCAAATTCGGACAGAGCTTCGCCTCCTCCATCTCTTTCCATGCCGACCAAGCAAACCCCTCCCTCAAATCTGACAGTTAGATTCTCCATCGCCGGCGAATCATTCTTCAACTGCAGTCCAGCCGGCCCTATTCTAGCGTGACCTCTGCCCAGCCGCCATTCTCCATTGTTAACGCCAACAAAAGCGATGTCCTTCATTCTTCGCTTCTGGCCAGATCTGGTCATGGAAATCTCCCCGCAAACTCCCTCCGCGGTTCTTTTTTTCTTCTACAGTGCCCCTCCCCCAAATTTGCCATAGTCGTCGCCTTCAGTCCAATTATCTCCCTCTGACCTTGAATATCAGAATAGTCAGATTCTCCATCACCGGCGAATCATTCTTCAATTTCAATCCAGCCGCCCTTGTTCCAGCGTGACCTCCGCCCAGCCGCCATTCTCCATTGTTGACGCCAACAAAAGCACCAACCTTTCTTCTTCACTTCCGGCCATATCTGGTCATGGAAATATCCCCGCAAGCTCCTTCTCCAGTTCTCTTTTTCTTCTACAGCGCTCCCCCCCCCCCAAATCTGCCACAGTTGCCGTCTTTAGTCCTGCTTTCTCCCTCCGATCTTGAATATCAGATAGTGGGGATGAACATGATGAGGAGGAATATTTGGGTTTTGTTTGGGACAAAGGGGAAGGAATATCTGGGTTTTGTTTGTATGAACAGATGTGTAACCACTTGAAAAAGAACTCTATCACTCTCTAATTTTTATGGTTTTATTTTTGAATTTATTTTTTCCCCCTTGATTAGAGAAGATGAAGATGAAGATGAAGATGAAGAATCTGAAGATGAACATTGTTGACCCAAACATGTAACCTCAAAGTTTTATTATTTACAGTTTGACCATTTTTTAATTATAATTGTTCTTTCTTTTTGTTTGTGTTTTTCAGTTAGACCTCTTTAAATTTCTAATTGGCAAAAAATTGTATTTCAAAGGGCAAAATAGATATTTGACATAACTTAACGCTTAAATCTAATGACCATCCAAAAAATGGGCTCGCTTGCAACATGACTAAAGTTGGATGACCAAAATAGATATTTCAAACTTTCGGTGGCCGAATTACAAAAATTGGGAAAGTTGGGTGGCCCATTTGTGTGTTTTGCGAATATATTTTCTTAACTCTATTTTGTTGTTTTGCCAACACAACCTTTCTTTTCTTAGGAGTTTCTTGAGAACTTTGGCTATGGTTGGTGTCTGATAGAGGTTCGAAGTCAAAAAAATATGAAGGCTATTCTCACAACATGAGCAACAAGTCAAAGGATCTAATATACAATAGAGCTCAGTCTCGCACGCTCACAATTGATAAACGCTAAGTACTGACCATGATTTACTATTTTACCGAGATCCGAGATCCTATGATCATAATCCCTTTCCGAATTCACATGTGTGAACCGCAGTTGTGCAACCCCCTCTCTCTTTCCCCATTCCACCTTTCTCACTGCTTCACAACCCATCTCTTTCCTTGCCATTCTCCCTTTGTGACTCCACTTAATTTCTCTCTCTTAACTTCTCCCCTCAAGCCGCCGCCCTCTCAATGAAACTCTTATGTACTCTCTCTTTCTCAGTTTGAGAACTCAACAACTCTACTTCACCTCCTTCGACCTCTGTTATTGAAATCTCTCCCCCTCCCTCAATAAATAACCGTAACTTTGTTGCTCGTGCCAATTTGTAAAATGTTTGTTTCAATCTTATATTTGAATTTTCATATACGTATGCAATTGACTCTATTACTGTGATTTATTATTTTACGGTGATCCTACATTTGATATCCAACTTCACCTTCTCATGTGTGGAGGGCAATTATTCTTCATTGCAACCCATCTTTCTCCTCGACCAATTTCTTTGCTTCCTTGCTCTACTTCTCTCAGTCTCCCTACAAATCCGATTAAAAATTTATATTTGAGGGTTTGAGTTTAAGTGTGATGACTTGACCCAGATTCCGGAACAGAATCCCAAGGTCGCACCGCAAGGACAAGGCAAGAAGGGGACATGCACTTGTAAATCGGTAGTGCAAGTCAAACAATAGAGCTATCCAGCTCTACACATGAATGTACATCCATACAAAAATACGGGTCAACAAAAATCAAAGGTGCGGAAGCGTTAATAGAGTGAAGACCCGAGCTAATAAACTCAAAATCAACACTAATGAAACCAAGAGAGACTATTGTCTCGAGAGGAGAAAGTACAAAACTCGCGTGCCGCAACATTGCAGACGCTGAACAAACCATCGGCACTTCAGGCCGGCGTTTCAACAAGGAACTAACTTGATATAACAATTACCCACAGCTAAGGCATACTAGGGTTAACCAACAATGAAACAACTAGAATAAAGAAAAGCCCCAAAGCTACTGCGTGCCCGGAAGTCATTTGAATATAAAACTATGACTCCGAATAGCGGCATGACACAATACGTCAGCCAAAAGAAGAATCAAATCAGAACCCAAGTGATCTACCCGACTGTAAAGTCTAAATAACTGTACAATACAATGAGCTCACAAGAATAGTAAAGTACAATATACAAATCAATGATGCTAGATGAGATAGGAATCCACAAGCTACTACTCGAAAATGTCGGCTGCTACAATCACGAACACACGATCACGCGAACTAAGCTCGAGCTATCGATCAGCTGCGATTTGCTACAATCACGATCTACTCGGCCTCAAAGTGGCGGACAGGTTACTTCAACTAGAGAACAAAGTACGAGATGAGTCATAATGACTCAGTACGCTACTACTGAACAATATAACATAATATGAAACATTGTTATAATAACAGTAACATCGCGTTACGAGGATGAAACTCGTGAAGACGTTTTGTATACTTTACTAGAAATCTCTCATTCTCACTTACTAAACTGTCCAAATGAACTAGGGTGGAATTCCCTGTTCAACATAATCAAATGAATTAGAAAGTAATTCTCATGAAAGCATTATATGTAAGCATGTATAACTTTATATATACATGTCAAGTCATTCATGAAATTAGCAAGTATAAGCATGTATATTCACATATATGCATATCAAGTCATAGAATCATCAAGTATAAGTATGTATACCTACAGATATACACACCATGAAGTTCAATAATGCGCAATCAAGATAAACATGGTCACTTTCAATCCCATGTCTCAATTAACACTTTGTTGTCACATAAGTGCTTGAAATAAATCACGTAACAAGAGGATATGTTATAGAGCCGCTGCCGCAACGTAGATCCTCAAATGAAAACGGTTATCACGATTGTGGGTTGTCGGATACACGTGAGTGATACATCGACCAAGAACACGATAGTATTATTCAAAGCGCCCTAATGGTTACGACAAGGTACTCTTCTCCACTATGATCAAATAGTGGAGGGTGGGTGCATGATGATGGGCTGGCGACCCATCACTACCACGAATCTCACAATTCGTGACGGCGATGCATCGTTACCATCGAGACAAGACAAGTATGCCAAGCTGCACTAATGGTATGCCAAGTAGATATTTACTTGTCACACAAAATCAAGTAAGGAACGAGTTCTACAAGAGAAAACTCGTCCGAGTCAAGTAGATGTTTACTCACGAAATAATTCAAGTAGGAAGCGATCTCGACAAGAGCGAACTCGTTCAAGACAAGCAGGCATGTTATTCACGACATGTTCACGATTAATCATATATATTACAATAAGAGCTCGATTGAGTCTTAAAAGTGTAAGTTTCAAGTTGTCTACTCAATTCTATTCAAGTTCCAAAAGCTAGTAATCTAGTCAAATGGATTTCTAAGTGTCAAAGGATCTCACCACGATCCTAGTAAGGTCTAATCGTTCCTTAAACTCGACTCTGTTGAGTCATCGCTAAAATTCATCCCAAATAGGATACAAATGCTATATGCATTTCTATCATTTCTCTATGTTCACAATTCATATATCTAGGTCCTTATTTCATTGAGAAGTCCTAGTTCAACAAGTTCACCATTCCACCTATTAGTGGGATCCAAGTTCAATACACGTACAAGAATCAATCTTTCAACATGATATTCAAGAGTAAGTCATGCTTTGAGCCAAGATATGAAATATGCTTATTAAATCATATTCATAAAACAAGTAAGAAGAATTCAATCATTAACAAGGTTCATGGTCAAGCTTTCTCATATCACAATGTAAATTAGAAGTAGGAATTCATATAATTGCTAGGACTTGATATAAATTACGTTTTATAAGTCAGAATATTGAAATAGACATGGAAGGTTATTTCTAGCACAATACAAGCTAAGTTTATAACTTAATACTCACAATTCACATAATCCTCGAGGCTACCTAGATTGTCTAGGTTTACCAAGCAACAACGTCACAAGCTATTCTTTCCACCTTCCAGTCCTTGAGGGTCCAAGATAAACCATGTTGTAACACTACGAGGCCCTATTGAAGTTCTCTAAATGATAAGGGCAATGAAATAAACTCAAAGGATATACTCATAGGGTATAGTCAAGACTCTTTAAGGTGTTCGGGCGATACTAATTCGCAAGATCGAGGCAATAAAAGTGTGTCTTAGAAAATAACTTAGTTCTCTTCGCGACATTTTATTAGACCCTAAATGTAGAGTGCTAAGGTATATAACATCCCAATTCCAAATCATCCCGTAGACGGATTCTCTAATTCACCATCGTGGATTCCTAAAAATGTTCACAAGATTCTCAATCAGGATTTCTAACGAGTCAATATGGGTTCATGCTCACAAGGCGACTCTCGTGAGTCAGGGTTCCTATCATACTAAACTCTGATTTCCATTTCAAGTCCCCTAAAGTCTAGATTGCACTCTTACAAGACTTAGGACTTCATTTGAAGTCCACAAAATATCAATCATCTTAGTTCATAATTTGACCATTTCAAACGTCCTTTATTCGAATCGCACATTTGTGACCCGAGCATCCTCAATCCAACGACTAGCGATAAATTCACACTTAACGTTATCCAAGGACTTCGATTAGAGTCTTAAGCCGTAAACCAATACCAAAACACCATGTTGGTCTTACCCAATTAATTCTCGAGTTCTAGAAATTGTGACCCGACAAACACGAAAAGTCATAGGAATTTATCCTAGGGATCAAACAACAGCTTTTATAATTAATTAACTTAATTTGGGTCAAATTACAAAGTCCCAAATTTTCGGTCTAGGCATAAATTCGGGATTCCCAATTTATCCGGGTTTCTTAACCCAACAACAATCAATCTTAAACCATAACAACTCCAATATACCCAATAAAATCATTTGGGTTCAAGCCCTAACTAACATATATTGATATCCATGAGAACATATCATTTTGACATGTATAACAACGATAATTCACGAGGAACAAGTCTCTAACAACCTAACATCAAAATGCATGTAGAGGGAGAAACTAGGGCTTAGGTAATGTACCTCAATCGAGTTACAAACATCTAGGAAGAGGAAAACAAACCAAGGGGAAATGATCTACTCGACGAGGGCTTCCCGATGGCGCTCGCGGCTCGACAATCCGATGGCCGGAACTCCGGGAATCGACGAATCTCTCATGGAAGCTCCTTCTCCCTCTCTCTCTAAAACTCATGATTGAAGAAGAAAATGAGGAAGGAGGAGGAAGTATTAAGGTCATAAAGGGTTAGGGAGGACAATCCTACCCTTCCTAGTTGTGGACAAGGCAAAGGGGAGGGGTTAGAATGGGGGTAGGATGGGTTTTTCACGCTCAAAATCACAAAATAGCAAAAGCTGCTCGTTGCTGTAAAAAGGAGGCTTGCGACCGCGAGTTCCTTTTACCTTGCCCCCGCAAGGTCACCAGAATGCACCTCCCAAGTTTATGCCTTCCATGCGAGGGCAAGCCCAAACCACCTTGCGTCCGCAAGGTCTCCAGATCAAAAAGGCCTAAGATTTGGCCTAGAATGAACCCCAAACAACCCAAGCAATTGAAAGGGAAGAAATCAACACTCAAAATACAATCAAACCTCTCCCGAGACACGACAAAATGAAGGGAACGAACGTCGGGAACAACATAAATAGCTAATGATCATCAACCGTTCAAACACGAACTAAACAAAGATATTACAAGCATAGGTAAGCACTCTTAAGCATGTTAAGGACTAGTATACATGGTCCATGACTCAAACTAACATCTCATGAGTCTCACAGACACGAAACAAGGCAAAGGAAGGCATATGTGCAATCTTAAGTTTCCGAAAGATCAAGTAAGGCTTTAGTGATCCTTATCACTTTAATAAGCAACCGATGAACATGACAAGTACCAAGAAACATATAGTAATGATACTAAGTCTCATATCGACTCAGAAAAGTCCATAAAACAAAGGCACGACTCATAGCAGCCAAAACAAGAACATTTAAGGCATAGAAATCTTACAAGACAACTATGGCTCAACCAAAGGAGCAGAACCAAATTATACATGTTAGGCATGTCTCTAGCATGACAAGTAGACCTAGCAAGCATGTTATACAAGGAAGATTTTGGGTTCTTACATTAAGAGGATTTTTAGTTTTAGCTAAGAAAAGGAAGAGTCAATGGTCAGCCTGATCTCTCACAATCGAAGAGTCAAACTCTTCACAAGAAAAGAATGGCTTCCCCTACCCAAGAACAAGGAACTAATCGGGAATAAGATCGTTAATCATTGATCTTACGTAAAGAAGACGACCCTATGATTTCGAATCCGCTAGACCCAGAATTTATGCTATTCCAAAGAACTTGCTTAGGTAAATATGGCTGGCTCCGTCTACTGCTAAACCAACAAAAGATTGATCTCAATAGTAAGACAAGGTTCAGAGGCTCTAACTCCGATCACTAAGTACACGTACACATTCAACCAATGGTCCGCTCTGTAGAAGAGCCTCCTTCTTGCCTCGATTCATTAATAATAATAAAAAACGTCCCCAGGTATTCGTAGAAGAGCCTCCTTTTGGCCTACATCCAATAATACTCTAAGAAATCGTCCCTCTTTTGATCCCATGTAATAAACCCACTTTCTATATTGATGTTTGCGTGTTTGTGCATGATTCTTTGCATTTTCCTTCTCTCCTTTCTCAGCACGCAGAGATATTGTAGAGACGAGAGAGAAAAGTGGTATAGGGTAAACGTATGCACCATGCATACTGTTCGATGAAAATTCTATATGAGCACCTTCGAGAAGGTAAAAAAAAAAAGAACTATAACATGCTAATTTTCTTTTAAAAACTACCACATTGCCAAATTGGTGTCCAAAACTCTATAATGGCATCCAAACTGAGGAGAAGCATAATCCCTACCCAGTCTTCCTCTACCATGATTATTTAAGAAAAACGGAAAACCTATTGTGTTGAATTTAAGCAAGAGAATGAAATAGATTGAGAGAGAGAAATTCTATATATTATGTATTTCACCTTATCTAAGATCTTTATGCTTACAGACTTAATTGCTCAACTATCTCATAATGACACCTGACCCCCTTAAGCTCTATATAACAACTATACAGTTTACACACATGGCATCCTCATAGTCTTAACAACCCCCCACAAGTTGGAAGTGGAAAATTAATTGACCACACACAACTTGGACACCAAATAAAACAATTGCGATTTAGGAAGAGCCTTGGTGAACAGATGGGAAGGAACATGATATGTGACAATAAGACCTTGATCAATCATCTCCTTTATAATGTGGCAATCAATATCTATATGTTTGGTTGTCTTACACAGGATTAGTATGCAATGCAACTTTATTATCACAGTAGAGAGAGATAGGGCAGGAAGATCCACAAGAAGACATTGAAGTAGGGACTTGAGCCAGACCAATTCACAACATGTAGAAGCCATGCATAGACCTATACTCAGATTCTACAGAGAGCCTGGAAACAATAATTTATCCACAAGAAGACACTGAAGCAGAGACTTGAGCCAGACCAACTCACAACATGTAGAAGCCATGCATGGACCTATACTCAAATTCTGTAGAGAGCCTGGAAACAATAATTTATCCACAAGAAGACACTGAAGCAGAGACTTGAGCTAGACCAATTCACAACATGTAGAAGCCATGTACATATACTCAGATTCTGCAGAGGAACTGGAAACAATAATTTACTTCTTGGCAACAATTAATTGTATATATTGGATTTTAAATTACAAAATCATCAATGATTAGTTTTCAATTTACATATCCTATAAAGTTTTTAATTTAAAATTAAGTTTGTAGCATTTTTTTGCTCAATTATGATACAATTTACTATAATGGGTTGTAACTCCTAGTTTTTATAACTATAAACTATGAATCTTTTAAATGGTTAAACTTATTCTATAAAAAACAACAAAAGTAAAACTCACCACTCTTCGTTGTTTTCATGATGTTACACAAAGCAAAGTGTTATCCTTTGTAGATATCCCAAATTCGTATCCCTATTTTATATTGCCTAATAAATTATTACAGAATGAACTAATAATTATCTCTTACATATTTCAGGAACAAAGGTACAAAAAAATCAAAAAAATAAATAAATCAAAAGAAAAGATTCAAAAAAGAGAGAAAGAAGGAATAAAGTCAAAAGAAAAGAGAAAGGAAAAGAAAAAGAAATAAAAAAGAAGAAGAAGAAGAAATGGGGCAGCCGGTCACCCATTCCTTTTCTTAGGTCCCAATTAATCTCCATATATATACATTACTCCCTCACTCACAATCTCTGTCGATCTCACTCACTCTTACCATCCCTCTCCAGCCCTCTCTCTCAAATCACACACACACACACACAGAACTCTCTCTCGGCAGCCCACCCCTACGCACACACACAACGCACACATACACAAACCCGCACAACGTGACTTGCCTTATCCGAACACGACATACAACAGAAACGACATACAACAAATATAGGCATTTATGTTGCCTAAATCAGACACGATTTAATCCCTCTCCAGCAGCCACCCCTCAAGTTATTCACCCTTCTGGAAATCCAGCCCCTATCATGCTCAATTCTTCTTTGCAACAAGGCCAACAAGCTACTTCTTCTATCCCCTTGAGCTCAGCTTCTGCTGCCCCTAAGTCAGTCCAAACCAATCCTCCAGCGGTGACCCAAGCTGCTACAACCAATCACTCTTCTCCAAAGGCCTCTCAATGTATTCAACAGCCCTCCCCTTCTCCTACTACCCAAGAAACCATCCCAAATACAAGTCTTTGCCGATCAACCAAAGCGGCTTCTCCATGCATAATAACTCTCGGCTCCTCCTTGCATCAAGGCCAACATTAGTCCCGATCTGCGTCCATCTCACACTGCTAAAAGCCCTATGCAAGGGAAAACTACAACGGAGCCCCAAGCTGCTACAACTGCCCCTTCCTGCTCCGGTTTATCCAACTCCAATCCTTCTGGTCATAGATCTCCGTCTTGCTCTGGCTTGAGTCCAAATTCCCCCCCTTTCAATCCATCGCTTAACCTGAAAAAACTTATCCATCCTGCGAAAAACCCTAGCTTTGATGTTGAAGTCCCAATTGATTGTGTGACACATGCTATGCCGAATTTAAGTGTTTTTTTAGGAAGATTTTTCTCACGAAATTCCTTCGAATATAATCTCTCCCAATAAATTTGTTGTTCTTCAAACATTTGAAGATGAAGAGGAAAATTATGATAATGACCTCACCCACTTTGAAGCTCTTGATCTAGAAACCCCGGGCCTCAGAAGGTCGAGCGTCGTCTGAAGAGTCGTTATCGTAATTATTAGATTTATTTCTTTGTTTTATCCAGGTTTATTTTATTTTGGCAGATTTTTCTGTTTATTTCTCCAAGGTAAGGCTCCTTTGTCCCCCCCTTTTTTTTAAGGGTAAGGTTGGTTGTCCCCCTTAAGCTTGTTTTCCTTTATTTCTCATTTATAAAAATCTATCATTCTAATAAAAAAAATCAGACACGATATACAACAAATACAAATAGTGACGCTTCCCAAATTCAGACACAACATACAACAAATACAAGGCTACCAAAATTTTACAAAGTCCCACAACCTTTACATATTTTAGGTAAAGCACAAAACTCCGTCTATACAACAAATGGACAATGAACAACAAATAACAAAAAGCGACACTTGTGGCGTAGGCATGGCGTAGGCGTGGGCATAGCTCAAAGCTATGGGAGCTATGGGTCCCCCACAAGCCACACTTGTGTCCGGAGCGCTACCTTAGCTCATGGGTGGTTTGCCTGCAACCTTTAATATGCAGGAGTTTGAGGAATTGAAGCACCGAATGGGGAACAATTCAATCCTAGCATATGCCCATCTACTGTGAGGTTCCCGGGGTGCGACCGCGCCGCTGGATAGGGGTGCGGCGTGCGTCGGATCGCGGGACACCACGCTCTCGTTCCACCCTCCCTTGTTTAGGGGAAGCGAAATCCAAAGTGCGAGAGGAGTGCTGTCTATGTTAGCACGTTTGAATGTGCCTCGGTTGCCTTGAGTGGATTTTGTATCCAAAATGGGAACTAATGGTTTTCCATGTCAAGTTATCCCTTATTTCGGGGATAACAGGATATGGGAATGCATTACCCTTCCATTCCATTCTCCCTTTTTCTTTAGGGGAAAATAGAGAGTGCAAGAAAGGATATTGCGACGCCCCACTATGGATTTATTAAAAATAGCCTTATGGCCCATTCGGATCACTATGGGAGCTATGGGTTTCCCGCATCAAGTTATCCCTTGTTTAGGGGATACCGGGATATGGGAATGCATCACCCCTCCATTCCCGTATCTCCATTTTTTAGGGGAGAACAGGAAAGTGCAAAGAGGGAATGTTGCGAGGCCCCACTGGATCTGAAAGTTTTAGAGTCGCCATCTTTATTTTAAGGCAAAAATAAAGAAAAACCAGAAAAAAAACCGAGATTTTAGAAAGCGGGTTCGGAGGCTAAGTTACGAGTTGGGAAGGTGCTAGGCACCCAACTCGCCCTTCGATCTCAAAACGTTTTTGGTGAAGTATGCTTATTGTTATATTTATCTAGCAAATAAATAAGGTATTATTATTGACAAGGGAAATTTAAACAAATACATTCGTGGCTACATTATTCTACGGACTCGCCGTCTCCTTCCAATAATTACAAACACATTTAAGAATATTTGGCCATTATAACGGCTCTTTTACATAATATTTCCTAATCTAATCCGGCACAAGCGGCTTATATTGACTACATTGCGCGGATTTAAATAACAACTTTTGAAAAATAAATAAAAGGCAAAAATACAAATGAAATAAAAATACGCTCTTAAAGGTATTACCTTTTAGAGCGGTGTCTTCGCTACGTCAGGGAGAGGGAGTCTTTTTGTTGTTTGTGTGTGTTGTTGTGTTGATAGAATGGCTTGATTTTTGAAGTTTGGGCTTATCAACTCGAGGCGAGTGGCGACTTTATTTGGGTAGGTTTTGGCCTTTCTAGTTGGGCGGAACCTAGACTTAGTTTTGACTTTTTAGCTCGTTACTCGGGCGGAGTAACGGCTTATTTTGGGATTTGGGGAAGTGAGGTGGATACCTAACAACTAGGCTAGGGATCACTTATAACCTATGGGTTTTGATTTGGCAGAGTTTGGACGGGGTTTGGAGACTATAGGGGCTTCCACTCACCTATCTCGCACCTCTCGTACTAATATTATCGAAGGAACGAAGCAGAGCTTCGGTGCGATCTAAAATCGCGTAAAGCGAGCGAGTGAAATGAGAGGCCGGGGTCTCTATTTATAGCGATGGAGAGGGCGGCAATTTCTCAATTTGTTCCCGTGCATGCGTTGCGCTTCAAGGATTGTACTAT
>CM028382.1:63257357-63262357 GCA_013146195.2 Codonopsis lanceolata | reverse complement strand
ATCTCTTATTTTTTCGGTGCATCGTGGCTGTTGAGTCCGTGGTTGTAGCCTTCTTTATAGGTTTTTCTTTTCCTTCCATGATCAGACGCAGGAGCAGCAAATTGTCGGAGCACCAAACCAGGATACCGGGCAGAATTTTCATCACACAGTGGACATTCCTGGTGCTGCCAATGGAGACCATGGTGCGGCACCAAGAGGCTTCTTGGTGGCACCATGGTTTTCCTATGCGGACACTATTTTCGTCACTATTTGGACACTGTGCGCTGAATTGTCCGTCTTCTCCGTTTGCGGTATAAATTCTGACAGAAACGAGATCAGTTCCTCGCCAATTCAGCTCATTCTTTTCTTCTAAATTCACCAGCCTCTGTCATTGCTTGCCATAGCCTCATTCAGCCACGATAAAATTCTCACATCTCTTATAAATGGCAGCCCGCATTCCTACGGCTCTGGAGATTGAGGTTTATGAAAATGCTCTGGATTTCTGGATCCTTTCTTTGCGATCTGACGAAAGGGATTTGTTCGAACATCTTTTCGGGTTCAGGTGCCTTTTATCCTGGCGGAATGTCATAATCAATTGGGACATGCTGAGGGGAGCCGCCAGGTTTTGGTCTCCTACGGATCACTTGTTTAATTTTGGCATGAACGAGATGTGTCCCACCTTCGAGGAGTTCTGTGCTATGCTTGGAGTGGCACCTACTCGCCAGATCGCGGTACCCGCCTACAGAAGGCGTCCGTTCATGGCTATTAGGGAGCTTTTCAATTCTACCCGCCGGGCTACTCCAGGATTTATTAATGGGGACTTTTTTAACTTGATGGTTCTTCCTGGAGCCTTCACAGAATATATTGAAGATGACATGGACTATCAGCGGCGTAGATTAACAGCACTTTTTCTCTGCTTAGTAGGGAGATATTTGATAGTCGGTCTACCCGGGTTAGTTGATGAGCGGGTCGTAGACTTAGCATTGCAGGCTCGGGATCGCCGGCTGAACATCGTTTCGGTGGTTTTAGCAGAGACTCTCACGGGCTTTGACTACTTTTCTTCTTTGAGGAATGAATTGTTCCCTCTTGGCGATCCTATTACGATCCATATGTGGTGGAAGAGCATTTTCTTTGGATCCGAGGCTCCGTGCCTTTCGGAGCTGCTTATGATCCTTCCTTTTATGGAATGCGCGTGCATTTCCCCCAGACTAATTATTCCGATATTGACTGGACCAATCATTTCTATCGTCGGGGCTCAATGGATATAGTCTGGGTCGTCCGCCACTAGGGGATCCGGTTCTTCCTTCGTCACTCAGGTGAGTACAGCCAAGTGGTGATGCTGGGCCTTTATAGAACTTCTTTTTACCAGCCTGATCGGATCTTGCGGCAGTTTGGAAGAGAGCAAATCATCCCAGATACCTCCCGTCCTATATATATGGGAAGGGAGTTCACTAATGATCGTCTGGGTTCCAATATCCAGGACATGTGGCTCAGAGATGCTGAAAGGCTGGAGGTAGCACACCCATATTCGGATTATATGTTTCTATCTCTTGGGTATCTGGCATGGGTTATGGTTGCTGCTGAGGGGCCGTCTCGCTCTATTCGGCGTGATTTGAGACGTATCCTGGGCCATCATATAACCAATGGAGTGGATGTTCGCCTGCTGGAAGTAGGCGAGGACATTGATAGTTCAGGATTGGTTGTTCCTCAGGCTTTGGAAGCGGAATTTCGACGGGTTCATGGTCTCGATGCTCAGACGGCCCCCGGACCGGATACTGCGGGTCCCAGCAATACTTCCCGCAGAGTGAGTGACGTTGGTCAACAGCACAACCCATGGGAACGAGGAAATGCGATCCTCCCCTCGGGCGGTTGGGAATGCGGCTCGAGGCGGCGGTCGTGAGCTTCCGCGGCTAAGCTTAGCAAGCAGACAGGACAACCTCTGGGAACAAGAGATGGCTGCTCCTCCTCCCCCACCTATATGGGGTCTTGGTTTGAAGCGATGAAGCGGGTCAGAGCAACAACTTGCTCGGGGAAAGCGGAGATCTTGATGATGAAGAGGGAGACACATCGGTGGCTCTCACGATGAGTCTAGAGCTTCTTGCGCCTCGCGAGAAGGAGTATATGGGCCGGCTCGGTGGGCCTTGAGCAGATGGACCGCTCGGGGCTATGGCTGCAAGAAAAGGATTGTTTCTGGGGAAAACAACGGGGGTATAGGCAGTATATAGATATGTACAAATGCAAGTAATGTATAATATAGACGTCTTAATAAGTATTCCTAAGTTGCACCTTAGGACCTGTAAGATTTATATTTTAATATTTTAATGTGAGCTGCTTTGTCGTGGTTTTTCTCTTTTGTCAATCGAGTCTCTGATGTGTTGAAGACCGGATGTAGCACGCTGATGGCTTCAAATAATGCATTCCCTCTCCTTTTATTTTTATTTTTTTTATTTTCATTTTTTTATGCTCTAACTTTTGCCTAGGCCGCCCTTTCGGGTTTTCAACCTAGCGAGCTTTTTTTTTTATTTATTTTATTTATATGCTCTAATTTTTGCCTAGACCGCCCTTTCGGGTTTTCAGCCTAGCGAGCTTTTTTTTTTTATTTTTTTATTTTTTTTTTTCTTTTGCCCTAACTTTTGCCTAGACCGCCCTTTCGGGTTTTCAGCCTAGCGGGCTGGAGAGGGAAGCATTTGCTGAATAGGATAGCTCAGGCGTAGTACCTTTTGAGTTTGTCGAGGTTGAAAGGCTGGACAAGATCTTCTTCGTCTTGGTTTGTGAGAAGCACGGCACCTCCTGATCGGATCTCCTTAACAATGTATGGTCCCATCCAGGGAGACTTCCATTTTCCCCTAGTATCAACATAACTAGGGGTTTTTCTCAAGCACGAGGTCTCAGGCTTGAATATCTCGGCCTTTGACTTTTTATTGAAGGCTTCGAGGCGTCGCCTTTGATATGCCCGGGTATGCTCCAAGGCTAAGGCGTCGTTCATCAATTAGGGCCAGTTCTTCGTATCGCCCTTTGACCCAGTCAATTTCTGATATATCAGCTTCCATCATCACTCTTAATGATGGAATTTCCACCTCTATTGGTAGTACCGCTTCCATGCCATATGCCAGAGAATAAGGGGTAGCCCGGTGGGTGTCGGGGTGACGTCGGTAGCCCAAAGGGCTAGTGGCAATTTTTACGGCCGATCTCTTCTGTATCGACCATTTTTCTAATGATGTTCTCGAGAGTTTTATTGGCTGCTTCAACGGCACCATTGGCTTGTGGCGGTAGGGGAGGATTTGTGTCTACGGATCTTGAACTCGTCCGGCCAGGCGGTTCCGTCCCTTCTTCAAAATGAGAGCCGTTGTCGGAGATGATCTCGAAAGGTACCCCGTATCGGTATATGATATTGGCCTTAATGAAATCGGACACCTTTCGGGCGTTTAGGACTTTGTAGGAAGAGGCTTCTACCCACTTTGTGAAGTAATCGACGGCTACCAAGACATATTCATGGCCATTGGATCCCTTCGGGTGAATTTGGCCTATGACGTCGATACCCCATGTTGAGAAGGGCCAGGGGGCTGTGGAGTTGTATAGGACGTGTGGGGGCACATGCTGTAGATTGGCAAAGCGTTGACATTTGTCGCAATGTCGCACCCAGGATCTGATCGGTTCGGCGTACTCAATAGTACCCTGTCGGATGACTTTTCTTTGATAGCATATGGCCGTTCATGTGGGGCCACAGGTACCACCATGTAGTTGATCCATAATTTGCTCGGCTTTGCTTTGATTGACACATAGTAAGTTGAGGCCTTGATAGTGCCTCTTATACAGTTTGCCACTGAGTACACTGGGAGGCCCATCTTCTCGGGGAGACTCTTCCCTTTTGTCTAACCGGGGGGATAAAGATTCTTCTGGCAGATTTAAGATATCGACATACCGGGGCTCGTAATGCGCTTCGGGGGCGTGCGTTGATTTTGAAGCGATATGCAGGAGTGACCTTCTTCCCGACTATGAATGGTTGGACTCTAGTTTCGGCGGGAATGCGGACTAGTGATGCGAGTGGCGAGCATCGGCGAATCAACAATTGATTCCTATCTCGTGGCGGGTAATGGAGCGAGATAGAACCAAATCGGCGGCGATTATTAGCTTGGCATGATAGAGTTGCGGCCGAAGATCTGGGTCTTCCATCTTCCTTCGACTTGATTTATAATCGGGGCGAGAGTCTCAAGTAGACTTCGAGATCTTTAGCTCCCTTTTGAGAGCTTCTTCTAGGCCGATATCTGAGGGTTTCATACTCCATTGTATTGTTTGAACATTCGAACTCCAACCTTATGGCGAGGAGTATGAGAGTCGGCGGATCGATTAACAAGATTCCTATGCCAAAGCCCTTTTGTTTGCGGCTCAGTCAAGAACATTTGCCAGGTGTCACAGTGGTCGGTGATTTCAGGATACCTTCGTGCAGAAGCGGGCTCGGTTGCATCTTCGGCCTTGAGTAGATCGGCTAAGTGGTGCGCAATGGCGCTCCTTTGATAGACTTGAGAGTGACATAGGTTATGTCAAACTCATTTAAGAAGAAAAAGACCACTTGGCTAGTCTTGGACGGTGATGGCTTCTAGAAGATGTATTTGATAGGGTCCATCACGGATATGAGCTTGATGGACCTTCCTTGGAGATAGGTTTTGAGCCTGCAGTGGCCCCGGACTAGGCTAGGTGCGGCTTTTTCCAGTCTTAGAATAATTTAGCTCGCTTCCTTGTAGCTTCTACTTATGAAATATATGGCGTTTTCAATGTAGGAATCTTCTTTCTCTGGGCGAGCATAGCCCCTCTTGATGTACGTGACGGTTAAGTATATAAGGAGAGGTTTATGTGTATGAGGTGGAGCTAGCACGGGGGGGATTGAGGTAGGCTTTATTTTCTCGAGGCTAGGCGGCACTTTTTTTTTTTTTTTTTTTTTTTGTTTTTTTTTTTTTTTTTTTTTTTTTTTTTTTTTTTCTTGCCTTTTTTTTTTTTTTTTTTTTTTTTTTTTTTTTTTTTTT
>CM028382.1:63137049-63257257 GCA_013146195.2 Codonopsis lanceolata | reverse complement strand
AAATCCGTTTTTTCTTTGGATTTCTTCCCTTTGTTCGGTTGTGGTGGCCGAACTTCCTTCATAATGTTCGGTTGTCATGGCCGAACAAAGCCCAAAATATTCGGTTGGCAGGGGTAGAGCGATTCCTCGGGCCATACGTTAGGTCAAGCGGTCAGTTGCACGTATAGCTTGCATTATAAGGCATGTACAACTCGAAGCATTAGAATGAGTATCAAGGGTCCTAAAACAATTATAAATGTCTCTCAAGGTCTTGGCTAAGTCCAAAAATCAAAGCAGAGTAAGAACAAGTCAATCTAGAGCATACAAGGCAATAGGCGTTCGATACGGCAATAACGGTTCGATCGAATGCAATCAAGTCAATCATGTTAGGGATATTACTAGCATGTTAAAAACATATTCTAATCATGTTAAACATGTATGGAAGACAAGTATACAAGTAGGTTTCGGGTTCTCACATCCTCCCCCACTTAAAAGAATTTAGTCCCTAAATTCATACGAGATCATCAAATAGGAAAGGATATCTCTCTTTCATATCGAGCTCGGTTTTCCCAAGTAGCTTCCTCAATGTCATGGTTCTTCCACAAGACTTTGACTAACGGGATCGTTTAGTCCTCAAGATTTGCTCCTTGGTATCCAAGAATCTTCACCGGTCTCTCATGTAGGAAAGATCGGGTTCGAATGAAATCTCATCATAAACAGGACATGCGATTCATCTTTCGGTATTTGCGTAGCATCGAGACATGGAATACATCATGAACATCCGATACTTGAAGGTGGCAATGCTAGCAGATGCGCCAAGGATCAATCCTTTCTAAGATCTCAAATGGCCCAATAAATCTAGGTGAAAGTTACCTTTCTTCCCAAATAAACTTGCCACGTCGAGATACTTTCAAGAATACATGATCACCAACCTGAAACTCTAAGTCACGTCTCGGGTTGTGCAGCGTAGCTTTACGTCTACTACATTTGTAAGCAATGCGTCTCTAATCGACTTCACACTCCATTTGTTGCACCATCTACGAACCCCGTAACTTAGCCGCTGACCGTCCCGCAAATCGGTGAGAGCGACACTTACGCCCATACAAAGCTTCATGCGGCGCCATTTCAATCTTTTGGTAGTGCTGTTATTATAAGCAAATTGACTAATGGCAAATGAGAATCCCAACTACCTTTAAAATCCATAGCAATACGTAGCAAATCCTCTAGCACTTGGATCAATCTCTCGGCCGACCATCATTGTGGGTGAAAAGCCGTGCGAAATTCAACCGTCCCCAAAGCCTCTTGTAAAAACACGCCAAAATCGAAGTAAACACAGGATCTCTATCCGATCACAATGCTCAATCTTGGAACACCATGTAGTCTCACGATATCTGAACATACAATCTTTGCCAAGCCGACTCAAACTATAAGTCATCGCAATAGGAATAAAGTGTGATGATTTAGTCAATCTATCCACAACAACCCATACTTGCATCAAAACCTCGACGAGTACGTGGCAATCCTGTCACGAAATCCATGGTGATATGCTCCCATTTCCACTCCTCAGATCTCAAGTGGTCAGAATAAAGCCAGGGTCTCACGGTGTTCAGCTTTCACTTGTTGACATGTCAAGCATCTAGATACATACTCTGCGATCTCTCTCTTCATTCCATTCCACCAAAACTGCCTCTTCAAGTCCCTATACATTTTAGTACTCCCTGGATGTATAGTGTACTTGGCCTTGTGAGCCTCATCAAGAACCATACGCTTAACCTTCCATCGGGGCGTGAACGCAAACTCTACCTCGAAAAGTCAAAATCCCATCGGTGTTCATAGCAAACTCCTGTCTTACCATCACCCAAACCATCAATAATTTTTCTCAACTCCGGATCGAGCCCTTTGAGCTTCCTTAATCAACCCAAACAAAGCAGGCGTAGCACGCACACTAGCAAAGATAACACTATGCTTTCTCACAACTGGACTCCATTCGCGGACATCCTCAAGCATCTTCCATTCTCTCATCATCAAGCAAGACATGTACACTTTCCTACTCAAGGCATCGGCAACAACATTAGCCTTCCCTGGATGATACAAGATAGTACAGTCGTGATCCTTAAGCTTCTCCATCCATCGTCTCTGTCGCATGTTCAACTCCTTCTGCGAAAAGAGATACTTTAAACTCTTGTGATCGTGATATATTTCAAACTTAGCTCCATAAAGATAATGCTTCCACTTATGAAGTGCAAATATGATGGCGGCTAACTCGAGATCATGCGTCGGATAATTCTGCTCATGAGGTGATAACTTCCTCGAAGCATAGGCAATAACTCTCCCATTCTGCATAAGCACGCAACCCAAACCTTCTAGTGAAGCGTCGCTATAAATAACAAAGTTCTCCGAACCATTAGGCAATGCTAAGATAGGAGCTGTAGTCAACCTTCTCTTTCAATTCTGAAAACTAGCCTCGCACTTATCACTCCATATAAAAGAAGAATTCTTACGTGTCAATTTAGTCATCTGAGTAGCGATCTTCGAAAACCCTCGATAAACCTACGGTAATAACCCTGCCAAGCCCAAGAAACTACGGACTTCGGTCACCGTATTGTAGGCCTTCCACTTAGTAATCGCCTCAACCTTAGATGGATCCACTGCTATACCATCACTAGACACCACGTGTCCTAGAAAAGCAACTTGTTCCACCTTAAAGCACACTTCGAATTTCGTAAAGCTTCTTCTCACGCAAGATCGAAAGAACCTCTCTCAAGTGAATCTCATGCTCCTCTCGTGACTTCGAGTACACGAGGATATCATCAATAAACACAACCACAAAGCAATCAAGATATTCATGAAACACCCTATTCATTAAATCCATAAAACCGCAGTGCATTCGTCAACCCAAAAGGCATAACCACGAACTCATAATGGCCATAACGTGTACGAAAGGCCTGTCTTAGGAACATCCTCCTCTCGAACTCTCAAGCGATAATAGCCACTCCTCAAGTCAAACTTGGAATAAACAAGCGAGCCTCGAAGTTGATCAAAGAGATCATCAATATGTGGCAAAGGATACCGATTCTTGATAGTAACTTTGGTTCAACTGCCGATAGTCTATGCAAAGTCGTAAACTACCATCTTTCTTTCTCACGAATAACACCGTGCACCCGCGGTGACACACTCTGGTTTAATGAACTCTATCTAGAAGTTCTTGCAAGCTGCTCTTTCACTCCTCTCAACTCCGCTGGAGCCATTCTATAAGGCGCTCTAGATATAGGCGAGTTCTGGCAAAAGCTCAATGCAAAACTCTAACTCTCGGTCGGAGGCAAGCATAATCGGTAGAAAAGACATCTGAAATTCACTAACTACCGAACATCTTCTAGTTTAGCAATCGAGACACTAGTATCAAGCACGCAAGCTAAATACCGTACAACCCCGAGATAAGAGTTGTCTAGCACGAAAGCGAAAAATAACATGAATACCTTTCATAGCAAGATCACCCATAAACACGAACTCCAGGAATACCGTGCATGGCAAAAGTGACTCTCTTACTGACGGCAATCTACTAAAGCATGATTCACAAAGCCAATCCATACCAAGAATCACATCAAAGTCTCGAATAGGCAATACTACCAAATCAGCATGCAAGACTCGATCATTAACAAGCACGTCACAATCTCTATAAACCTCAGACGCCAATAAGCATTCACCCAATGGTGTAGACACCTCAGCACGTAAGGCAACCGGAAAGGCAATACACATAAATGCTCTATGAAATGCGATGCGACATAAGAATGAGTAGAACGGATCAATAAGAACTCGAGCTCTATGACCGAAGACAGAGAATACCTCCGATCACATGTGTAGACTCGGAACACCTTGCCGATCAAGTGCAAAAACACGAGCCTCGCGCCTTAGACGCCCATCATTATCTCTTTGGATCCGTTGTTTAAGCGAAGAACCTACGGATCGCGTCACTCTATTCTTAGGGCAGCCTTCTCGAGCTTATGACTAGAGTCCCCACAACCAAGACAAGTGCCAAGCCTATACCTGCACTGCTCGCTCGAATGCCCAATCTTATTGCAATGAGAACAAGTCAAAGGTCCACTACCTGAGTCGGCTGCTCCTGAGGAGTAAAAGCACTACTACCACGACTCTCGGCATCGCTGCCTAAAGCCCACCGCATCGCCGCCTATTCGATAATGAAAACGACGATTGCCCCGATGGCCGGATCGATTTCCACGAAGATTGACCCTCCCCCACGAATGCCTGTGAGGTCACTGCGGCTAGCCGCCGAGAAGACTTACATGCCGTGCTCTCAATGTCTCGCTCTATCTCAAAAGCACGATCTCTCTGCGCCTCCAGTAATCCTCCAACTCGAAGAGATAACAATCCGTCTCTAAACTCGCCTCTTCAACCCCTTCACAAACTTATGAGTCCTGTGTCTCTCATCCGCACCGATGTGCACAATAACGGATAATTCGAGTGAACTTAGCGTAATCGAGCTACGGACATGGTTCCCCGCTCCAAATCCTCGAACTCTTTCTCTCGCCGTCGTCCTAACCACACAAGTACGTAAAGAAGCCCTAAACTCCATCTCAAAGTTAGGCCATACTTGAGCCACTCGATTCAACTCCCAACTATCACGTAGAACCTCCCACCAATGATTAGCGGCTCCTCTAAGCTTATACACGCTAACACAACCTTCTCCTCATCCGCATCCGCATACCCATAATCGCAAAGATCTTCTTCACGCCCTCTAACCATAACTCGGCCATACTAGCATCCGATTCTCCTTCAAATGATGGAGGCTTCATTTTCAAGAACCTCTCTAAGATAGCATTATTTCTCGCACCCTTGCTTGTGTATAACTTCATTCCTTGGTGGTGATACTCTCGCATTCGGCTTCTCAAGTGGCGGTGGAGGAACATTCGACCTTGACCCATCTCGAGCCATTTCGCCATAAACTCGCCATGCGCCGATACAAATCTGCCATCCGAGCATTCATGCCCATCGGATTCTGTGGTGGAGGTGGCAACTCCTCCTCGTGTTCATCAGAACTCTCCTGGTCCGCCTACTACCTCGGCCTACACGATCCGCTCTAGGATTCACCATCAAGCACCTATAAGAATTCACTCGGCGTTAGAATATCACACAAGAAAACAACCCACTAGGCCATGGAACCTATCCCGACCAATAGCTAACGACGCCTAACCAATAACAAAAGCTAACGAGAGCTCGATACCAACTGGCGATCTCCCGACCCTTAACCGAGATGGAACCATGGACCCGAGATGGAACCGCGGGCCGAAGCGCCAAACAAGACAATACAAGAAGGGAAGAACATGCAAGGACACAAAATATTTTATTTTTAAAACTGACGTGACGCAACATTTCAGTCGCAAGAGAACTCGACACAAGAGGTCGGAAATTTTCAAAATCATTTCACCTGATAAACAGTTTAAGCAATAATTCCAAGTCTTCGGCGACACTACAGCCGGAACCCAAGCTGCAAAGCTAATACGACAAGGAAATAATTAAGAGCTAATAGGATGCTCAATGAAGACTATACGTAGTGAACAACACACGATATACAAGGCACGGCTAGTACAATTGCCGGCATCAAAAGAGAAGTAAGTACTACAAGAGTTAATACTACAAGTAGCTAATGAATACACGAGTACAAGTCTATACAATCCCAAGCATAGTCTAGATGACTAGCTTATACCCATCGCCCTTGCAAATACAAAAGAAAGAAGAGGACTTCTAAGAACCACCTCTTTGGATGCAATAACCTTTGAACAAAAGAGAACTAAGGCGAACGATCAATGCGAGCCTCAACGAGAAGGTCCTGTCCTGCTAGGATCTAAAAAAAAGTACAGGGGAACGGGTAAGTCATAAAGACTCGTAAGCTATCAATCATGCATGACAAGGCATTATGCAACACGTTAGGCAAGACATTATTTCAATCATGTATATCAATTATTTAAGATGCACAATATTGCACATAGTTCACAGAATATGAGGATATAGAACTGGGCGCCAGACACGCAAAACAAACACTTTCGATAGCGTGCGATAATCGATGGTTGTGATAATGCATCGATCTCCGAGATGCTCGGGAAAACAATAGTCATTCTCAATGGGCGTATTGGTTGGCCAAGGAGAGCTTCTTCCCCACTGGCCCGTGGAGGCGTGTGTGCGATAACAAGTATGCCACTGGACTTATGCAATGCCAAGTAGTATTTACTCAACAATCAATCAATATGGAACGAGTCCGACAAGAGCGTCCTCGTTCAAGATTAGTATATAATCTCATCAATAAACAATCAAGATTGAGCTCGACAAGAGCGAACTCAATTTATCAATTATCAAGTATGCATTCATTATGTCATAAAAATACAAGCATGACAGTCAATTCATTTCAATAGTCTAGAATTAGTTTTCTAGTGTAACGCATGTAATAACGTCGTAGGGATCGATCATTGAGCCGGTATTGTTTGATAGCTCACTAATGTCGACTCCGTTGAGTCATTTCTATAGTTCAAACCAAATAGAGTTAAACACTATTGGCATTTCCAACTCTTTTCTAAGTCATCGCATCAATTAATCTAGGTCATTAATCCGTATAACAATCATAGCCAAGAATAAACTCAAGTTCCTAAATCATGGAACCCTAGAATCACATTTTCCCCAAATAATGGTCGAAATTCTATGACCCAAGAATAATAATTATTCCTAATATAGAGTAGAACACTTTTACTTCTAGGCTTAGTGTCCAAATCAAAGCATTTACATTCATGGTCAATAATTCCCAAAAATTCATACTCTCTAAAATGTATCAATATCATGGTAGAACACAAGGAGAACAATGATTTGGGCATGAGAGAAGGGAAGCAAGAGAGGGTAGCATGTTATCTCTAACATGGACCTAAGGGAAATTGATAGCTTACCTCAAGCCAAGCAATGGACGAAGCAAGAAGAAAACTGATCGGTGTCGATCGCTCGTCTCGACGGCAGCTTCGTAGCGGCTTTCTCGGAATCGCAAGCGGGTCTCGAATCTCTTGGAAGCCAAACCCTCACGCACAAATCTCACCGAGACTCTCACGCACAAGTTCGCTCAAGGCTGGAGAAGACGAGCAGAGGAAATGAGCGTAACATGAAGGCTAGAGCTGATGTAGAGCAATCAGCTTGATTAAATGTGTTAGTGGAGTACACATGTCACTTGATAAATGGTAGAAATAGGTTTAGTAATCTGAATTAGGATTAGATAAGGCTAATTAGACTCTAATACAAGTGGTTTAAGTCACTAATGGCAGAGGTTTAGTAAGGGCACAAACGCACCAAACCAAAATCCGTTTTTCTTTGGATTTCTTCACTGTTCGGTTGTCATGGCCGAACTTCCTTCATAATGTTCGGTTGTCATGGCCGAACAAAGCCCAAAATGTTCGGTTGGCAGGGTAGAACGATTCCTCAGGCCATACGTTCGGTCAAACAGGTCCAGATTTGCACGTATAACGCGTATAAGGCATGTACAACTCCCAGAAGCATTAGAATGAGTATCAAGGGTCCCTAAAACAATTATAAATGTCTCTCAAGGTCTTGGCTAAGTCCAAAAATCAAAGCCCGAGTAAGAACAAGTCAATCTAGAGCATACAAGGCAATAGGCGTTCGATACGGCAATAACGGTTCGATCAAGGAATGCAATCAAGTCAATCATGTTAGGGATATTACTAGCATGTCAAAAACATATTCTAATCATGTTAAACATGTATGGAAGACAAGTAATACAAGTAGGTTTCGGGTTCTCACACATCAGATCCTCAGTTACGGGATTTTGAATCCTGTTGAGTCTTGTCCCTCACACCTGACCCTTAGTACGACCCAAGGCAGCTCCAACTTGACCCTTGACCCTTTTGAAGCCTATTTTGAGCCCTTGGATGTGTTTTAATCAAGGGTACCCTTTCACCCACCAATTAGAAGCCACATAATTCCATCCTAGGATTGACTCTTTTAGAGAGTTCATCTTCCCTAACCTTCAACTGATCAGCCATTTTCTCTCATTTCCACCATTGTTGAGCTGGGTTCTTAGAGAGAGAAAGCTTGGGAGCTCTACCTTGATTGCTTGATTGCCGGAGCTCCGTCCATCCGTTTTTCAATCCGAGACCACCGAATCGAAGCTCTTCTCCTCTAGTTTAATAATCTCTGGTTTGTTTTAGCATGCAACAATTGGATTTCGAAAAAAGGTAAGCTATTGATTCCCCTTAGGATGTATGCTAGAAATGCCATGCTATCCCCCTTCTTTCATGTCTCTCATACCTTTGCCATGTTAATATCATGTTTTAGGATGATTTGATATTTTGGGAATTTTGAATGATATATTCATCTTGTTGTTTTGGTCCTAAGCCTAGAATTAAAAGTGTTCTATGCCTCCTTAGGAATAACTATTGTTCTTGGACCATTGGCTTTTATTGACTTTTAGAAATTTTGATTTCTAGGGTTCCATGAAATATTGAATTGATGATAATTCTTGGCTAGGGTTATTATTTGGATTAATGGCCTAGTCTATCCTATACGAGAACTTAGAAAAGAGTTTTTAATACAATTAGTATTTTTAACTCTATTGGAAGAATTTGTAGACACGACTCAACGGAGTCAATTTTAGTGAGGCATTGAACAATACCGGCTCAATGATCAATCCCTACGACGTTCTAAATGTGTTTCACTAAGAATAATAATTCTAGACTCTTGAATTGGATTGATTACCATGCTTGATTTAAATGTCATATAATAGAATGCCTATTTGACATGTTGAGTTCGCTCTTGTCGAACTCAATCCTACTTGATTTATTGATGAGAATAATTACTTGTCATGAATGAGATCGCTCTTGTCGACCTCGTTCTCTACTTGAGAATTTGTTAAGTAAACACTACTTGGCATTTGCATGAGTCCAGCTGGCATACCCGTCTTTGTTCACACACGCCTCCACTGTGGCCACAGTGGGGAAGTAGCCCCCTTGCTGTAATCATTAGAGCATCATTGGTGTGTCTATCCCGGGCATCTCCTCGGAAGATCGATGTACTTACACACATTCGATACCCGCACATTCCAGATAACGCTTGTATGCAGGAACTACGTAGCGGCCCGGCTCTCCATATATCCTTATCCTATGTGATTTAATTACGAGCACCTATGTGAAACAATGTGCATCTTGGATATATGTTCTATATGCTTATGTGATGATATCTTGCCTTGTATGTTGCATATTGCCATGACATGCATGATTGATAGCTTACAAGTCTTTATGACTTACCCATTCCCCTTTACTGCTTTAGATCCTAGCAAAACAGGTCCTGCTCGCTGAGGCTTGCAGTGTTCGTGACTCCTTTATTCCTCTTTTGGTCCGACGTTGCAGTTGAAGAGGTGGTTTAGATGTCCTCTTCCTCCCTTTTTATATTTTGCAAGGACGATGGGTTAAAGCAAGTCAATTAGACTATGCTTGGGAATATGTATAGAACTTGAACTTGTTACTTTTATTAGCTACTTGTAGTTTAACACTTGTAGTATTTGTATTCCTTTTGATGCCGGCATTGTGTAAGCCGAGCTTGGTTATCTTGTTAATAGTTACTACGTATAAGTCTTCCGCTGAGCATCCTTTTAGCTCTTATTTAATTATTGTCCATAAACTGTTAGCTTGGGTTCCGGCATGTAGTGTCGCCGATGACTTGGTTTAAATTGCTTAACTGTTATATCAGGAAAAGTTTTTTTTAAAAAATACCGGCCTTTTGGTGCCGAGGCGTGTTACGTCTCTAATGTTGCGTCACGTCGTTTTCTTAAATTAAGTCCTTGCATGTTTTATGTGCTTACTTGTTTCCTCCTATTTGGGCGGTCCGACCCGCGGTTCCACCTCGGGCCCGGGCCGGGTCGCCACATGAGCTGTGTGGACTGGGCATGAAAATTGCAGCTTTACTGAATCGAATTATGTGCCCAGCTGTTTTCGAAAAAGATAATCATTATCTTTATATATGCTTTTGTTCCAATTTTTTAGAGCTAAAAAAATTATATTATGGATACCTATAAGTTTTTGGTTTCCATTTCAAACATAGTTAATTTTATTAGTTGCAGGTGTATGGACAGTCTGTTCGATTTGACTCTTCATATACTTACTAAATTTTGTTTTACTTAAAGGATGACAAATGGCTTCATAAAATGGTCATGCAGTAAGGTACTGACCAAGCTAATAAATTACACAAACTCCAAATAAAGTAGTTTTCCCTCCAAATGGAATGTGAGCAGTTGTGCAATTATTAATATTAATAATTTAATTACATATATTTTTAAAAAACATACAGCAAATCAATCTATACGATAATTTTAAGACATGGAGTAACATATATGATTAGGAAGTAATTTCGATACATGGAGTAACATATATGATTTTGGGAGATGAATCAGGTCAGACGTTGATAGTGTCTAATTATGACAAATGGCTTCATAAAATGGTCATGCAATAATGTACTGACCAAGCTAATAAATTACACAAACTCCATAATTATAGATAAAATAATTTTGTTATGTAACTGAAATAGATTTCATAGGTCTGTTTTTTGTTTAGGATTTCAAAGAATATATAAAATTATTAGTTGGAGCTGTGTGGACAATTCATCAAAATTACAGCTTTTATAAATCAAATAATGTGCACATCTGTTTGTTATAAAGCTAATCATTATCCATAAATATGATTTTGTTCCACTTTTCCAGCTTACCCAATTAGATTAGGGAAGCTTATAAACTTTATGATATATTTGTTCTCTGCCCAATGCATATCTGCAAGTCTATATATGTGCATGTTTTCTATGAAGATTTTATGTATATATATGTATATGATTTGATATTCGATTATCAGATATACTTACTCTAATTAAAATATGAATAGTAGAGTTTTAAATATATACTCTGATTTTGTGTATATATACTCTATTTTTTGTACATATATTCCTAAATTAACTGCTTTCTAACTTTAATTTGGTGTATACTGTTAATTAACTGCCTTCAAACGTTATTTAATTGCCTTCTAACGCTAATTAAATGCCTTTGTTACTTAACTGCCTTATGAATTTATGTAAATACACTCTGATTTTGTGCATATATTTGTGCAAATTTAACTATGATTTTGTGCATATATACTCTGATTTTGTTAATTACCTGCCTTCTAACTTTAATTTGGCATTTATAAAATTTTAGTATTGAAACTGTTAGTAGATTAAATAGTAGAGTTTTGAATTTCAAAAATTTTGAAAGTGTTTTACGTAAGTATATGCAATATAAATTTTGAAAGTGTTTTACATAAGTACCTGCAATAAATTTTGAAAGTGTTTTACTGCCTTACAATTCTCAATTTTGTTAATTAACTGACTTCTAACTTTAGTATTCAAACTGTTTGTAGGTTAAATAGTAGAGTTTTGAATTTCTTAAAATTTTTAATGATTTTTAGAATTTTGTATTTAATGTACCAATGTGCACTTTGATAATAAACCATTAAGTAGGAACTTAATAATATAACTCAGAATTACCATGGAGCTTTTCCAAGTACAATGCACCGAAACTAAGACAATATATAGGATGTATGGAATTTCATACCTTACAAAAGAAAAAACAAAACAATACCAAGATTCTCCATTTTCATCCATTCAGCCTTCTTTGTCAAAAAAGATTCATAACTCCCCACCCATGTAGTTATCTTAGTTTTTCATTTGCTCCTTCCTCAAAAGAGAGAACTAACCATCTACCTTACATTAGCTACGGACTTTTGCAACAATGCTCAATCTTTTTCAATCTTCACTTGGATTTTAGCCATCTTCTCATTTCCATGCCCACAGAACTCATCCATTAGTGACCTCTTCAACGTTGAGCCTATCACCTCATTAGAAACAGCAATATTTGTTGCCTTTTTAACTGGCGCTGCAGCCTCAACAGTTTCGTTGTTCAACTGTATAAACTATACAATGATGAGAAGTATTTTTATTAAGTAATGTTTATGACAAAAAAATTATGACATACCTCATGCAATTCTCTTATTTCTGCAACATCCATCCTTGGAAAAAAATCGTAATCATCATGAAGATGTCCAAAATATTTTGTAATCAAAGTTTCATCCTTTATGACTTTTACAACTTGGTAGACATCTGTATTATATCCAATTTGCCCTGCTTTAATCTAAATCTTGAAGATAAACTTCTTATCAACCAAAGATTCAATTTCTCTTGGTATTACCTGCTAAAAACATTCATTTACCTTTGTTAGTATTTAAATAACTTATTTATGTATTTTTTAACATGTTCAAAATAATGTACTCACCTCATCCGCATATTTAGTTTTAGGAGTTGTTGCGGATTGACCAATTAATTCATTAGATTCTTTATCCCATAGTAAGAATGATGTGTTTCCTGTGATATCGACGACACGCAATTGAAGCTTGTACCTGCATTGTGCATTTTTGTAAGGGAAAACAAACAATAAAAATTTTCAATCTGAAAATATAACTGTTTAAAAAAATTCAGACCTGATATTACCAACTTCATCAAATGAGTCGCATCTGTCGCAATAAAACTTTCCAGCAGCAGGAGTCATTTTCTTAGGACAGCGAGTACATGCAATGTACCACCAATTCATTCCATAATCTATGAAATCCACTCTGCCATGAACCCAATAGCTCCCTACCTGTTAAAAATATTATTTTAGTTTACAAATTTAGTTTGAAAGCAGAATATAGAATATTAGTAATAAATAATTCAAATGAAATTTACAACGTATTATTACCTCATTCATCTCATGGAGCTACTCTATTGTCCTAATCAGCTCCTGCGAGCTCTCGAATTCTTGAACTGCATTCTGTCCTCCTTCGATTGGTATGGTAGTTATTGGCATGATTGCTTTACTATTCGAAATCAAACTAATATGAAATAGCAACAGACATTAGAAATGGTTTACATTTATTATGTGTTTTCAGATTTTTATTTAGTAATATCAGTAGCATAAATAATTACTGTAAATTCTTACATACCAGTTACGGAAATTAGATATTTCTTCTATTTCTTCATTGATAATGACTTTACTAACATAGAAAGTGTTTGATATTGTAACCACATCGCGAAACTTTCTTGCGCGACACAGTTGAAGGAGTATTATGACAGGTTATTCAACAATTTTAGCTAAATGCTTCATCAGCATATCAACATATTTGCCCCACAATGTGCATGCGAGTGTTTTCCCACTACAAACAAATAACAGTCAATATTGAAATTATGGAATTTATAAATTACAGGATGAAAAACACAGTAGATAGATTTAAATGATTTAACTCAGCATCTTCTAAAATAATATCTATCATTTGTGCATGACGGCCTGCCAACTCTTTTTGCTGTGGCGAGTTCCTTGCCTTCAGCTTTCCTAGTACATCTTTACAACATTGGAAAAAAAATTTAGAAACTGCATAATAAATTCGGAAATAGAAACTGATTTTCAAAATGATATTACCAATCAATTGTGACTCCTCAACTTCATCTATGTTGGAAAAATAATCAAACGATTTCAGATCATAGATTTTAATTGGGAACTTTTCATCAAAAATTTCAGTAACCACTGTTTTCCCAGGAAACATAATTTTATACTTCCCAATTGTAGTTTTAAACTTTATTATGTTATCAGCTACTACAAAATCTTTTATAGCATATAAATGATTTTGTTTCAACATGGATTTGAATTTGCCTATGGTTGTTGCTTGATAGTAGCATGAATCTTGGAACCCTGAGGAATGATGGTGAATCAGATACAATAAAGAACACAATAAAAACAGTTGTTAATATAATGAACAGAAAGACTAGAAAATGAATTTATACCTCCTTGTCATCAAAGATGCATTCCAAACTATAAATTGTAGAATTATCATTAAAAGTCGGCACACTATAAATGTGGGCTAATCGAACTTTGACTACCCATTCTGTTTTTGAAGGATTCAGTTCGTGAATCTTGCTAAAAAACAGAGGCATTTTTTCAGATTTGGAGAGAGCTTTTAATCTTTGATGCCCAGAAGATATTCTTGGTGTGACTTGGTTTAAATTGCTTAACTGTTATATCAGGAAAAGTTTTTTTTTAAAAAATACCGGCCTTTTGGTGCCGAGGCGTGTTACGTCTCTAATGTTGCGTCACGTCGTTTTCTTAAATTAAGTCCTTGCATGTTTTATGTGCTTACTTGTTTCCTCCTATTTGGGCGGTCCGACCCGCGGTTCCACCTCGGGCCCGGGCCGGGTCGCCACAGTTGGTATCAGAGCTATTTTATAGGTTAGCTATCGGCCAGGATAGGTTCCATGGCCTAGGTGGGTTGGTTTCTTGTGTGATGTTCTAACGCCGAGTGAATTCTTATAGGTGTTAATGGTGGTTCCTAGAAGAGCTGGTGTAGGCCGAGGCAGAGGCAGACCCAGGAGAGTTCCTGATGAGCCTGAGGAGGAGTTGCCACCTCCACCACCGAATCCAGTGGGCATGAATGCTCAGATGGCAGATTTGTATCGCCGCATGACGGAGTTTATGACTGAGATGGCTCAGATAGGTCAAGGTCAGAATGTACCTCCACCACCACCACCCCAGGAGGCGGGGAGTGTCGCCACCGCGCGTGCTTATACCACCGGTGCTAGGGCACGGAATAATCTTTGTGTTAGAGATTCTTAAAAATGAAGCCTCCATCTTTTGAGGGAGAGGCGGATGCTAGTATGGCCGAGCTATGGCTTGAGGATGTGAAGAAGATCTTTGCAGCACTGGATTGCACGGATGAGGATAAAGTAATCTTAGCTGCGTATAAGCTTAGAGGAGCCGCCAATCATTGGTGGGAGGTTCTACTTGCTAGTTGGGAGTTGAATCAGGTGGCGCAGGTGTGGCCTACGTTTGAGGCAGAGTTTAGGGCTACTTATGTGCCTACTGTGGTTAGACAGCGAATAGAGAAAGAGTTCCAGGAACTAGAGCAGGGATCTATGTCTATAGCTCAGTATTCTTCTAAATTCACAGCGAGTTGTCCGTTATTGTGCACATTCTTTGGATGAGAAACACAGGACCCAAAGGTTCGTGAAAGGGTTGAAAGGCAGAAATGCAGGGCAGCGATTGTTATCTCTACAGGTTGGCGGATGCAGGTGCGGTGGATCGTGCTTATGAGATTGAGCGGGACATTGAGGAGCACAGGCAGAAGCCTTCTGTGCAAGCTTCTCAGCAGCAGTCTTCGCAGGTGACCGGTAGAGGTCAGTCATCTGGGAATCGGTCTGGCTATCAGGGCAACCGTCGCAATGGTGGTCAGAATAGGCGGATCGGTGGGCCAGAATAGGCGTCGTCGAGAGTCGTGGTAGTAGTGCTCCTACTCCTCAGGGGCAGCAGACTCAGGGTAGTGGACCTTTGATTTGTTCTTATTGTAATAAGATTGGGCATTCTAGTGAGAAGTGCAGAACCAGGCTTGGTACTTGTCTTAGTTGTGGAGATCCTAGTCATCGGCTCAAAGATCGTCTAAGTCTAAAGCAGCTCGATCCATGGGGTCGATTCGGCAATCTGGGTCCAAGAGGGACAGTGATGGGCGTCCTAAGGCACAGGCTCGTGTTTTCGCGCTCGATCAGCGAGGTGTTCCCGAGTCTACTTCTGTGATCGGAGGTATTCTCTCAGTCTTCGGTCATCATGCTCGAGTTCTTATAGATCCGGGGTCTACTCATTCTTATGTTGCATCGCATTTCTTAGGGAATTTATGTGTATTGCCTGCCCAGTTGCCTTATGTGCTTGAGGTGTCTACACCATTGGGTGATTGCTTGTTGGCGTCTGAGGTCTATAGAGACTGTGATGTGCTTGTTCATGATCGAGTCTTGCATGCTGATTTGGTAGTATTGCCTATTCGAGACTTTGATGTGATTCTTGGTATGGATTGGCTTTGTGTACATCATGCTTTAGTTGATTGCCGTCGTAAGAAAGTAACTTTTGCCATGCCCGGTATTCCGGAGTTTGTGTTTTCGGGCGATCATGCTATGAATGGGGTTCATATTATTTCTGCTTTGCGGGCTAGACAACTTTTATCACGTGGGTGTACGGGGTATTTAGCTTGTGTACTTGATACTAGCATGTCTACTGCTAAGTTAGAAGATATTCCGGTAGTTAATGAGTTCCCTGATGTCTTTTCTACCGAGTATGCCTTACCTCCCGACCGAGAGCTAGAGTTTTGTATTGAGCTATTGCCAGGGACTTCGCCTATTTCTAGGGCACCTTACCGAATGGCTCCGGCGGAGTTACGTGAGTTGAAGGATCAGTTACAGGAACTTCTTGATAGGGAGTTTATTAAACCAAGTGTGTCTCCTTGGGGTGCACCGGTATTATTTGTGAGGAAGAAGGATGGTAGTCTACGGCTGTGTATAGACTATCGACAGTTGAACCAGGTTACTATTAAGAATAGGTATCCCTTGCCACACATTGATGATCTCTTTGATCAACTTCGGGGTTCAGTTGTCTATTCCAAGTTTGACTTGAGGAGTGGTTATCACCAGTTGAGGGTTCGGGCGGAGGATGTCCCGAAGACAGCCTTTCGTACGCGTTACGGTCATTATGAGTTTGTTGTGATGCCGTTTGGATTGACCAACGCACCTGCAGTTTTTATGGACTTGATGAATAGGGTTTTCCATGAGTATCTTGATTGCTTTGTGGTGGTATTTATTGACGACATTCTTGTGTACTCCAAGTCACGAGAGGAACATAAGAATCATTTGAGAGAGGTTCTTTCTATCTTGCGGAAGAAGCAACTTTATGCGAAATTTAGTAAGTGTGCTTTCTGGCTAGAGCAAGTTTCTTTTCTAGGGCACGTGGTGTCTAGTGATGGTATCGCGGTGGATCCATCCAAGGTTGAGGCGGTTACTAAGTGGAAGACGCCTAGTACGGTAACCGAAGTCCGTAGTTTCTTGGGCTTGGCAGGTTATTACCGTAGGTTTATCGAGGGATTTTCGAAAATCGCTACTCCGATGACTAATTTGACACAGAAGAAGTCTTCCTTTATATGGAGTGATAAGTGCGAGGCTAGTTTTCAGGAGTTGAAGAGGAGGCTAACTACGGCTCCTATATTAGCATTGCCTAGTGGTTCGGAGAACTTTGTGGTTTATAGCGACGCCTCGTTAGAAGGCTTGGGTTGCGTGCTTATGCAGAATGGGAGAGTTATTGCCTATGCTTCGAGAAAGTTATCACCTTATGAGCATAATTATCCGACACATGACCTTAAGTTGGCAGCTATTATTTTTGCGCTTCACAAGTGGAAACATTATCTTTACGGGGCTAAGTTTGAAATATTCACCGATCATAAGAGTTTGAAGTATCTCTTTTCACAAAAGGAGTTGAATATGCGACAGAGGCGATGGATGGAGAAACTTAAGGATCATGACTGCACTATTTTATACCATCCGGGGAAAGCTAATGTTGTTGCGGATGCCTTGAGTAGGAAGGCGTATATGTCTTGCTTGATGATGAGGGAGTGGAAGATGCTTGAGGATGTCCGTGAATGGAGTCCAGTTGTGAGTGAGCATAGTGTTATCTTTGCCAGCGTGCGTGCTACGCCTGCATTGTTTGAGTTGATTAAGAAGGCTCAAGCTTCTGATTCTGAGTTGAGAAAGATTATTGATGGATTGGGTGATAGTAAGACACCGGAGTTTGCTTTTAACAATGATGGTATCTTGACTTTTCGAGGTAGAGTTTGTGTTCCTTCTACCGATGGAGTTAGGCGTATGGTTCTTGATGAGGCTCATAAGGCCAAGTATACTATACATCCAGGGAGTACCAAAATGTATAGGGACTTGAAGAGACAGTTTTGGTGGAATGGGATGAAGAGAGAAATAGCAGAGTATGTATCTAGATGTTTGACATGTCAGCAGGTTAAGGCTGAACACCAGAGACCTGCCGGTTTACTACAGCCACTTGAGATACCGGAGTGGAAATGGGAGCATATCACCATGGATTTTGTGACAGGATTGCCACGTACTCGTCGAGGTTTTGATGCAGTTTGGGTTGTTGTGGATAGGTTGACAAAATCTTCACATTTTATTCCTATTGCGATGACTTATAGTTTGAGTCAGTTGGCAGCGTTGTATATTCAGGATATCGTGAGATTACATGGTATTCCGGTTAGCATTGTTTCTGATAGAGATCCCAGGTTCACTTCTAGATTTTGGCATTCCTTGCAGGAGGCTTTGGAGTGCAGTTGAACTTTAGTACGGCTTTTCACCCTGATCGATGGTCGGATCGGAGAGATTGATTCGGTATTGGAGGATTTATTGCGTGCTTGTGCCATGGATTTCAAAGGTAGTTGGGATTCTCATTTGCCATTAGCCGAATTTGCATACAATAACAGTTACCAGTCCAGTATTGAGATGGCACCATATGAGGCTTTATATGGGCGTAAGTGTCGTTCACCGATTTGTTGGGATGAAGTTGGTGAGGCTAAGCTTTGGGGTTCGGAGATGGTACAGCAGTCAGCTGAGAGTGTGAAGCTTATTAGAGATAGATTGCTTACAGCTCAGAGTAGACAGAAAAGCTACGCAGACAACCGGAGACGTGACTTAGAGTTTCAGGTTGGTGACTTTGTATTCTTGAAAGTATCGCCCCGGCGCGGTACTAAGCGATTTGGGAAGAAAGGTAAGCTTTCACCTAGATTTATTGGACCATTCGAGATCCTAGAAAGGATTGGAGCTTTGGCGTATCGGTTAGCATTGCCACCTTCTATATCGGATGTTCATGATGTCTTCCATGTCTCGATGCTACGCAAGTACTTGAAGGATGAGTCACATGTCCTTACTTATGATGAGATTTCTATTGAACCTGACCTTTCTTATGATGAGAAGCCGGTGAGGATTCTTGATACGAAGGAACAAGTCTTGAGAACGAAGAGGATTCCGTTAGTGAAGGTCTTGTGGAAGAATCATGATATTGAGGAAGCCACTTGGGAGACCGAGCTTGATATGAAAGAGAGATACCCTTTCCTATTTGATGATCCCGGTAAGAATTTAGGGACTAAATTCCTTTTAGTGGGGGAGGATGTGAGAACCCAAACCCATTACTGGTATATCATGCCTCCTATACTTGATTAATATGTTCATTATGTGTCTTAACATGTTTTAGTGTCCATATTGTTCATACAATGCTCGCATTAGGTCAACCATGATCGTAGTTGCTTATATGCCTTTTATATGTTGCATGCCTTGTTATGCCTGCTTCGTGTATCGTCTTAGCACTTAACTAAGTCCTACTAGAACCTTAGTACCTTTATAACATGTTTTATAACTTCAATCTAGGTCATTGTATGTTTGGTTGAGAGTTCGGAAGCCTTCTTGCTTCATTTGACCTTTTGACTCTTAGGTCTCTGCGGTTTGTCTTTCCTTGCCTCGTTTCGTGTCTTTGAGACTCATGTGATGTTAACTTGAATCCTAGACCTTGTATCCTAGTCTTAAACATGTTTAAGAATGTTCATTCATGCTTGTTGTATCTTTGTTTAACTCGTCATTGATTCGTTTGATGTTCGTTGCGAGTTTCGCCCTTCATTCCTCCTTGTTTCTGGTGATGTTCTGGACTGTTCTTCTTGTGATTTGAGTGTTGGTTTACCCCCCTTGAATTGCTTGGGTTGTTTGGGGTTCATTCTAGGCCAAATTTGAAGGCTTTTCAATCTGGAGACCTTGCCCTCGCAAGGTGGTTTGGGCTTGCCCTCGCAAGGAAGGCAGAAACTTGGGAAACAGTGTTCTGGGGACCTTGCCCTCGCAAGGTGTAGATGACCTTGCGACCGCAAGGTCATCATGTGGCGACCCCGACCCCGGACCCGAGATGGAACCGCGGGCCGAAGCGCCAAACAAGACAATACAAGAAGGGAAGAACATGCAAGGACACAAAATATTTTATTTTTAAAACTGACGTGACGCAACATTTCAGTCGCAAGAGAACTCGACACAAGAGGTCGGAAATTTTCAAAATCATTTCACCTGATAAACAGTTTAAGCAATAATTCCAAGTCTTCGGCGACACTACACCGAACCCAAGCTAAGCGCTAATACGACAAGGAAATAATTAAGAGCTAATAGGATGCTCAGCGGAAGACTATACGTAGTGAACAACACACGATATACAAGGCACGGCTAGTACAATTGCCGGCATCAAAAGAGAAGTAAGTACTACAAGAGTTAATACTACAAGTAGCTAACAGAATACACGAGTACAAGTCTATACAATCCCAAGCATAGTCTAGATGACTAGCTTATACCCATCGTCCTTGCAAAATACAAAAGAAGAGAAGAGGACTTCTAAAACCACCTCTTCAACCGCAAAACCCGATCAAAAGAGAACTAAGGCGAACGATCAATGCGAGCCTCAACGAGAAGGTCCTGTCCTGCTAGGATCTAAAAAAAAGTACAGGGGAACGGGTAAGTCATAAAGACTCGTAAGCTATCAATCATGCATGACATGGCATTATGCAACACGTTAGGCAAGACAATATTTCAATCATGTATATCAATTATTTAAGATGCACATTATTGCACATAGTTCACATAATATGAGGATATAGAATCGGGCCGCTCAGACCTCGCAAAACAAACACTTTCGATAGCGTGCGATAATCGATGGTTGTGATAATACATCGATCTCCGAGAGATGCTCGGGAAAACAATAGTCATTCTCAATGGCGCGTATTGGTTGGCCAAGGAGAGCTCTTCCTCACGGTGGCCCGCCGTGGAGGCGTGTGTGCGATAACAAGTATGCCACCGACTTATGCAATGCCAAGTAGTATTTACTCAACAATCAATCAATATGGAACGAGTCCGACAAGAGCGTCCTCGTTCAAGATTAGTATATAATCTCATCAATAAACAATCAAGATTGAGCTCGACAAGAGCGAACTCAATATATCAATTATCAAGTATGCATTTATTATGTCATAAAGATACAAGCATGACAATCAATTCATTTCAATAGTCTAGAATTAGTTTTCTAGTGTAACGCATGTAATAACGTCGTAGGGATCGATCATTGAGCCGGTATTGTTCAATAGCTCACTAATGTCGATTCGTTGAGTCATTTCTATAATTCAAACCAAATAGGGTTAAACACTATTTGCATTTCCAACTCTTTTCTAAGTCATCGCATCAATTAATCTAGGTCATTAATCCGTATAACAATCATAGCCAAGAATAAACTCAAGTTCCTAAATCATGGAACCCTAGAATCACATTTTCCCCAAATAATGGTCGAAATTCTATGACCCAAGAATAATAATTATTCCTAATATAGAGTAGAACACTTTTACTTCTA
This sequence comes from Codonopsis lanceolata, assembly GCA_013146195.2. Lineage (NCBI taxonomy): Eukaryota > Viridiplantae > Streptophyta > Magnoliopsida > Asterales > Campanulaceae > Codonopsis > Codonopsis lanceolata. Next base: position 63,235,935 of record CM028382.1, on the reverse strand, counting down.
GGCTTAGTGTCCAAATCAAAGCATTTACATTCATGGTCTATAATTCCCAAAAATTCATACTCTCTAAAATGTATCAATATCATGGTAGAACACAAGGAGAACAATGATTTGGGCATGAGAGAAGGGAAGCAAGAGAGGGTAGCATGTTATCTCTAACATGGACCTAAGGGAAATTGATAGCTTACCTCAAGCCAAGCAATGGACGAAGCAAGAAAACTGATCGGTGTCGATCGCTCGTCTCGGCACGGCTACGCAACGGTCTCGAATCGCAAGCGGTCTTGAATCTCTTGGAAGCCAACCCTCACGCACTAATCTCACCTAGACTCTCACGCACAAGCTCGCCAAGGCCGGAGAAGACGAGAGCAGGAAATGAGCGTGAAATGAAGTCTAGAGCCGATGTAGTAGATCGCCTTGATTATGTGTTAATGGAACACATGTCACTTGATGAATGGTAGAAATAGGTTTAGTAATCTTAATTAGGCTTAGATTAGGCTAATTAGACTCTAATACAAGTGGTTTAAGTCACTAATGGTAGAGGTTTAGTAAGGGCACAATCGTAATCACCAAAATCAAAAATTGCAAAATCCCGCTTTTGCCGGATTTCTTCACTGCTCGGTTGTGGTGGAGGCCGAACTTCCTTCATAATGTTCGGTTGTCATGGCCGAACAAAGCCCAAAATGTTCGGTTGGCAGGGTAGAACGATTCCTCGTGCCATACTTTAGGTCAAACAGTCCGATTTGCACGTATAACGCGTATAAGGCATGTACAACTCCAAGAAGCATTAGAATGAGTATCAAGGGTCCTAAAAACAATTATAAATGTCTCTCAAGGTCTTGGCTAAGTCCAAATATCAAAGCCCGAGCAAGAACAAGTCAATCTAGAGCATACAAGGCAATAGGCGTTCGATACGACAATTACGGTTCGATCAAGGAATGCAATCGAGTCAATCATGTTAGGGATACTACTAGCATGTTAAAAACATATTCTAATCATGTTAAACATGTATGGAAGACAAGTATACAAGTAGGTTTCGGTTCTCACATCCTCCCCCACTTAAAGGAATTTAGTCCCTAAATTCATACCTGAATCATCAAATAGGAAAGGATATCTTTCTCTCATATCGAGCTCGGTTTCCCAAGTAGCTTCCTCAATGTCATGGTTCTTCCACAAGACTTTCACTAACGGAATCCGCTTCGTTCTCAAGATTTGCTCCTTGGTATCAAGAATCTTCACCGGTCTCTCATCATAGGAAAGATCAGGTTCGAATGAAATCTCATCGTAAACAAGGACATGCGATTCATCTTTCAAGTATTTGCGTAGCATCGAGACATGGAATACATCGTGAACATCCGATAACGAAGGTGGCAATGCTAACCGATACGCCAAAGATCCAATCCTTTCTAAGATCTCAAATGGCCCAATAAATCTAGGTGAAAGTTTGCCTTTCTTCCCAAATCGCTTAGTACCGCCGGGCGATACTTTCAAGAATACATGATCACCAACCCGAAACTCTAAGTCACGCCTCCTGTTGTCCGCGTAGCTTTTCTGCCTACTAACTGCCTCTAATCGCCACACTCTCACCGATCGTTGCACCATCTCTGAACCCCATAACTTAGCTTCACCAACTTCATCCCAGCAAATCGGTGAACGACACTTACGCCCATACAAAGCTTCATATGGCGCCATTTCAATACTGGACTGGTAACTATTATTATAAGCAAATTCAGCTAATGGCAAATGAGAATCCCAACTACCTTTAAAATCCATGGCACAAGCACGTAGCAAATCCTCTAGCACTTGGATCAATCTCTCGATCGACCATCCGATCAGGTGAAAAGTCGCATCGAAATTCAACTTCGCCCCCAAAGCCTCTTGTAAAGCACGCCAAAATCGAGAAGTAAACCCGATCTCTATCCGATACAATGCTCACTGAACACCATGTAGTCTCACGATATCCTCGAACATACAATGCCGCTAACTGACTCAAACTATAAGTCATCGCAATAGGAATAAAGTGTGATGATTTAGTCAATCTATCCACAACAACCCATACGGCATCAAAACCTCGACGAGTACGTGGCAATCCCGTCACGAAATCCATGGTGATATGCTCCCATTTCCACTCCGGTATCTCAAGTGGTCAGAATAATAAACCGGCAGTCTCGGTGTTCACTTTCACTGTTGACATGTCAAGCATCTAGATACATACTCGATCTCTCTCTTCATTCCATTCCACCAAAACTGCCTCTTCAAGTCCCTATACATTTTAGTACTCCCTCGGATGTATAGTGTACTTGGCCTTGTGAGCCTCGCCAAGAACCATACGCTTAACCCCATCGGTGGCGTGAACGCAAACTCTACCTCGAAAAGTCAAAATCCCATCGGTGTTCATAGCAAACTCCTGTCTTACCATCACCCAAACCATCAATAATTTTCCTCAACTCAGATCAAGAGCCCGAGCTTCCTTAATCAACCCAAACAAAGCAGCGTAGCACGCACACTAGCAAAGATAACACTATGCTTTCTCACAACCGACTCCATTCGCGACATCCTCAAGCATCTTCCACTCTCTCATCATCAAGCAAGACATGTACACTTTCCTACTCAAGGCATCGGCAACAACATTAGCCTTCCCCGATGATACAAGATAGTACGCCGTGATCCTTAAGCTTCTCCATCCATCGCCTCGCCGCATGTTCAACTCCTTCGCGAAAAGAGATACTTTAAACTCTTGTGATCAGATATATCTCAAACTTAGCTCCATAAAGATAATGCTTCCACTTATGAAGTGCAAATATGATGGCGGCTAACTCGAGATCATGCCGGATAATTCTCGCTCATGAGGTGATAACTTCCTCGAAGCATAGGCAATAACTCTCCCATTCTCGCATAAGCACGCAACCCAAACCTTCTAGTGAAGCGCCGCTATAAATAACAAAGTTCTCCGAACCATTAGGCAATGCTAAGATAGGAGCCGTAGTCAACCTTCTCTTCAATTCCCGAAAACTAGCCTCGCACTTATCACTCCATATAAAAGAAGAATTCTTTCGTGTCAATTTAGTCATCTGAGTAGCGATCTTCGAAAACCCTCGATAAACCTACGGTAATAACCCGCCAAGCCCAAGAAACTACGGACTTCGGTCACCGCACTAGGCGCCTTCCACTTAGTAATCGCCTCAACCTTAGATGGATCCACCGCTATACCATCACTAGACACCACGTGTCCTAGAAAAGCAACTTGTTCCAACCGTAAAGCACACTTATCGAATTCTCACAGAAAGCTTCTTCTCACGCAAGATCGAAAGAACCTCTCTCAAGTGAATTCATGCTCCTCTCGTGACTTCGAGTACACGAGGATATCATCAATAAACACAACCACAAAGCAATCAAGATATTCATGAAACACCCTATTCATTAAATCCATAAAAACCGCAGTGCATTCGCCAAACCAAAAGGCATAACCACGAACTCATAATGGCCATAACGTGTACGAAAGGTCGTCTTAGGAACATCCTCCTCTCGAACTCTCAACCGATAATAGCCACTCCTCAAGTCAAACTTGGAATAAACAATCGAGCCTCGGTTGATCAAAGAGATCATCAATATGTGGCAAGGATACCGATTCTTGATAGTAACCCGTTCAACTGCCGATAATCTATGCAAAGTCGTAAACTACCATCTTTCTTTCTCACGAATAACACCGTGCACCCCACGGTGACACACTCGGTTTAATGAACTCTCTATCTAGAAGTTCTTGCAACCGCTTCTTTCACTTCTCTCAACTCCGCTGAGCCATTCTAAGGCGCCTAGATATAGGCGAAGTCCCGGCAAAAGCTCAATGCAAAACTCTAACTCTCGGGAGGCAAAGCATAATCGGTAGAAAAGACATCCGAAATTCATTAACTACCTGAACATCTTCTAAATTAGCAATGAGACACTAGTATCAAGCACGCAAGCTAAATACCCCGCACAACCCCGAGATAAGAGTTGTCTAGCACGTAGCGTAAATAACATGAATACCTTTCATAGCAAGATCACCCATAAACACGAACTCCGAATACTGTGCATGGCAAAAGTGACTCTCTTACGACGGCAATCTACTAAAGCATGATTCGCACAAAGCCAATCCATACCAAGAATCACATCAAAGTCTCGAATAGGCAATACTACCAAATCAGCATGCAAGACTCGATCATTAACAAGCACGTCACAATCTCTATAAACCTCGACGGCCAATAAGCATTCACCCAATGGGTAGACACCTCAAGCACGTAAGGCAACCGAAAGCAGCAATACACATAAATGCTCTATGAAATGCGATGCGACATAAGAATGAGTAGAACCGGATCAATAAGAACTCGAGCTCTATGACCGAGAGACAGAGAATACCTCCGATCACATGTGTAGACTCGGGAACACCTTGCCGATCAAGTGCAAAAACACGAGCCTCGCGCCTTAGACGCCCATCATTATCTCTCTTTGGATCCGATTGCCGAACGTAACCTACGGATCAAGGCCACTCTATTCTTAGGATCTCGAGCTTATGACTAGAGTCCCCACAACCAAGACAAGTGCCAAGCCTATACCGCATCGCCGCTCGAATGCCCAATCTTATTGCAATGAGAACAAGTCAAAGGTCCACTACCCCGAGCCTGGCCGCTCCCGAGGAGTAAAAGCACTACTACCACGACTCTCCGATCGCCGCCTAAATCGCCCACCGCATCGCCGCCTATTCTCGATAATGAAAACGACGATTGCCCTGATGGCCGGATCGATTCCCTGAAGATTGACCCCTCCCTGAATGCTGTGAGGTCACCTGCGAAGACGCTGCTGAGAAGACTTCTGCCTGTGCTCCTCAATGTCTCGCTCTATCTCAAAAGCACGATCTATCAAGGCCTCGTAATCCTCCAACCGAAGAGATAACAATTGCCTCCTAAACTCGCCTTCAACCCCTTCACAAACTTATGAGTCCTGTGTCTCTCATCCGCACCGATGTGCACAATAACGGATAATTCAAAGGAACTTAGCGTAATCGAGCTACGCACATGGTTCCCTCGCTCCAAATCCTCGAACTCTTTCTCTCGCCGTCGCCTAACCACAACAGCACGTAAGAAGCCCTAAACTCCATCTCAAAGTTAGCCATACTTGAGCCACTCGATTCAACTCCCAACTAGCCTGTAAAACCTCCCACCAATGATTGGCGGCTCCTCTAAGCTTATACACAGCTAATACAACCTTCTCCTCATCCGTACAGTCCATAACTGCAAAGATCTTCTTCACGTCCTCTAGCCATAACTCGGCCATACTAGCATCCGATTCTCCTTCAAATGATGGAGGCTTCATTTTCAAGAACCTCTCTAAGATAGTATTATTTCGCACCCTTGCTTCGGGTATAACTTCATTCCTTGGTGGCGATACTCTCGCATTCGGTTCTGGCGGTGGCGGTGGAGGAACATTCTGACCTTGACCTATCTCGAGCCATTTCGCCATAAACTCGCCATGCGGCGATACAAATCGCCATCCGAGCATTCATGCCCACCGGATTCGGTGGTGGAGGTGGCAACTCCTCCTCAGGTTCATCAGGAACTCTCCTGGGTCTGCCTCTACCTCGGCCTACACGATCTGCTCTAGGATTCACCATCAAGCACCTATAAGAATTCACTCGACGTTAGAATATCACACAAGAAAACAACCCACCTAGGCCATGGAACCTATCCTGACCAATAGCTAACGACAGCTAACCAATAACAAAAGCTAACGAGAGCTCTGATACCAACTGTGGCGACCCCGACCCCGGACCCGAGATGGAACCGCGGCCGAGCGCCAAACAAGACAATACAAGAAGGGAAGAACATGCAAGGACTCAAAATATTTTATTTTTAAAACTGACGTGACGCAACATTTCAGTCGCAAGAGAACTCGACACAAAAGGTCGGAAATTTTCAAAATCATTTCACCTGATAAACAGTTTAAGCAATAATTCCAAGTCTTCGGCGACACTACGAACCCAAGCTAAGCTAATACGACAAGGAAATAAATAAGAGCTAATAGGATGCTCAATGAAGTCTATACGTAGTGAACAACACACGATATACAAGGCACGGCTAGTACAATTGCCGGCATCAAAAGAGAAGTAAGTACTACAAGAGTTAATACTACAAGTAGCTAACAGGAATACACGAGTACAAGTCTATACAATCCCAAGCATAGTCTAGATGACTAGCTTATACCCATCGTCCTTGCAAAATACAAAAGAAGAGAAGAGGACTTCTAAAACCACCTCTTCAACCGCAAAAGCCCGATCAAAAGAGAACTAAGGCGAACGATCAATGCGAGCCTCAACGAGAAGGTCCTGTCCTGCTAGGATCTAAAAAAAAGTACAGGGGAACGGGTAAGTCATAATGACTCGTAAGCTATCAATCATGCATGACATGGCATTATGCAACACGTTAGGCAAGACAATATTTCAATCATGTAGATCAATTATTTAAGATGCACATTATTGCACATAGTTCACATAATATGAGGATATAGAATCGGGCCGCTCAGACCTCGCAAAACAAACACTTTCGATAGCGTGCGATAATCGATGGTTGTGATAATACATCGATCTCCGAGAGATGCTCGGAAAACAATAGTCATTCTCAATGGGCGCGTATTGGTTGGCCAAGGAGAGCTCTTCCTCACTGGCCCGCCGTGGAGGCGTGTGTGCGATAACAAGTATGCCACCGGACTTATGCAATGCCAAGTAGTATTTACTCAACAATCAATCAATATGGAACGAGTCCGACAAGAGCGCCCTCGCTCAAGATTAGTATATAATCTCATCAATAAACAATCAAGATTGAGCTCGACAAGAGCGAACTCAATATATCAATTATCAAGTATGCATTTCATTATGTCATAAAGATACAAGCATGACAATCAATTCATTTCAATAGTCTAGAATTAGTTTTCTAGTGTAACGCATGTAATAACGTCGTAGGGATCGATCATTGAGCCGGTATTGTTCAATAGCTCACTAATGTCGACTCGCTGAGTCATTTCTATAATTCAAACCAAATAGAGTTAAACACTATTTGCATTTCCAACTCTTTTCTAAGTCATCGCATTGATTAATCTAGGTCATTAATCCAATTTATAACAATCATAGCTAAGAATAAACTCAAGTTCCTAAATCATGGAACCCTAGAATCACATTTTCCCCAAATAATGGTCGAAATTCTATGACCCAAGAATAATAATTATTCCTAATATAGAGTAGAACACTTTTACTTCTAGGCTTAGTGTCCAAATCAAAGCATTTACATTCATGGTCTATAATTCCCAAAAATTCATACTCTCTAAAATGTATCAATATCATGGTAGAACACAAGGAGAACAATGATTTGGGCATGAGAGAAGGGAAGCAAGAGAGGGTAGCATGTTATCTCTAACATGGACCTAAGGGAAATTGATAGCTTACCTCAAGCCAAGCAAATGGACGAAGCAAGAAAAAACTCGGTGTCGATCGCCGCTCGACTACGCAACGGCGGTCTCTGAATCGCAAGCGGTCTTGAATCTCTTGGAAGCCAACCCTCACGCACTAATCTCACCAAGACTCTCACGCACAAGCTCGCTCAAGGCCGGAGAAGACGGAGGAAATGAGTCGTGAAATGAAGTCTGAGCCGATGTAGTAGATCGCCAATTATGTGTTAATGGAAACACATGTCACTTGATGAATGGTAGAAATAGGTTTAGTAATCTTAATTAGGCTTAGATTAGGCTAATTAGACTCTAATACAAGTGGTTTAAGTCACTAATGGTAGAGGTTTAGTAAGGGCACAATCGTAATCACCAAAAAAAAATCGCTTTTGCCGGATTTCTTCACTCGCTCGGTTGTGGAGGCCGAACTTCCTTCATAATGTTCGGTTGTCATGGCCGAACAAAGCCCAAAATGTTCGGTTGGCAGGGTAGAACGATTCCTCAGCCATACGTTCGGTCAAACAGGTCCAGATTTGCACGTATAACGCGTATAAGGCATGTACAACTCCAAGAAGCATTAAAATGAGTATCAAGGGACCTAAAAACAATTATAAATGTCTCTCAAGGTCTTGGCTAAGTCCAAATATCAAAGCCCGAGCAAGAACAAGTCAATCTAGAGCATACAAGGCAATAGGCGTTCGATACGACAATTACGGTTCGATCAAGGAATGCAATCGAGTCAATCATGTTAGGGATATTACTAGCATGTTAAAAACATATTCTAATCATGTTAAACATGTATGGAAGACAAGTATACAAGTAGGTTTCGGGTTCTCACAATGTTTAATTATTATACTTTTAAAACAAGGACCATTTAGGTGGAACAAAGAGAGTATAAGGCTATAGATTCAAAAATCAATACAATTCTTAAATTTTAAACACATTATCTAAATGTTACAAGAAATTACACTAGCATGAAAAATACTATATGTAATTACATATTTTAGCAAACAAAAATTAAAGAATAGATCTAACTTTACATGCAATTAAAATTAACCTAGCTGCAAAAATAATAAATTTAGTTAAATATTTAGCAAATAAAAAAGGGTTATGGTTTGGTGTTTATAAGGGTCAATGTTTTAAGGTTTAAGGGTTAGGGTTTAGTGTTTATGGTTTAGGGTATATGGTTTCGTGTTTGTGGTTAGCGTTTATGTAAATCCAGTAGGTAACGAAATAAGGTTAGATGGGGAGTGAGTAGCTTTTTAAAAACTTTAGAGGTTGTTTTGAAAACCTTTAAAAGTTGCAGCGGAAAAGATAATTTTTTAGCAGCTGATGTAAAATCAGCAAGTAGCAGCTACTGAACTTAAAACAGTTTGGTTTGGTTTTCTTTTAATCACTTAAGTATATGGACTGAATTGAAATACAATGTATAAGATCAACTATGTAATGAATTCAGGAATGTAACTGTTAAACACTTAAGTAAATAGCAGATGCTTAAGTGTATGAACAGTAAAAACAGTAGGTAGCATAACACAGTATTTGGAGTGGTTCATAGTGTTAAAAACTGTTGCGTCCACTACCAAGTTGGTCAAACTTGAATTTTGAAATACACTAAATATTTTGAAATGTTAAGTGATCACTAACGGATCTGTGTACAACAAAAACAAGGGTTTGATGATATATTTTTTCAATGAACAATTTTTGAAAATAATGCACATTACTTAATAATAGAACATGAATTGTTACTAACTGGAGAAAGGAAAATTCTCTCTCTAAAAAGTTCTCTCCCTCAACCCTAGTGCCGACTTGCTTCAGCCTACATGGCGGCACCTTCTGCCGTTGATGACCCTCCGGCGCCCCCTTCCCCTTCCCAAAAACAATCTTTTGCCTCCATTGTTTCTTCCCAACCTACTACCTTTGTTCCCCTCATCCCTACTTCATATTTCAAAGGGGAACCTTGTCTGTGTCTAAACTCAGAACTCATTGACCTACTTGCTAAACCTTTTCATCTAACTCTAGTGGGCAAGTTCTCCCATGGCCGACCTTCCATGGAAACCCTTCGCAAGAACTTTCTTACCTTGGGTCTTAAAGCTGATGTGACTATTGGTCATTTGGATCCAAAGCACGTTCTTATTCAAGTATGTCATGAGCATGATTATCAACGCACTGGATTAAGGATCAATGGTTCTTTGGATCCTATCCTATGCGTGTTTTTAAGTGGACACCCGATTTTCGGCCGGAGGTGGAGAGCCTGATTGTTCCTGTCTGGTTTGAACTGCCCGGTCTCCCTATCTACCTATTTCATAAACAAGCCTTATTCTCAATCGCAAGTCTCATTGGTAAACCCCTTTTGCTTGATAACCCTACTGCTACTCTCTCTCGTCCTAGCGTCGCAAGGGTTTGCATTGAGATTGATCTCACAAAACCCCTCCCTAAGCGGATCTGGATTGACTGTGGCAGTGACCACGAAGGTTTCTGGCAGCATATCATTCCTGAGAAGCTTCCTTCTTATTGTAACTTCTGCCAAAGACAAGGACACGAAGGTTCTTCATGCAAGTTAAAGCAACCATCCTTTGGAAATCATATGCATGTGCCTGCGCCAGCCGCTGTTGTTCCGTCTTCTAGTAAGCAGATTTGGAAACCAAAGGAGGTGACTGCTCAAATCAATACTGATTCTGATCCCATTACTGCTGCTTGCCCATCATCGGCGGATGCTTCCCATGCAGAAAACCCTACTCTCGTTGCCTCCCAAAACCCTAACCCTAGACAAGAAAACCCTAACCCTAACCCTCAACAAGAAAACCCTAACCCTAGCTTTGAAAACCCTACCACAGCTTCTGTCTCGAATGACAATCCCGCTCCTTCTGATGTTCAAGCTGGCCCTAAGGTGGCCTCTTCTTCGTCTCCTAAGCCAAACACAATTCCTATCGATGATCCTATGTTGGTTGAAGATGATCCTGAGCCGATCTTAACTTCCAATCCCTTTGTGGTTCTTAATGAAATTGAAGAAGATGGTGATCAAGTTTCTGGTTCTACTTTTGAGGCTCTTAATATTGATCCCGGCCCTCCTGTGTCTAAAGCCAAGAAAGCTATTCCTCCTTCAGATCGTTCTCTTCGATCCAAGTCTAAATCAGCCGCTTCCTCCCCTTTAGTTTTGCATGGATATTAAGGCATTATTTTGGAATGCCCGAGGGGTTGGGAACGATCCCACAGTGGCTCGTATCAAAAAACTCATTAAGCTGCATAAAATTTCATTTATTGCTATTTTTGAACCTATGATAGACTCGGATAGAATTAAATTTATTAATCGGCGCCTTAAATTTAATTTTAGTCTTTCCAATTCGGTTAGCACTATTTGGATCTTTGATAAATCTGCTTTCTCTTGCTCTCTAGTGCAGAGCTCTCATCAGCGAGTCACCGTCAGAGTTCAACATTATTCTTGGCAGCATTCTGTTATGATTTCTTGTGTCTTTGCTAAGTGTGATGCCCTCGATCGTCAGCCTCTATGGACGGAATTAATGGATATTGGTGCTCAATATAACAATTCTCCTTGGCTTGTAGGAGGAGACTTTAATATTATTTTGGATCCTTCAGAGAAATCAGGAGGTCGGGGTTGGGATAGAGATGGAGCCATGGACTTTCATGCTTGTAACGCTGTCTGTGGTCTATCTGATCTTGGTTATTCGGGAACAAAATATACTTGGTGGAATAAACGAGAAGAGGGTGCCACTATTCATCAGCGTATTGACCGTATTCTTTGCAATACTACTTGGCTGGATAAGTTTCCCACTTCTTTAGTTCAACACCTAAACCGTACATGCTCCGATCACACGCCTTTGCTCCTTTGTATTCCTCCAGTTACTGCTTCTAAGGCCAGGCTGTTTCGCTTTCTAAACATCTGGACTCATCATGACTCGTTCCTCTCCATGGTTCGAACAGCCTGGTCTTCTGCTTCATTGGATCGTCTGTTGGTGCTTTTTGCCGATAAGCTTCCAGCCACCAAGCAAGCCTTACGAGCTTGGAACAAAGCTGAATTTGGGAACATCTTTCACGCTGTCTCTGTTGCTGAAGATGATGTTTTAGAGAAGGAGCTTTTTTATGAGCTCAATCAATCTGGTGAAAACCGAGCAGCTTTGTTACGTGCCCAAGCTAACCTGCGTAAATCTCTTTCAAATGAGGAAGCCTATTGGAGACAGAAATCAAAAGTGCAATGGTTTAAGGAGGGTGACGGTAATTCTAAGATTTTTCATGCTTTTGTTTGTCAGTCTCGTCGCCGTCTCCATATACACTCTATTCGTAATTCTGATAACTGCTTACTTGAGAATGAAGCTGATATTGCTAAGGGAGCTATTGACTACTTCTTTGATCAACTTAAGGCTGATCCAGTCTCTCCTAATTTTGATCTCTCTATGATCCCAAACTTGGTAACTGAGGAATGGAACCTTTCCCTGATCAACCCGCCCTCTAAGGAAGAAATCTATTTGTCTATTACTGGCTTGAATAAGGACAGTGCGGCTGGCCCAGATGGCTTTACAGGTCAATTTTTTGTTTCTTGCTGGGATATTATTCAAGATGATCTCTACTCAGCTGTTCTGGAATTTTTCTCTGGGTTCTCTCTCCCTCGCTCATGGACCAGCACCTTCATAGCCACTATCCCTAAAACAGACACTCCAACCACTTTTAAAGATTTTCGTCCCATTACTCTTTGCAATTTCTGCAATAAGATTATCTCTAAGTTACTTGCTTCTCGGTTGGCTCTTTACCTTCCCCAAATTATTTCTCCCAACCAAAGTGCATTCATTAAGGGAAGAGTCATTCAGGATAATGTTCTGTTGGCCCAGGAACTTGTCACTTTTTTGGGGAAAAAGGTTAATGGCTCCAATATTATTCTTAAACTTGATATGGCAAAGGCTTTTGATCGTGTATCTTGGCTGTTTCTTATTCAGGTTCTCCGAAAGTTTGGATTCCACGAGATATTTATTGATCTCATCTGGCGTCTTATTTCAGACAACTGGTTCTATGTTCTTATCAATGGCTCTCCTTCTGGCTTCTTTACCTCCTCTCGTGGTCTTCGTCAGGGAGATCCCCTTTCCCTAAGTCTGTTTATTCTGGCAGCTGATGTGCTCAGTAGAAGTCATAATGCCTTGCATAATTCGATGGCCCGCTCTCGGTTTTCTACCCTAAGTGGTTGCCCTATTATCTCCCACCTTTCGTTTGCTGATGATGTTATCATTTTCTGTAACGGGAATAGTTGGTCTATTCAGAAACATTTGGATGTGCTTCAGCTTTATGAACAAATGTCAAGCCAACTTATTAATAAGGCCAAAAGCAGAATTTATGTTGCTCCCTCGATCAGCTCTGCCAGGGCTAGTCGTATTGCTGATTCTCTTGGCTTTCGTTTGGGCTCTCTCCCCATTACTTATCTGGGTTGCCCCTTTTATTACGGACGTAAATCTAAAAGTATATTTGATCCTCTCCTTGTCAAGCTTTAAGCCAGAGTGGAATCTTGGCTAGGTGTAGACACCCCAATTTCGTACCCCTGGTATGTGACATGACATAAAATATCAAGACCTGTTAAAACATTAACAAATGTCAAGTTACAGGGTCAAAAGTGCAAAAGGACAAAGCAGGATGCACAAAAGGATGAACTGCAGGGACCAAAGTGCACAAAATGGAAACTTTGAAAAATTGGGCATGGCCACCATGGAAATTGGGCATGGCACCCAATTCCTCATGTTGCGCCCATTTTTACATTGCGCTGCGCCCAATTCTCTCATTCATTTGACGTAAAGTGCAACCTCTCCCGCACTGTGTACAAGTCGGCTGATGCGCAAGGAGGAAAATTTAATTCCATCGATGTCCTCATTTCCTCCTATAAATACAGGCCCCCGGCTCTTCATTCAGCGCACCTTTTCATTGATAAAAATTCTCTGCGTTGTCGTTACATTGGAGAAATAGAGAGCGAAGTGAGATAGCGAGCGATCACCTCAAAAAGCCTCGAAACTCTGCCAAATCTCCTCCAAACACAAAACCAACCGGTAGAAGTGAGCCTTAGCCCCCCAGCTAGGTATCCACCCTATTTCCCCGGCCCAAAAACCATAAAGTAAGTCGTTACTCTGCCCGAGTAATAGGCTGAAAATCAACCCACATAAGCCGTTATTCCGCCCAACCAAATAAGCCAAAACCACAAAAACTAAGCCGTCATTCTGCCCGAGTGAGTGAGCCAAAAACACCATATATAAGCCGTCACTCTGCCCAAATCACATCAGCAGCAACAATAATAGTCTCCCTCTCCCGAGAAGGACAGAGCGAGCACACCCCGCTCTAAAAGGTAAAAACCTTTAAGGGCGTTATTTTATTTATCCATTTACTTTTCCGCCCATTTATTATTTAAAGTTGTATATAAAATCTGGCCCAATTTAGTCAATATAAGCCGTTGTGCTACCCAGATTAGATTAGGAAATATTATGTAATAGAGCCGTTATTATGGCCAAATATTTTCAAGTATATCTGTAATTATTTGTAAAGAGATAGCTGCAAGTCTGTAAATAATGTAGACAAATAGATGTATTTGTAGGCAGTTAATGTTTTATTTATCTGTTAAATAAATATAAAAAAAGAATACTTTAGCCAAAAAACTGTTTTGAGACCGAAAGGGCGAGTTGGGTGCCTAGCACCTTCCCAACTCGTAACTTAGCCTCCGAACCCGTTTTTATTATCTCTGGTTTTCTTTTTTTGGTTTTGCTTTATTTCTTCCTCAAAATAAAGATGGCGACTCTAAAACATTTTGGATCCAGTGGGGCCTCGCAACGTCTTTCCTTGCAATTTTCCGTTTTCCCCTAAAAAATGGAGAATGGGAATGGAAAGGTGATGTATTCCTATGTCCTGGTATCCCCTAAACAAGGGATAACTTGACATAGAAAACCCAAAGCACCCATAGTGATCCGAAATAGGCCATAAGGTTATTTTCATAAAATCCATAGTGGGGGCGCTGCAACATTCCTTCCTTGCACTTTCACGTTTTCCCCTAAAAAAGGGAGAATGGGAATAGAAGGGTGATGCATTCTGATCGATGTATTTTATACGTCGATTTTATATACTTCTATGACTTAAATTATGCTATTTCACGAGTCTTTTGAGTACCAATATATGTTTTCGGTGAGTTTTGTAAGTTTCAGGATTATTGTGAAAATACGCGAAACTCCAGGGTTTTAAGTGCAAATTACAAGGAAGAGAAAAATTGAAGAAAAATAAAGACTGCACAATCTGGAGACCTTGCGGACGCAAGGTGCCTCAGACCTTGCGACCGCAAGGTAGGCAGTATAGGCCCCCGAAGTCAGTAATCAAAGAATCAAAAGCCACCCGTACTGGAGACCTTGCGGACGCAAGGTATCCAGCACCTTGCGACCGCAAGGTAGGCAGAATGCGACCTTTTCGGATTTTCACACAGTCATTCGATCCAATCACAACTCCCGAGTATATATAGAAGTTAGATGCCGAGCCTAAGCATAAGGAGGACGGCTGGAAGCTCTCTTTACATAGATTTTAGGTAGTTTTAGATTGTATAACATAGTTAGGTTTTGTAATTTCAAGTATTGAAGATCAAATCATGTCTCCCATCATCTTCATGTGTTGTTCATCGTCTATGATGAACTAAATCATCCCTAATCTAGGAGGTGGGAGGTAACTTGTATCGAATTTATGTTTTGATTCATATATATATATATATATATATGTCTATTCAATGCTTGTTGATTGTGTTGTTTATCAATCCCTATATTATTTTGCTTTGAACAAATGAATGTAATCGCAAATAATAAAGGCTTAGAGGTGCGGATAACTGCATGACCGAGTGCATATGTCGTACACTGGCTCACCAACACAATAAATTGGACCTATCGAAGCACGAGAGTGATAAGTTAGGACCAGGTTCTTACATGATCTAGGTGACAGATAGATCATAAATCTAGGTGACAGCTAGATTGATAGTTCCTATGCTTAGGATATGGAATGGGTGAATTTTGCGGGGATGGAGGCTGAACCAATTGTTCAACAGACCATATCTATTTTTAGTGAACGAACCCAAGACATTGAATGACATTATTATGAATTGAACATAAAGGAGATATAAGTGAAACCCAGAATCCTAGATTTCCACTCACCATAAGATCTTCACATACATTATTCTTGTCTAATTAGTTAAACATCTATAACTAGTAGATTAGAGTAGAATTAAACATAAAAACCCCCCTTAGGTTAATAATTTGCTATCTATAATCGCACTGTTCGTGATCACTTGTCTCTGTGGGTTCGACCCTTGCTTCCAAGTCTATTCTATAATAGTCTTGTCCACTTGCAAGGAAATAGATAAAATAAAACATCGATCACATTCCTATATCCTGGTATCCCCTAAAAAAGGGATAACTTGACATAGAAAACCCAAAGCTCTCATATTGGATCAAAATCCACTAAAGGCAACCGAGGCGCATTCCAACGCGTTATTCCGACAGCACTCCTCTCGCACTTTTGATTTCGTCCTCCCCTAGAAAAGGGAGGGTGGAACGAGAGCAGTGGATGTCACCGCATCCGTACGTACGCACACCCCTATCCAAGGGCGCGCGGGAGCAATTTCCTGGGAACCCACACTAGGATCCTTCCTTAATGCGGCGGGAAAAATTACTCTTATTCGTCATGTGCTTCAATCTATTTCCGCTTATCTTCTGGCCTCTTTGGATCCTCCCAAATCAGTGATCAATCTGATTGAGCGTTTTTTCGCAAACTTCTTTTGGAGTAACTCTGATGGTGCTCATAAATTTCATTGGGTTGCTTGGCATTCCTGTTGTAATCCCAAGTCTTCTGGAGGCCTCGGAATTCCCTCTCTTTCTTCTTTGGTTCAGGCATATTCAATTAAACTTTGGTGGCGATTTCGTTCCTCCCATAACATTTGGTCCGAATTCCTGACAGCTAGATATTGTTCTTCAGTGCACGCAACGGTTTCGGTTTTAAAGGGCTCTCATGTTTGGCGCCGTCTAAAACTCATCTAGCCTATTGCCGAACCTCACATTCACTGGAATATCGGCCTTGGTGATTGCTCTATTTGGTTCGATAAGTGGCTCCCGGGACAGCTCTTAACTCGTCCTCCTGACTGCGAGCTTGTTCATGTTAAAGACTTATTTGACTCTTCCGAGCTCAACCTTAATTCTTTGGCCCTTTCTGTTCTTCCGGAAGCTGCCAGAACTGTTATCATAGACCAGCGCATTTCTCTTTCTACCCAACCAGACATCCCGTGCTGGACAGTCAATTCGTCTGGTAAGTTTTCCCTCTCTTCGGCCTTCTCTATCCTCACTCCGACAGCTAATACTTTCCCCTCAGCCAAGTTTATCTGGCATAAACTTCTGCCGCCTCATATTGGCGTTTTTCTTTGGCGTTTAATGCTGAAGCGACTCCCTATTGATGAAGCCCTGATTCATAAAGGCTTTCAAATTGTTTCTAAATGTATATGTTGCTCACAACACTCCACCGAAACTTTTAATCATCTTTTTATCCATGGCCAGTTAGCTTCCTCGATCTGGTTGGCTTTCAGTTTGTCTCATAATCTCTCTATTTCGGGAGATTCCATTATGCACCGATGTATGGCGGGTTGGGGTTCTTCTTCCACATCTCACAAGTTACTCCATTCTCTTATTCTTTGGCATATTTGGAAGGTCCGTAATGTTATAATCTATGACAAATCTGGTATTTCGATTTCATGTGCTATCCATGTTATTTCTGAAGATCCCTCTCTTCTTATGGGAAGCGGGAATTTCTTTATCCGGCAGAACCATTCGGGATCCTTTATTTCCTTTGCTATTAGAAGGCAAAGACAAATTCAGGCTGTTTCTTGGTCTAGGCGGACTGGTCCTTTTCTTAAACTTAACTCGGATGGTGCGAGTCGGGGTAACCCGGGTTTAAGCGGTGGAGGGGGCATCATTCGTGACTCTGTAGGTAGAGTTATTTTTGCTTATGCCTCTTTTTATGGTTCTGCTACGAACACTGAGGTAGAATTTAAGGCCCTTTTTCAGGGAGTTTGTTGGCTTCATTCTCATGGTTATCGACAGGTCGTAGTTGAGATGGACTCTATGATTTTATATAATTGTCTCACTAAAGGAAATAATCCCCCCTGGTCTCTCCATTATTATATTCGAGGCATTTTATCCATGCAAAGGGACTTTTTGTTTATCTTCGGTCACTGTTATAGAGAAGCTAATTCTGTTGCTGATGGGCTTGCTAATTATGCTATTGATTCGCGGTTGGACTCTGAGTTTTCCTCTTTTGATGCCTTGCTTGCTCTTATTAGAGGGAATTCTATTTTGGATAGACATGGTATTTCTCATATTCGTATTTCATAGGTCTTTAGCTCTTTATTGTATTTATTTCGTTTTCGAGGTTAGGCTCCTCTGTCCCCCTCATTTATAAGGGTAAGGCTGGTTGTCCCCCTCAAGTTTGTACCTTTCTTTTAATTAAT
The DNA here is from genome assembly GCA_013146195.2 of Codonopsis lanceolata. Lineage (NCBI taxonomy): Eukaryota > Viridiplantae > Streptophyta > Magnoliopsida > Asterales > Campanulaceae > Codonopsis > Codonopsis lanceolata. The sequence goes on along the minus strand of CM028382.1, from coordinate 63,217,967 downwards.
AAAATTCTACAGGGTACCGCCCCTGTTTCCTAAATATATATATATATATATATATATATATATATATATATATATATATATATATATATATATATATGGATTTATCTGCAAGAATCAAACTCATGTCCCAATCTGAGGTCTTTAAGGATTTGAAAGAATAAAGGAAATGGATCAGTGATTGTTCAAAACAAAAACTAGAAAAGAATATTATGTAAGAGACTGTCTAGTAAATGTTTGGAAGTAGAAGCTCTTCAAGGAAAGATTGAAGTTATGGGTTTGAATGAAGTCTTCAACGTGTTTGTCTCTTTTTGAGTGCTTAGAAGATTTGAAATTTTTGAATGCTGAGCATGTAGTTCTACGAAAGGTTGTTTCTTTAATCCTTGCTTCAAGCGTTTTATAGAAATGTCTAGAATTGTAGTCGTTTGAGAGAGCAAGGTTGAATGTTGAATTTCTTGACTAAATAATGATCACGATCTATCATTGAATGCCTAAAAATCTTGCAAACAGTAAGAGACAAAGAGTATACCCTAGCATGAATTATTAAAGATAGTGGTTAGCTAGGTTTGAATATATAAAGAACATTTAAGACATGCATGAAAGTCTTCTATTGATAAGACATGTGAATAGTTCTTTTGTTTGAAAAAATCGATCAAAATAATGTTTTATAATAAGCGCGTGAATGTCAACTATTTCAACGGATACATTGTTTCAGCAGATAGAAAATTTCGAGTGTATAAACAGACGCTGACACTGTTATTAAGTTTTAAGCAGGTAGAATGTAACAAGTAAGAAGGCTGCTTAAACAAAGTCAAAAGGGGTATCTTCTGTGTTTAATCAAAAGAAGGTATCTTTTGTGTCTAAGTTAAAATCATTTTAAGGATTTTTAACAAATATTAAACTAGTTGTTTTAACTTAATGGTTGTAAGTGAATCTAAAGCATGAAAGTTTCTACAATCTCCTCCTATTTACTTAAAATCATTCATCATAAGCAGAGAGTAAATAAAGTATAAGCAAGATTAAAGCCATTTATCCCTGCATAAGATGTTAGTAGAAGCATAACATATCATATGATAAATAAGCAGTTTAAATTTGTTCCTGCTGAAGACTCCATTTCAGCAACTTATTTCATTTTTACTTGTTTCTTAGTTCTTTCAGTTCCAGCAGATATGTCACGACCCGACCCGGATTAGAACACGAAATCCCAAGGTCGTGCCACTGGAACTATCATAATGAGAGGACAAACACTTGTTAAACAGTAGTAAAAGTCGAACAGTCAAGCTAACAAGCTCTAAAGAAGATATTAAAGCCGTACTAAAAATGCGATTCAACAAAAGTCGAATCAGTGGAAGCAATAAAGAAATGAAGCCCCGAGCTATAAACTCAAAACCAAAACCAAATGAAACCAAGAGAGGCCATTCTCTCACAAAAGGGAATCCAAAGTCGCGTGTCGCAACATTGCAGACACTGAACAAACCATCGACACTCCTTGCCGGCGTTTCAACAAAGAACCAACCTGATAAACTACAATGACCCAACGGCTAAAACATACAGGGGTAACCAATACAACTATAACAATAACAACAATCTACTAAATGCCCCGTGGCTACTGCTTGCCCGAGAGACAACTGAATAAATACTATACACGAGTACAAGTGCTCGACTACAAGGTCGGCTATAGAAACATATACAACAAGACTAAGAATACTACCCGACTGTAAAGTTTATATAACTTTACCCAACATCGTCCTTAATAGAGTAGGATGACAACATAACAATAATGTTACAAAGTGAAATTGGACTTCGCGAGCTATAACTCAGAAGAAACAACAACCGCTACACATGAACCTCACGATCTTAACTCAGCTATCGATCTACGGTGCATTGCTACCGTCAGGATCTACTCGATCCCAATGCAGATAACAAAATCTGCACACTAGAAAATAAAGTACGGAATGAGTCATAAAGACCCAGTACGTACAAACAACAATATGACATAATATGAAACATTGTTACTAATAAACATGTCATCGCGTTACTACGACAAAGACCCATGAAGACGTTTCGTATGTTTTACATACTCCATAAGATAACCTTCCGTTTTCACTTACTAGACCGTCCAAACGAACCAGGGTGGAATTCACTGCTCATAAACCAATCAAATCCATTAGAATATACTTTCATAAACATTCTCATCTACAAGTATGCATATCGAAATTTACACACGTCAAGCATATCATATGAACATCATGCATAAGAATATATATCTATATATATACACATCAAGTACTTCATAAAAATCCTCATGTGTAAGCATGTATATCTATATGTATACATATAAAATCTCTCATATAATCATCATGTATAAGTATGCATATTTATATATATACACATCAAGTCTTTCAATAACATTTACCAATACAAACATGGCCAATAAGATCTCACGTTCAACTAACATTTTATTGTCACATAAGTGCTCATAGTAAGCCACATATGGGATAGATCGTTGTGTCGCTCCTGTAATCACAACCGTTAAATTATATTCGTGTTGTCAGATGTATGTGATTGATACATCGACATACCGAGGGATACTCAGGCCAATTTAGCATAATCCATGTGCTCTATTGGTTACGACAATGGACTAACTTCCCCACTGAGGTCAACATTGGAGGGTGTGTGAATTGTCTCTGGTATAGCGATACATAGAAATCACGGATCCCATAATCCGTGAAGACGATGCATCATCCCACCATCAACATATAAACTCAAGTAATGCCACTTGGACTTATATGCAATGCACAAGTAGATGTTTACTTGCCATGAAATCAAATAGGGACCGAGTGACCTCGTCCAATGCCAAGTAGGGTATTACTCTACTACAATTCACATGTTTATGCATGTAGTGCTATAATCACTAAATCACACAAGGAGCTCATAATAAGTCGCAAAATCCCAAGTACCATGAATGTATACTTAATATATCAAAGCTCCAAAAGCTAGTGACTAGTGAAATGGATTATAAATGTCGTAGGATCTCACCACGATCCTCGTAAAGTTCAATTATTCCTTAACTCGACTCCGTTGAGTTCTTACTACAGTGTCATCCAAATAGGGTATATGTAATACCCCGAAAATTTGTTTATTTTTATAGATAATATTATTATGGTTTGATATTTGTAATTTGGGTTAGAATTGTGTGTTACTTGAGCCAACCATCTGAATGGGTACTTTTTTATTAGTTGGGTTCAATCCATGAATTAGTTATTGAATAGTTTAATAATAGTAATAATAACAAATAAAAATAGTAATAATAATATATATTAGTTTTAAAAAAAAATAAAAAATAGACAGTTGATGGATATAAGCAATATCAGGAAACGTGAGAGGAGGAGTTATCACAACCGCGAGCAGTTAATCGGACGAGGTTTTGTGGGTAGTTTATGCCGCACAACTCGATCAGTTATTTGATCATGGGTTCATGGGTAGTTGATGACTTGTAGTGAGACTTAATAAAAAGGGAAATGTCGATCAGTTTGTTGAGGCAGATCAAGAGAAGGAGAATTTTGATCGTCGGTGTCGGTGTCGGTGTTGGTGTCGGTGTCTACCGAAAGCAAAGACCGCAGAAAAGAATTGAAGATTGAGGTGAGTCACATAGTTGTTATTATTTTCTTCTTGTCTCTGATGGAAATCGAGGATAGGCCGGTGTGTGCGGGATGTGTGTGTATGAATAATACAGGTAACTATGGCGTTGATGTGAAGAAGATGGAGGAATAAAAAAATAGAAAAATTCATAAGAGAGAAAGGAAGAGAGTATGCTGGACAAAGAAGTCAAGGACGGATGTAAAAATAAAGTGGGAGTGAGTTTGATAGCTAATATATAGGATATATTATTTTAATGATAATATATGTAAAAGGTAGTTAAATGGATACATGATTTTTTAGATTAGTCTCACTAATTCATACAAAGGGTTCAGGTTTGAGATTAAAATTTTGTTGTATATTTTTTAGATTTGGTCAAGCACGTGTCGTGGAATATTCGTACACGGTATTAGCTTTTACATCACCTTTGAGGTAAGGGATTATACTTCCTTTAAGTTGATTTGCAAAACGTATTTTTCCGTTAGGTTTCTTATATTTCTGAATTACCGTTTTTTTTGTTTCCCTATGCCGAAATCACATCGGTAATTGATTTTGACTCCGTCGGTTAAATATCTTTGTTTCTTTTTTTTGAATTATAATTTGGCGAAATCTCATATTAAAAACTTGATAATATATGAGATGTGTTTGACTTTCGAAAAAAAAACATGCTACTCGTTTGAATTTCGTTATGATCACTATATTTGATTAAATTGTCACCGAAGTGACCTTTTGTTATTTGATACTTGCACTACGAGGCTTGTGAGTGCGGTAATCCGGCTTTACATTTGACTATTGTATCCTACAGGATTTTGTTTGATTTGATAATTGGACTATTTATGTGATCATATTTTATGGATGTAAAATGTCGTAATGAACTGGTATGGGACGGTTCGTTATGATTAGTCTACTCGTTATCATTCTTCGAATTCTATCAACTATTATAAAATCTTGTGTCATAACTTTGATTTATACATATGATTTCTTGTGAGTCCTACCCTCCTTAGAAACCGGAGGGACAATATATGAACCTACTGGGCATTTGTTCGCTCACCCTTTCAAATTACTCTTCTTCAGGTCACAAGTAGATTGGAGCTTCACGTAGAGAAACATGGGAAGCAGCTATGATTATTTAGAGTTTTATTATTATTTTGTTTTGTAATGGATTTTTAGTGATTAGTAAGAAAAGTGAATTCCTTAATTGTATTTTTAGGTTACGGTGGTAAGTTTTGGGAATTAGACATTATATTGGTTTGGTGGTTTCTTGACCTTAAATGGTAGTTGACTTTTGACTAATGAAAATTAAGTAAGAATTTTGTAATGACGTGGCCAAATATTGGGCCCAGATTTGGGGGCATTACAGTATAAATTCTATATGCATTTCTAACTCGTTTCTATGTTCTCGTTTGAGGCATAGCTAGGTTCTTGTTCCATTTAGGAACCCTAGTTCAAAAATCACTAAGTCAAGTATCAAAGGGAAGCCTAAGTTGATCAATATCAATTCAAGCCCTAGTTCAAATCAAGTTCATAATTCCACCTATTAGTGAAACTCTAGCTTGATCATATTCAGGCACACCACAATTCAACAAGTTCACAATTCAGGCATCATTGAAAACTTAAGGCATTCAAGACAATAAACGAGTTTCAAGTCCAGATATACAATATGCTTATTAAGTCATATTTTTAAACAAGTATAAAAAATTATATTCTAGCATGGAAATCAAGCTGAGTTATTAACTTAACAATTAACAAATCACACATTCTTCGAGACTACTTTATAGTCCAGGACTTACCAATACAAGAATATGACCTTAAAGGCTTCTTTTAGAATGGTCATTCATTCTATACTCCAAAATCCACTAAAGTTCATGTATCATACACAAACCAACTTTATCAAGTTCAATTATTGTGATCCATACATATTTGGAAACTAGACATTTTAAGGTATTAATTACCATTTTGAATCATTCGATTCATATCTATAATCATTATAACTCATTCTGCACAGCCAACTTGTAAGTTCAAACATAAATTTCTCACAACTCCAATTGAGGTGATTATTGATTAGTCTGAAACTAGACTCTTTAAACTATATTTTAGCATTTTAAATTACTCCATTAGGACTTTTATTCATCAAAATACAGCCCCTCCAAGTTCATGTTAAAAATCTGATTTTCTGTTATGACTTATTCTGCATGTCTATCATACAAAATTCACCAAATATTACTCATTGCTCTAAATGACACAAAATTTACATCCCCTGAAACTAGACTCTTTGAGCTAGAGTTTACCATTTTAAAACACTCCATTTGGATTTATATTCATCAATTTATAATCACTTCAAGATCGTGTTACTAACCAGTTTCCCTAGTACCAGTCCCACTGTGGCAGCAATGATTTATGACTCATGAAAAATACTTCCTCAACTCCAAATTATATGAAAATTTACAGAGAGTTACCTAGCATGTAGAGGTATAACATCCTTCATTTTTATAAAATTCCCTTTAGCAGATTTGTACCAGTATTTTCCATAATTTCATTCAAAACAGAGACTGAATTTGTATAATTTGTTTCTCAACAAATTCATGAACAACACTTCTTCCCAATCAAGGCTTGAACAACTTTAAAACTCAACAAAAAACCAAATACTGAAGTTTAGGTTCATGACCCAAAATTTACAGATTTTGAAAGTGGATCGAAAGATGTTTTTGACATGATAGAAGTCTTCCCTAACATGGCATAGAGAACTTTAATGAAGCTAGCATGCAATGCAACCTAGCATACATAATATCTGGGAATTGGAAGCTTACCTAAGCCTAGCAAAGGCTGAAGAAAATAAAAACAAAGCAATGATTAATAGTCTCCTCGTCGATAGATACGATTGGGTGGTCGTGAATCTCAAATCGGGTGGCCGGATCTCCGGAAAATCAAGAAATGCACACTAATCTCACCTCCAATCACTCACACTCAAGCTCCACCATTGTTGAACACAAATATCTGATGTAGGAGGTGTAATGAGTGGAGTTATACAGCCATGGTACACTATAAGAGGTGAGAGAGTGAGTAGGGAAAGTGTCAAATTCTTATACGTCAATTTTTAAGTGAGATTAAGTCCCTAATTGAGGACTTAGTGCTACAATTTTCACTTAGGCTTAATCCACTCTAATTAAGGTCTTAGGGTCAGGTTTGGTGGAATTCATTAAGGGTCTCCAAGTAAATCCAATAAACAAGGCAAAACTCAAATTTCTGGAAATACTGAGAATAAGTTATTTAGTCAAATTTAAAAATGCGCTTGTACTGAAATACAAGTCCAAAAATTACGCAAGAGGTATGGTTTAAAAGATCTCAAAGTCTAGTTTCTAACGCTTTAAACGGATCTGAATTCCGAGTTGTTTATAAAAAAAACTATGGCCAAATTACTACAGACTTATCATGGCCTACGAAAATGCATAAGTCACACTGAAAATTAAACACGAGCGTGTGCAAACTTTAACACGACCAAACCAAAATAATACCAAGTTAATCCCCAAGGTCCCCCTAGTCATCTAGGGTCAAACCTAGGGTCAAAATAATACTAATCAAGTAATACGGCAATAAACACAATGGTACGAACTCGTACGATAACACGATAACTAAAATTATGAATTGGTGAATCAAACTTACGACGACAACTACTACGAAAGTCGTGGCCACATGCAAACTTATAAACATGATTATTATGAATGTAAATGCCTCCAAGAAAGTACATAAAGACTAGGATCTCTCAAAGGTCGCGAGCAAGAACAAAGTACGTAAACGTTCTACCAAGTCAAATACTAAAGGATTCAGGTCTTACAAGATATGTATCAGCTCTTGCTTCCTATGCATCAGCTTTTTCTCTATGCACCTTCTCCCTCTAAAGGGCTTTAAAAGCTGCAGCTTCTGCTTTCTCTGCCCTTGTAGCCTAATCTTGTTGGAAAGCTAGAATGAAGTTCCAATCATGTATAGTGGCTTTGTGAGGAGCACCAGTGACTATGGCAGCCTGAACTTTAGTGAAGATAGTACTTCTAATGTTGGGAACAATGGAGTTCAGCTATGTTTGAAGGTGATGTAGTACAAGAGTGTGGTATTGTGGTATTCAAGGGTTGCATGAACATCAATAGATGGAGGAGCAGGTTCTATATCAGCTTCTAAAGAATTATCAATAAGGATTGGTTGTTGAACAGGTGGTTGAGAAATATCTTGGCTTATAATCTGCTTCAGACTTTTCTGTCGTTTAATGGTTGGCCTTAGAGATCTAGAAGAAGTAGGAGGTAGCAACACATGCTTAGCTGGTTTGGCAGCTGGTTTAATAGGCAAGACTGGAGGTGGTGCATGAGGTGGATTGTTAGAAGAGAAGAGTGGAGGAAGTGTAGAGGTAGAAGCTCCACATGTCTGAGATAACTGCTGAAATTGAAGAGCTCTATGATGATAATTAGCATCATGAATGCAAGCATTTATGATTTCCATGGCCATCTGGTGTATAGTTTCAAGTTTAGACGGGGCAAAAGTAGGTAGATGGGGATTTTTGATTGTCAAGGAATCAGTTAGAGTAGCTGGTCTGCCTAGAAGGTAAGGGTCATTAGGAGAAAAGGGACTAATGCCATAGACTACTCTATAGATATTCGAGACATATGGGATAAGTTAATCATGAACGAATGTGTCATTGGAAAGGTAGAAGACATTCCAATGATGTGGTAGAAGGTCGAAATACTTGCCATAGGTGATGACAAGATCAGCTGGAGACAGGTGAACATGGGTAGGAGGATAAAGAACATGGAGTTTTCTTTTGAAGTTTGTGTCCACATACTCAGCTGGGTTGATCATATTTTTTTCCTTTTTCCCTTCATGAAATGAAAGAAGAGATTGAATAAACAAAGGTAGATAATCAATGGGGAAGACCCAGTTGGGAGAAATGGGAATATGACACTTTCGATAGGGAGGGTATATGGGATGAAAGGTGGGATTGGAATCGAGACTAATTAAAGAACACATTGATGATGAAATAAATCTATCATCAATAGGCAAATAATATCCCTCAGTTACAAAAACCAAAAGAATAATTAACAAAACATGGGTTGGTCTGAAGAGACAAATTTGGTCTAACATTCGTGTCCGCGGGACGCGCTCGCACATGAGTACGGTATCCCGAAGGCTAAAATGGACCATGATTTGCACCCCCCATGTGCAGGCATGTGCGAGAGAGAGCCTCTATTCTATACAAGCTTACTCTTACCACATGATAGGAGCACAAAAGTGTGATATTATTAACTGTTTTTATGATTAATTATAGAGTAAATATTACACTTTTGGTTACTTTTGGTTGTTAATGTTTGTAGGTGTGAAGGGAGCTGCAAAAGAAGAAAACTAAGGAAAAAGTGATGGATTCAGGCAAAGAGGAAAACTTGGGATGTCACATGGGCACGTGATATCCACATTTCGGAGCTGAGCTGTTGGCTAGTCACTGAAGTTTTGGACAGACCTGTTAGACAGTTAGACAATGCAGTTATTTCTGTCTAATTCAGTTTATGTATTAAATTAAAATATTGATTTGCAAGTAGTGGGCGGTTTTAGGAAGTTACCGGTAGTTTTAAAACTACCGAGTAGTGGTTTAATGGGAGAGTGGAGTGATATTTATGTGTGTATTTCCTGAACAATTAAGGGGACTTTTCGGCCAAGAGTAATAGAAAAAATCAGGCAGTAACTTTGAGGAAGAAAAGTCACTAACAATTGCTAGAAGAGAAAGGGTAGAAATAACTTGTATTCTTTCTTGAGTTCAACACTTGCAGGAACATTAAATCTTTGGTATTTTGTAAGTATTTTAATTATGTTTAGTAGCTAAACTTCTTCTTCCAGTCAATGAACAATTAAGTCTCCAACATTCTACTTCTGTGAGATCTAATAGATTTAATTCTTGTTTTATTTACAAATATTTATTCGTTCTCCGTTTAGCACGTTGCAAGATTATTGTGTTTAATTGATGTTTGTGGCCAGAATATTAATTAACATAATAGTCTATAGCTAGTTAACGTTGTTGATCCGTAATTGTCCTCGGTTTTAACAAAGTGGCGAGTAATGCACCTTTTAGGCATCACAAGCATAATCGGACCGTATTACGGGAACGAATAATCTTAGTTACATGTTATTGCTTCAATATGCATGGCTTTGAATCGGTCTCTTCTTAATGCAACCGGTTATTAAATCTTACGAGCGTCTCGGAGGTTGTAATTCGGTTAGACGATAATTAACGAGCGTCTCTTGATTATCAACACAGTAAGGCGAGATTGAGTGTTAGGCGTTTGTCGACACTTATAACCGGTTTATTTGTAATTTAACAAGATATTTTTGCATCTATGATCAGAAGTAAAATGCGAGATGAAATTTGGTTCATTGACTGGTCTTTAAATTTATTGTTTAAAATCAAGCTTTAGTTTGTTAGTTAAATTAGAAGCATTAATTTTCAGTTAATTAGGTAATTAGTTTATTTTTAGTTAATTAAAAATATAATTTCATATGTATTTTTTACTTAGTAAAATTCTAAAAAGGAATAAGTACAACGTTCCCTGTGGATACGATCCCGACTTACCTTATACTCGTTATTAGGGAAGTAGGTGAATTAATTTTGACGAATTGACACTCGTCACCACATAAGACACTTATATATAAAACACTCAAGCTTTTGTTAATTTCTCAATGTGGGATAAACCCACATCCAACAACCATACTTTAATCAATCATAACTTATTCATCCAAACACCAAATTGGACAAATAAATATATAATTTCGATGTTCTCACATAGTAGAACATGATTCCACAATTACCCTTGTCATTACAAAGATGACACGTGAAGAAATCTGTGCCACAACATTGCACAATATCATTCTTTAAACACATTTTTTTCTAACAATCCCCCACAAGAAGGAAATTGATGAATATGGTGATAAAGTTCAGCAGTCGAAAACTGCATAGGATAGGTAGGTGTTACCCTTTGAATCTTCCCTTAAAAAAGCATATTTACTTTACTGTAGACATGATGTCTTTGAACTGTTCTGCCGTTAGTGTAAACGATCATATACTTTACACATGAATCTTCCTAACACGATTCAGTTCTCATAGCTATGTTCATTAATGGCCTTGAACATACGTCTGGTTCTGTGAGATGGTCTAAGAATTGAGCCTTACACAATTCTCCTCGAAACGGCCCCACTTCTCTCTCACATAGGTGATTCTTACTTAGGAATCATTAAAAGTCATATGCTTATCCTCTTACACACGAGCATCACTGTTACAAGGGATGACCCCCACAATGAAGCTAAGAGTCTTTTTACAATTAGTTTGTCCCTTTGAACCAAGATCTCGGGATCTCCAGTCAACAAGGTTGGGTTTCCATTGTATCAACTCATATTTAGAGGCTTAAGTCTTCTTCATTTGGAAAACTTATCAACTAACTCTCTATTTAATCCTTTGGTTAATGGATCCACTAAATTATCATTTGACTTCACATAGGCAATAGAGATAGTTTCAGTTGCGAGTAGTTGTCTAATGGTATTGTGCCAATTGCCGATTGACTATTGTAATGTATGCAGATTGCAGGCACAAGTTTTCCCCACCCTTGCAAGCCTTCCTTACCTTCCAACCTCTCTCCTTACTACCAAAAGGCCTTAACCATCATCCACCAAGGTCCTGTTCTTCTGTCTATATTGGAACATCTTCTAAGAATTGACGTAGCAATTTAGCCTCTTCACCATTTTTGTCTAGAGCTATAAACTCAGACTCCATTGTGGATCTAGCTATGACAATCTTCCATGATAATGCCTGCACCTGCCAAAGTGAATACAAATCTACTAGTAGACCTTGAGTCTTTAATATCTAAGATCTAATTTGCATCATCGTATCCTTTGATCACTGTTGGATCTCTTGTATAGTACAGTCCATAGTCACGAGTAAATCTTAAATACCTTAGTACTCTGACTATCGCTTTCCAGTGATAATTAGTCCCATGATTACTCATGTATCTACTCAGTTTACTCACAGCATAGGCAATGCCTAACCTTGTACAACTCATAAGGTACATTAGACTTCCTATGATTCTTGAGTATTCTACCTGAGAGACAGTCTCACCTCTATTCTTTGATAGATGTAGACTTGTGTCAATAGGAGTTCTAGCTATTGCAATGTCATCCTTGCTAAACTTCTCTAGAATTTTATCCACATAATGCGGCTGACTTAAAATAAGTCCACTTAAAGTTCTTGAGATTTTAACACCAAGGATTACATCAGCTAGCCCCATATCTTTCATGTTAAATTTAGAGTTTAACATGTCTTTTGTGGATTTAATCATATTATCATTGCTACCAATGATAAGCATGTCGTCTACGTAAAGACATAAAATAACATAGCCATTTTTAGTGTCCTTTACATATACACATTTATCACATTCATGGATCTTAAATCCACAACCCAACACGACATAATCAAAATTTTCATGCCACTGTTTTGGTGCTTGTTTTAAGCCATACAAAGACTTAACCAACTTGCACACTTTGTTTTCTTGCCCTAGAGCAGAAAATCCTTATGGTTGTTTCATGTAAATCTCATCTTCTAAATCACCATTTAGAAAGATAGTCTTTACATCCATTTGATGTACTTCAAGATTCTGCAACGCGGCAATTGCAAGTACTATCCTTATTGATGTGATTCTCGTAACTAGAGAATAAGTATCAAAGTAATCAAGACCTTCACGTTGCCTGTAACATTTAATTACAAGTCAGGCCTTATACTTATCAATTGATCCATATGCTTTCATCTTCCTCTTGAAAATCCACTTATAACCTAGTGGTTTCTTCAGAAGGATGGGATCAATTTCACTTTTGATTGCCTCTTTCCAAAGAGGTCCTTCAGAAGAGCTAACAACTTCCTTATAGCTTTGAGGTTCACTTTCCAGCATGTAGATTAGAAAATCCAGACCAAAGGATTTTTCTACCCTTGCTTTTTTGCTGCGTCTATGCTCTACCTCTTCTTCCTCATTCTTACCATGCTCTTCTTCTATTGATTCATGTATCCTTTCAGATGAGCTAGACATAATACTCCATTTGCATGTAAATACATTTTCAAAGAACGAGGCATTTCTCGATTCCAATATCGTATTTTTGTGTATGTCTACAATTTTAGAATCATGCACAAGAAACCGATAAGTGCTGCTATTATGTGCGTAACCAATGAATATGCAATCAACAGTTTTTGGTCCTACTTTCACCTTTTTAGGTAAAGGAACAACAACCTTTGCAAGACAACCCCACACTCGCAAGTATTTGTAGGATGGAACTCTTCCATGCCACATCTTGTAAGGGCTTTTGTCAAGCTCCTTGCGGGGTACCTTATTTAAAAGGTAATTAGCTGACAGCACAGCTTCTCCCCACATGTTCTATGGTAATCCAGAACTTAACAACATGGCATTCATCATCTCTTTTAGAGTTTGGTTTTTGCGTTCAACAATGTTATTCTGTTGAGGTGCATAAGGTGTTGTTGTCTCGTGGATAATACCATGCTCAGCACAGTATGCAGCAAAAGGTGACTCATATTCACCTGCACGAACCTTTCTGTTGAGCTGGTTCTCAACCTCAATTTTATAGAGAATAAATTTTTCTATAGCTTCATCTTTACTTTTGAGAAGATACACATAGCAAAACCTAGTGCTATCATCAACAAAAGTAATGAAGTACTTATTTCCACCACATGACTGTGTTGATTTAAAATCACACACATCAGTGTGAATTAATCCAAGTGGTTCACTATTTCTTTCAATAGTATGAAATGATGTCCTTGTTAACTTTGCCTCTACACAAGTTTCACACTTGTGTTTGGAATCGATTTGGAATTTAGGTATGTAATTCATGTTAATTAACCTGCGTAGGGTTTCATAATTAACATGTCCTAGTCTACCATGCCACACATAGGAAGACTCAAGCAAATAAACAGAAGACTTATTCTTATTATTATTGTTTGCTGGTTTAACAACCATTACACTGAGCTTAAACAGCCCATCAGTTACATAACCTCTTCCAACAAACATTCCACTCTTAGACAGAGTTACAACGTCTGACTCAAATACACTATGGAAGCCATGCTTCACCAGCAGAGTTCCGAAGACTAAGTTCTTCCGGATATCTGGTACATAGAGTACATTTTTGAGAGTCAGTTCCTTCCCAGACGTCATCTTCAACACCACTTTGCTTTGACCTTTGACTTCAGAAGTGACAGAATTTCCTATAAAGATCTTCTCGCCATTCTCAGCAGCTTCAAAGGTACTGAACATCGCTCTATTAGAGCATACCTGCCTGCTGGCACCAGTGTCGATCCACCATTGATTGGGGTTTGAACCCATCAAGTTCACTTCAGTGACAACCGTAGCAAGGCTCAGATTCGATACATCTTGAGAGATGTCACCCACCATGTTTGCTTTACGATCTCTACTTGGCTTTCTACAAGCCGTATCATTGTGACCCTGCCACCACAATTGTAGCACTTCCCAGAAAATCTCTTATTGGAGATTCCTCCTTTGGGTCCCAAACTGACTCTTTTTCCAGCAGCAGATTTGCCTTTGTTTTTTGAGCTTTGGCCATGCTCTACCATATTGGCTTTAGCATCCAAATGAATGAATGTCTTCTTATCAGAACCGTTGTTGTCCTCTTCTATACGAAGTCTGACAACTAGCTGTTCCACATTTATCTCCTTTCGCTTGTGTTTCAGATAGCTCTTGAAATCTTTCCAAGCTGGAGGCAATTTCTCAATAATTGCAACCATTTAAAAGGTTTCACTCACAACCATCCCTTTAGCTTGAATTTCATGAAAAATCACTTGCAACTCTTGCACTTGACTGTAGACAGTCTTGGAATCCACCATTTTATAATCCAGGAAGTGGCCAACAATAAACTTCTTGGCTCCAGCATCCTTGGATGCATACTTATGGTCCAACGATGTCCACAACTCCTTTGCTATTTTATTATAATGGTAAACATTGTACAATAAGTCTGTCAACTCATTGAGTACATAGTTTCTACAAAGGAAATCAAAATGATTCCATGTGTCCTTAGCAATAGCAGCATGGACATCATTTTGATTCTCACCCACCGTTGGAGGATCTTCTTTTAGAAACCTCGCTAAGTTTAGGGTGGTCAAGTAGAACAACATCTTCTGCTGCCATTGCTTGAAATTCAAACCACTAAATTTCTCCGATTTCTCGCTATGATGCACCGACACAGTAGGATTGGTCACAATCTGAGTCACAACAGCGTTTGAGGTAGTTGGGTTTAAGGTCACGTTAGATTCCTTTCTCGTAGCTTGAGTATTCAATTCAGTTGTCATATATGAAATATGAACAAAGTCAGAATACACAATTATGTATTTTTGTAAAAATATGATTTTCCTTTAGAAAGGTCTACTGTTACCCAAGATAATAGTATAATTATGTTTGAAGATTGTAGAAAATAGTTACTAGGAAATCAATAAAATCAGATACATAATTGATAAACAAATGAAAGGTTACTGCTTAAGAATGAAGTAGACTTGAAGTCTACTAAAAAGGTAAGCTTCCTAAAAGTCTGCTGGTGGACTAAACTTGTGAATGTCTGCTGATGAACCTTTGCAAAGTCTGCTGGTGAGCCTTTACGAAGTCTGCTGGTGAGCCTTAGCGAAGTCTGCTGGTGAGCCTTTGTGAAGTCTATTGGTGCTTCACACAAAGTCTGCTAATGTTAAGGGAGGTGTGCTGCTGTAGAATTGTGATTTACCTGACGAACGAAAGAGTTCTGGTCCGAGGCCTGTGTCGCACACAGTTTCCTTAAAACAGATTCGCCCCTTCTCGTACGTGCTTAGAAGCTTTACTGGACGTCTGTCTCCCAGGGTACAACGGAAACACCAGAGAGACTTTTAGCACAAAGGTTTCCGGCGAACTGAATCTGTGCCTGATTCTATCACCAAAATGAAAACAGGAGGCCAAAGAAAATACGATTTGCAGAAGAGAAATGAAGATTGTTCTTAATCGTGTGTTTTTATTTGTGGATGTTAACTCCATTATATAAGAGAAAATCGAGACTAATTAAAGACCACATTGATGATGAAATAAATCTATCAGCAATAGGCAAATAATATCTCTAATTAAAGCTGGTAATAACAGCTCATAAAGTCTGTTATAAATGTTGGAGTTACAAAAACCAAAAGAATAATTAATAAAACGTAGGTTGGTCTGATCAGACAAATTTGGTCAGACATTCGTGTCCGCGGGACGCGCTCGCACATGAGTACGGTATCCAAAAGGGCAAGGCTAAACTGGACCATGATTTGCACCCCCACCTACACATGCATGCGCGAGAGAGAGCCTATATTCTATACAAGCTTACCCTTACCAAATAAGACACTTGTATATAAACCACTCGAGCTTTTGTTAATTTCTTAATGTGAGATAAACACACTTCCAACAACTACACTTTAATCAACCATATCTTATTCATCAAAACACCAAATTGGACAAATAAATATATGATTTCGATGTTCTCATGGAGTAGAACACGATTCCACAATTACCCTTATCATTACATAAATGACAAGTGAAGAAATCTGTGCCACAATATTGCATAATTTAATTATTTAAACACAATTTTTCTAACAGTTTTTAGATTAAAATGTTTAGTTTAAATTTGTTAAGCATGTTAACATTTTATTTTATATTGTTGACTCTTAACTTAGTTTTGTTGACTCTAATTGGCTAGAGTTGACAAATGTTGACTTTGGACTTTTTAGTAATTTTATGTGTTTACGTGTCGACCATTGATCGACCGACCATGCCATTTTAATTGAACATTAGGAATCGAGCATGTTAGCAACCATTGAGGTGGAAAGGGCGAGTCAGGTGCCTAACTCCTCCCCTACTCTTAACTTAACTCCCAGACTCTATAACTCAGGTTTTCCTCTGTTTTCTTTTCAAATGGAGGTGGCGTCTCTTTTTATATTTTTGAGAGTCCACTCATCTCGTTTTCGAAACGAGGGGAGTCGAAATGAGGTTTCCACACTTACACACACACACACACACACACACATATATATATATATATATCAAAACCAAATTTTGATACTTATTGGTCAATATACATGGGTATCAAATTATCACCTCTAACCGTATGTATTAAAAATGAAGAGTATTTTTCACCATTGTATAGCCAGTACTTACATATATGTATCAAAGTTACTTTTGACCCCTATCATTGGATTTGCATTAACAGATTAACACAAATTTAGACAAAGACTTATATTTTCTTTGAGACGGATCTCCATAACCCGACTTATTGTGTATTGATAGACTGAACTATAAAAGGGTGAAATTTCTTGTTACGAATTAGGATCCGTAAGACTAGGCCTGACAATTACAACCCAAAACCCGTAAACCCACCCAACCTAACTTGAAAATTACCCAACCCAACTCAACCCGTTTTGTTAAAGTTTTTGGGTCGAAACGGGTTATCCATTTCGATCAAAAAAAATTAACCTATCGATTTGAAGCGGGCCAAGCCCATTAT
Source organism: Codonopsis lanceolata (assembly GCA_013146195.2). Taxonomy (NCBI): domain Eukaryota; kingdom Viridiplantae; phylum Streptophyta; class Magnoliopsida; order Asterales; family Campanulaceae; genus Codonopsis; species Codonopsis lanceolata. The sequence continues at coordinate 63,200,747 of CM028382.1, read as the reverse complement.
CCATTACGACCCGTTAACCTTTTATTATACAAATGTAGTTTTTTAATGGAAAAAGCTAGCTAAAACGAGGTGACCCATTTCATGTTTTGACCCGATCTGTCTCAACACAACTTATTTTAATCTATTTAATTTTAGAAAAAATTACAAGCCGGTACGTTTTTTGAAACATGTTTTCAAATGAATCTAGCTATTTTTTAGACATATCTTTTAGGTACAATTTTGGAGCAAAAATACATCTTTGTCCCTTTATGCACGTATTCTTAATTACGAGTGGATGATGAATTTGTGCGCGGCCTCGTCTTACTCAACGAACATTGACCCTTCTCTCTATCTCTCTCCCCCCACTACTTCGTGGGTTGCTCGCTCTTCCCACTTTCCCTCAAAGAATCTCAAAATTTCTTCAAGGCGAGACGGAGTGAAGAGTGAGCCTTGACCGGACTCTCTACCAGTTGATCATGGAACGTGATGCTGTCAACAGTGAGATCTGCTGGCACCGGAGAAGAAGATGAACTTGCGAAGAATAAGAGGAACTCACTGGAGAAGAACTCGTATGTTTTGGAAATTCATGGAACGGGATGCCGCCAAAGTGAGAGAGACATGGAAATTCATGGAACGGGATGCCATCAATGGTGAGATCTGCCGGTGCCGGAGAAGAAGATGAACTCGCCGAAGAATGGGAGGTCAAACTCTCAACAAACTCTTTCCGAGCAATTCATACCTTCATCTTCTCGGCGATTCCGAGCAGGCGTTCGGCTTCGGCTCTGCTCGTGCTTTGCTGCATATCTTGTTTTGGGGGTTTTGTCGGAAGTATTATCGTAGGATCGTTGATTGGGGTTGGATTTGGTCTGAACCAGAGACTGAGAAAACGATGGGTGGGGTTCTTTCTCAGTGGGCTTAGTTTCAAGTGGGTATGGAGGAATGCGGCTGGGTTTGTAGATGGTCGAGTGATGGCTGAAGGGGTTGAACGGGGATGGGGTGATGAACTGGGTTTGGGTTTGAACGGAGATGTTTGACGGGCATCAGTATTTTTGACAGACATCAGCATTTTTGGCATCAGTAACATTTTTTGCATCAGCAACAACGGTGACATCAGCATTTTGGCATCAACAACCTGATGCCTGGATTATTGAATTTTTTTTCAACTGATGCCAAGTCTTGGCATCAACAACAACGGTGAGCATCAGCATTTTGGCATCAGCAACCTGATGCCTGGATTATTGAATTTTCTTTTCACCTGATGCCAAGCTGTGAAATCCATCCTGATGCCATGACTTGGCATCAGAGTTTTTGAATTAATTTTTGATCCTGAATAATGTTGTGAAATCCATCCTGATGCCAAGGCTTGGCATCAGAGTTTTTGAATTAATCATCCTGATGCCAAGGTTTGGCATCAACATTTTTCAATTAATTTTAGTCCTGTAAAATAATGTGAAATCCATCCTGATGCCAAGGCTTGTCATCAGAGTTTTTGTATTAATTTTGGTCCTGTAAAATACCGGATCACTTTTGTCTTCATTAATGACATTTTTGTCATTTGGCAAGCAATTTATAGTTTTATGAAATGTGCAAAAAATTAATGGTCCTAGATGAAAGCAAAATTATACTCACTTAAAATTTACCCTTTTAATTTTAAGTTATAACGGATCACGATTTGTTTTTAATCTTACCTAACCCACTCGATTGTCAGCGTACCGGTGACCATCTCCAAATTCATGACCCCATGACGACGTCTCTCAAAGGTGTACCAAGTCAACATTTTTCGGTTACGGGGAAGTGAAACGTTATATTTGGATTATGGAGCGTGGGAAGTTGGAACAACACCAAAATACAGTACTTCGCAATGCGGGTCAGCATTGCTGACTAATCCCACCCAGTGTTTGATCAGCTCACAAGTGGATTTGTCCTAAACTTTTCTCCATCGTTTGATCTAAATCCAACGGTCACATTTATGCGTCCTATATTTCATCTCAAATTCTACGCGACACCCAGTTTCTCTCTCTTCCTCGCCCTCTCTCCGCCTCCCGCTCTGTGCAACTCTCGCCGGTGAACGACCAAACCCTAGATTCCGGTTCGTATACCTACTCCATGTATGTGATCTGTAGGTGTTCATCTGCATATGATTGGATCACACACACACACTCACACACTCCCACAAATTGGCTCGGAATTATTCTCTATGTATTATTGGAAACCAATCACACACTCGCACACACTAACCTGTGTATTTGTTTGTAATTTGCTGAAAATCTTGAGGTTGTTTTAGAAAGATTGGGTATTTTCTCCCACCGTTGCGCTCAAATATTCCTCTTTCTATAATTAAAAAGTGAAAATGTGTGTATATATATATATGTTCTATATTGATAAGTAAAAAAATTGTGAATGTATTGTTGACAAATGATATTACGAGCTTGAGCTCGTGGTATTCGTACGAGCTATAGTTTTTTGAGTCGTTGGATGGTTAAGTTGGTAATGATTTGGAATGTCTATGTCTAGAAGCTCGAGCTCGTAATATCTAATCTCTATATTGTATCAATATTTGACATAAATTTGTTCCGTTTTTAGGTTATAAAATTCTTTCACTTAAAACTACAATTAATAAATACTGTGAGGTCCACTTTTTACATTTTGGCAATGATGAGTATAATTATATAAACAATTGGTTAGAGTTGAATTAAGCTGTCAAAAAGAAGTCAAAAAGAGACTCTTTGCATGGAACATGAGTAAATGCTAAATTCTCATTAATTGTGCAGTTACTTTATATGGAATTTATCATAATATGTTCAAGTCTCAAGTTTACAAGGGGTGAAAAGTGTGATTGAATATTGAAATGGAATTCTAATAATTACAATTTTATTATACAAGACACAGCAAATGGTTAAATACGATATTGAATTTTCGTCATTTTTACTCATGACAAGTTTTCAGGCCTGTTCTTAAGTACGTTCACCTATTTTATGTTGTCTCATGTTAAGATTCTTGATCAAATCACCTAACTTGGGCTAGGCCTGATCCAGAATCATAACACCTAACTGGTAGCGACAAGCTTCCATCCATACACATATATGTTGAAATGACCCCTGTTTAATACAGATCAACTTCTTTCCTTACCTGTACGGTTCCACAATACAGTAGTTAATGGTTTACATGTTTCCATACAAAAAGGAAAGAAAATTACATGTACTCGCACTGAATCATGTAATATGTATATTTTAATTTTTTGTATTTCTTTTACTTTCCATGTATTCCAGTTGATACTTTATTTAACAACTTCTGAAGTATCATTTTGCACTTCATATTTTTTCTTGTCAAACCAGTCATTAATCATCCCTTCCTACGTGTATTGTCGTAAAGCCGACTTGTAACACCACTCAAATCTTACAAGTATATGTCCAAGAACAAGGCAACTTCTCCACTCTATGAGCCGTATCTTCTCCAATCATCCAGACAACAACAATTCTCACTGGTATCTCCCATTGACTAAGATTGGCAGATGTTTTCTAATAGAGGAAATGAAATCAATTTTTAATTGTATACAGTAAAAACAGTGAGTAAATGAAATACGTATAAATTCTTTAAGAGCCGTATATTAACTAATTAACCTCTCTATTGTCACTTAACTCCTGTCCACAGTCCATTGTTACTTAACTCCTGTCCATTGTTACTTAACTCCGTCCATCGTCTCTTGCCTCCTGCTCACTGCTGTTATAAGATAAGACTCTTGGTCCCTCATTTTTACTTTACATGGTTTGCTCTCGAGGCAATAACACAGAAACGAATAAAACTTAGAAGAGTGTCTTGCGGATATCGGTTTGTTAGTGTTTCCTGTATCACTCGATAATTTTAACCCACCTGAGGTTTGAAATATATGCAGACTATTACTGTCAATAATTTCAAACAAGATGCTGAGGATTTCAGCATGGTTTTTCCAGTGATAAGATCATTCATAACTCAGTGCCCAGGAGTGTATTGGTATGGATGTTGATGTGATTGATGTCGAAGAGACAAACATGGGGCAACGTGGTGTTGCTGACGATGGAGACGATGATTATGAGAGTGGAGAAGTGAACCCAGCTAGCAATTCCATGAATCAGGATGAAGGTGCATGTTCAGAACCACACGTGGGCATGGAGTTTGATTCTGAAGATGCTGCTAAAACTTTTTATGATGAGTATGCTAGACGTGTGGGTTTTAGCACATGTGTCGGTCAAAATAGCCGTTCCAGGTCTGACGGAATTGTTACTGCTCGTGATTTCTTATGTGGTAGAGATGGCTTGAAAAGACGTGCTGGTGATAGTTGCGGTGCAATGCTTAGGATAGAATTAAAGGGTCAGGGCAAATGGGTTGTGGCAAGATTTGTTAAAGAACATAGTCACTCCACCACGAGTGCTACTAAGGTGCAGTATCTCCGACCACGCCGACATTTTGCTGGTGCTGCAAAGAATATAGCTGAAACTTACCCTGGTGTGGGCATTGTTCCTAGTGGTATAATGTATGTTTCAATGGATGGAAATCATGACTCTGCTGAAGCAAATAGTGGAGCTAGGAGTGCTCCTGTTGAATCAAGTAGGGCAGTCAAGAATTCAGGGTCTTCATGTTACCCTGTCAGGCATGCTACCAGGAAAAGGACACTAGGAAGGGATGCTCAGAATTTACTGGATTATTTCAAGAAAATGCAGGCCGAGAACCCTGGGTTCTACTATGCGATACAACTTGATGAGGATAACCATATGGCTAATGTATTTTGGGCTGACGCAAGGTCAAGAACTGCTTACGGTCATTTTGGGGATGCTCTTATTCTAGATACGATGTGCAGAGTGAATCAGTACAGAGTGCCATTTGCTCCGTTCACAGGGGTGAACCATCATGGTCAAACAGTTCTATTTGGTTGTGCATTACTGCTAGATGATTCAGAGGCTACATTTGTTTGGCTTTTCAAAACATTTCTTGCCGCAATGAATGATCGTGCTCCCACTTCTATAATCACGGATCCGGACAAAGCTATACGTGCTGCGGTTACTCAGGTTTTTCCTGAAGTCCGCCATTGCATCAGTAAGTGGCATGTGTTAAGAGAAGGTCAGGAAAAACTGGCTCATGTATGTCACGCGCACCCTAATTTTCAGCTGGAGCTGTATAACTGCATCAATCTGACTGAGACAATTGAGGAATTCGAATCGGCGTGGGATTTTATCCTTGATAAATATGATCTTAGAAGGAATGATTGGCTTCAGTCATTATATAATGCACGAGGACAGTGGGTCCCAGTGTATTTTCGGGATGCTTTTTTCGCCATAATATCTCCTAGTCAGGGATTTGAGAGTTCTTTTTTTGATGGTTATGTGAATCAACAGACTACTTTACCTATGTTCTTCAGGCAGTATGAAAGAGCATTAGAGAATTCATTTGAGAAGGAAATAGAAGCCGATTTTGATACAATATGCACGTCCCCAGTTTTGAGGACGCCATCACCTATGGAGAAACAGGCAGCAAATCTATATACGCGGAAAATATTTTCAAAATTTCAGGAAGAGTTGGTTGAAACGTTTGTTTATACTGCAAATAGAATTGATGGTGATGGGGATATCAGCACATACAGGGTTGCAAAATTTGAAGATGACCAGAAAGCCTACATTGTCTCATTGAATGTTATGGAGATGACTGCAAATTGTAGCTGCCAAATGTTCGAGTATTCTGGCGTTCTGTGTCGACACATTTTGACAGTTTTCACAGTGACAAATGTGCTCACATTGCCATCCCATTACATCTTGAAGCGGTGGACAAGAAATGCAAAAAGTAGCTTTGCATCAGAAGAGCGTGCTGAAGTAAATATACAAGATTCCTTAGCAGTGCGCTACAATAAACTGTGCCAGGAAGCCATTAAATATGCAGAGGAAGCGGCCATTGCTCCAGAAACCTATACCGCAGCAATGTTGGCTCTTAAAGAAGGAGGAAGGAAGGTTGCTGCACTAAAGAAAACTGTTGCAAAAGTTGCACCACCCAGCTCACAGGTTAGTGTGATTGGTTATGATGACCGGAGGGCCTCTGCTTCTGCACCAGATATGAAACCATTGTTATGGCCTCGCCAAGATGAGATGACCCGACGGTTTAATCTTAATGATGCTGGTGCTTCTTCACAACATGTTTCCGATTTGAATCTTCCGCGGATGGCCCCTGTGTCTTTGCAGCGTGATGATGGCCACCCTGATAACATGGTATGAAAATTTTTCTGGACGTTTCATGCTTAAAAGTTAAAGCGTCTTGATCCTACGAAAAATATTAACTGGTGTGGCTATACAGACACTCGAAGAACTATAATCATGGGAGATTGAAACTTTATTAATTATAAAATTATTAGGTTATCTAGGTTTGCATACTCCCTCCATCCCCAAAAGATAGTCCCACTTTCCTCGTTGGTTAGTCCAAAAGAAATAGTCTCATATCTAAAAAAAGGATATGATTTTAGAGCAACTTAGAGCCGCTAAAACAAGTAAAACTACAATCTGAATTTTTTTGACTTGTCCATGGGGCTTTTATTTTTTGGGGACAGAAGTATTATTTTATTACCCAAAAAAGTTTCACAAGTTATATATTTTCAACCATTTAAATGGCTAAATTTCATCTGTATCCTTAAGATTTATGTGTTCAACCAAGAGATATGTATCACTTAACCCATGTGATTTATACATCATTTCACTCCAGTAAGAAATATTCTTATGGATTTATAAGTTTCCACTAAGAAATAAATTTCAGTGATTTACATTCCGTTCTAGAAAGTAACCTTAGCCCACTGAGTAAAATATATCAAATAAGAGGTAAGTTTAGTATCCAATGTGGACCAAGTTGGTTTCTAAAAAAATAAATAGATATTAGAGGATATTAGCTTTTTGAATAATAATTATTAGTGGCAAAGGTGTTTGACTCGTTACCCTTTCAAACAGGTGATTCTTCCTTGTCTTAAGTCAATGACTTGGGTGATGGAGAATAAGACTTCAGCTCCTGCTAACAGAGTGGCTGTCATTAACTTGAAGGTATGCTTTTGAGACTGCCATTAGAAGTGCATCTTTTCAGTAGAATATGTATGTGTACTTGTATATAAAGATGAGTGAGAGAAATGTTGTGTACCAACTATAATTGATACTAATCGGATGAGTATGAAGATATCTATTAATAAAGAAGACATGAGACTTAACAAATTATCATATTTGTTTGGAGTCACTAGTTTGTGGTCTAAAGAAGTGTGGTGTAGTTTTGACCATGAACTTTTTTGGGTGGTCAATAGATTCTTCTTTCAAGTTATTTAATTTTGTGGAAGAATACCTTGTATCTGATATCTGAAGGTTGCTGTTTCTAGTTGCAAGATTATAGCAGGACGCCAACAGGTGAATCAGAGGTTAAGTTTCAGCTCTCGACGCTCACACTAGAGCCGATGTTGAGGTCAATGGCCTACATAAATGAACAACTTTCTACACCTGCTAATCGGGTTGCCGTCATTAATTTGAAGGTATGTATGATCATTAAAACTAATATCCGCTCTTATAGAAAGTTGATTATAAGTGGCAAACACATTTAAATTGTAATGTACTTTTCACAAATACACGGTTTCTTGAGTGACCTTATCATATATTCCCAGCTGAAAGTGTTTTGAAATCCTCTTGACCATTTTATCTTGTTTTACATATAGATCTTCTCTCTCTCTCTCTCTCTCCCTCTCTCTCCCTCCCCATATGTGTGGGCATGTCTGTGTGTTTGTGAATACAATAGGGGTAACCTATGATATGGTGCTAAATTTTTTGAAATTGGTTGCTATGTGGGAAATAGTTAGTTAATTGGTTGGTTGTAACTTCACAGGTCAAAAGGTAGGAGGTGTATGAATAATTGAGCAAGGACTATTGGAGCAAAGAATACTGTATGGATGGTTCATGTAGAATGTAATGGCAGTCTAAATGATGAGTTGGTTAAGGAAAAGAATCCTTTACAAGTTTCATGCCCTAGGTTATGATCACATTCAAACAACTTCAAGATTCTTTAAAGTTCAACCTCATTAAATTAAAAGAAAGTTGACAGCATATGTATTCCGTTTTTAGTTAATTGAAAGGTTTTTGATTTGAAGGTCAATCAGTAGGGAGAGTATCTAAAGTAAGCAAGGACCTTGGAATGAAGAGTGCGAAATATGCCTTTTTGAATATAATAGGTAAGCTGACATGAGATAGTTGGGAAAAACATCTCCCTTAAGATACAATTTTCAGTTGACTATATATCAGACAACTAAAAGATTATATAGACTTTCCCTGGGGAGCTGAAAGATTACTTACAGATTATCGGTTACCAGTAATGCAGAAACAAGTGGATCAAGATTATCGTCCAAGGTTATGAAAAGAGACTCAGAAATAATGTTACTCACAGAACATTGGAATTAGTAATCAATGTTTGTCTGAAATTGATCCAGCATGATGTCTTAGTATTTCTGGTGTGCTATGTCTTAGTATTTCTGGTGTACTATGTCCTTGCTTGGGCCTGCTCCTAATCCCCTGCCCTATTGCATTGTAGCTAGCTTAAAAAATGTTGTTCAGTAAGGAGCCAAGACAATTGAGCCTACAATTTCCAAGGGTTGAAACTGAAACCCTAAACCCTAAACCAAAAGAACCTAATAAAATCTTGTTAAACTTGCCAACTGATTTTACTAAACATGATTCCTACTGCTCTTGAATATCAGTTTTATCTGCATTTATCTTAACCTGCTTGACCTCTTGGTCATTCATGATCTTTATAATTGAAGTAATATAAGGGTTCAGGTGGGAGATTCTCCTTTTTAAACTTTGGTTGACTTGGTCAATTATTTTAAAGTTTCAAGTATTTCAACTTGCAAAATCAGTTAATGATGTCAACCCACTTTAAAGCTCCAAGTAGTTGCATCATTAGTTGGGAGATATACTTTCCTGTTGGTGTGCCTTGACAATGTAGCTTAATGCATGAGCTATATGAGAATTTTTCTGATCCAGTAACTTTTTATTATTTTATTGATAGTGGTCGGGACTGGAATAATACATGAATATTTTTCCAACCTGGGGTTTCCCTCAGCCGTGGCCTATGAAAACCTAATAGTTTCATGGATACCTCTAGATACTTAAATTTGGCATATCCAACATTTATAGTAAGTTTTTTGAAAATCAAACAGCAAGCTGTTGTGATGGAACCACTGTGAGAAACTGAGACGTGTTACTGTTCTAATTGTATTTGACGCATCATTTTTACCCTTTACATTCTCAGCTCCAAGATGCAGAAACAAGTTCTGGAGAGTCAGAGGTCAAATTTCAGGTGTCGAGGGACACATTAGGTGCCATGCTGAGATCAATGGCGTATATCCGTGAACAACTCTCAAATACAGTAAGCATTTGGCCTAAATGATAATTTACAGCATGATAATTATTTTACATCTTGTCTTTGAAGTTTATGCATCTGTAGAGGGACTTCCTTTTTCTTGCTGACCATAAGAGATGCATACCTTAAAGTTACTGCACATTTGGTTGCTGTGGTTGGTACCATGATATCTTTTAGCTCATGCAATGCATGTTTTTGTTCTTCTTGAAGACTTGCCACTTTGATAATGGTAAATGTATAGATAGCAAAGCGTCAAAACAGGTGACACGTCCTTTGTACACTAGAAGTATACTCTACCAAAATCTACCTAATGTATAGAGAAGTTATGCACAAAATCTACAAAAGAGGCTAACGCGAGGATCTGTGAATGAACCATCTACTCTCTTATGTGTAGTAACACATAAGATGGATGAGCCATCATCCTGCTCTAATTTCTTGTGTGCTTGGATAGCAAGTGTCAGGCACTCTGTGCAGTTACTTCTACCTTATGAAGCACCTACTCTCCAAAGGTTCTTGTGTCGGTGTGGGACAACGTGTCTGGCGCCACTACACGAATTATTAATTTTATATGTCGGGACTTAAATGTAAACACAGAGGAGGTGCCATTTTCTTATTTAAAAATGTGGGTTAAAAGTTCGACACACAAAACCAACGGTTTAAAATAACGAAGTGTGAGTATCTCAATTATTCAACTTAAATATATACAATTCCACCAAAACAAAATAAATGTGGAAAAACAAGACAAACCAACAAAACTATGGACGAGAAAACTAAAACTCAATGCTGCATTGCAGCCTGTGGAAGACTGAAAGACGCTGAACATCCCTATACCTTTAGCGCAAAGAGAGAACAAAATGGTGGGATGCCAACATCTGTAGCTCAGTGACCCACAAATACCCTTAGATGTTATCCATCAGTGCTATCCCTTGTTTCTTTCTCATACTCAATTCAGGGTGGGGGGCTGTCTGTTTTTTGGAATATGTGCGAGTAGGGGACATTTGTTTACTGTCTACTTTTCCTCAAGTGTGCCGTCTCTCGTCAGGTCATTTGGCGCTTATTTGGGAGTTTGTCTTAGGGGAGGGAATAATGATACTTCTTGGGTTTTTCACTTCTTTTGTCATCTTGATGATTGGGAGGAGAAGAGGTGGTTACTTTTCTTGATATTCTCTCTCACGTGAGGTTCTCCTTCAGTTCTGAATCTTGGGTTTAGGTTTGGGTTTTAAATGGTTCTCAACACTATTCTTTCTGTTCTTTATTTTCTCATTTGATCCAGCCTCGTAACCCATCTCCATTTTACTTGTCTATACTTGAAACTAAGGGTTCCTTTCAAAATTAGAGCTTGTGTTTGGTCTCTCGTTCTTAATAAACTCAATACTAGTGACATATTACGAAGGCATTGGTTGAACAAGATATTTCCCCGGATTGGTGTCTGATGTGTTTATTCGGAATCCCAGTATCATTTGTTTCGTCATTGTGGAGGGGTCTTGTTTCCTTGGGCAGGCATAATCTATTTGGTGTGGTTGGGGGAGTTCTTCCTCCATTGCTTCTTTTCTTGATGAAGTTTAGATGTTTAGGGCCTGAAGATGATGGTTCTATTTTGCGGCAGTGTGGGTTTTGCTATTCTTTGGTTTATTTGGATGAGATATGATCTTCCGGGATAGGATAGGGATACTTTTCTGGCTTCTTCCTGAGCGTCAACAAGGGGAGCTTGTAGTGGGGTCCCCTTCTCAGAGAATAAGCATTGGCATGCTTGCTTTTTTAAACTTTTTTTTGTTTTTTTCCCTCTTCTTTGTCTTTTGTTTCTTTTCTAAAGACTCCTTGTATGTCCACTTGTATCTTTTCTTTGATACTCCATCCGTCCCGGATAAATGTTCCTGCTTTCTATTTTGGGATGTTCCAACTAATGTTTCTAAAGACTTTTGGTTTACAAATTTTCTACAATTCTTCTTAATATATCCCTTCATTTAATACTATCATTATTGCAAATCCAAGAGAGAGAATGAGTGTAATGAGTACATAATTAATGAGAGAGAGAGTGTGTGCAATGGGTATTATTGTCACAACATATTTTACAACACATCATTAATTACATTTCTTAATCCTTGTGTTTTGTCAATTAGGAACATTTATCCGGGACGGAGGGAGTATATAGAATTTCTTCTTTTACCGAAAAAGAAAAACGAAAAAAGAAAAAATGAGACCACATGACACGATAATATTTGTAAGAGCAAAATCCTTATTGAATCAGTTGGGCTTCCTTCGCCTTGTCTTATTGTTCTTTAGTTTCAGGTCTTAGACTTAATATTTCTAAGAGCAGAATCCTGCGAGTAGTTGTAGAAGATGTTGAGATCTTGGCATCCTTCTTCAAGTGTAAGGTAGCTAGGTTACCTTCTTCGTAAGTGTCTACCTATCGGGGCCCTTTACCAGAGCAAAACTTTTTGGAATCTGGTGGTGGAAAGATTTGAATGTCGTTTGGCGGGTTGGAACAAATGACCGATGTCTAAAGCGGGGAGGCTTGTTTTAATCAACAATACCTCTTCCAGTTTGCCCACATATTTCATGTCATTGTTCGTGCTTCCTTTCTCCGTTCGTAATAGACTAGAGAGGCTGAAAAGAGTGCTTTTGTGGGAAGATCATATGGAGGAGCGCAAATATCATTTGGTGAAGTGGAATAAGGTTTGTGAATTGTGATAGAGTGGGAGATGGTGGGTTAGGCATCAAAAACCTCAAGATTTTTAATGTTGCTTTGTTGAGGAAATGGTTATAGACGTTTGATATAGATTGGAATGCTTCATGGAGGTTAGTGGTGGTGTGTACGTACGGGCAGCAGGGACATTTGTGGTTTCCAAATGCTATACCCACGCCTTTTGGGATGGGAGTTTGGCAAGGGATTAGTACACGATGGGCTTCTTTCGAGAAGCACTTATCTTTTGAGATTAATGGTGCTTCTGTTAAATTCTGGAAAGAAAAATGGTGTGAGATAATATAAAGATGTGGAGGTCGTTTCCTATTTTGTTCAATTTAGCTACGAATAAGGACTGCGTCTGTTCAGTGTTGCAGCTGGATGAAGGCAGGGTGACCTAGCATCTTACGTACCGCAGGAACCTTCAAGACTAGGAGATGGAGTTTCTGTTTCAATTTTTGACAAGCTGTATTCTCAACAGGTTAATTTTACAGAAGACAGTGTTGTGGTAGGGCTATAAAAGCAAGAAATTCTCAGTGAAATTGTACTCTCTCCTTTTGTCTAACAGATATGGGGTTCCTTTCCCTTGGAATACAATTTGGAAGACTGAGGCTCCTAGTAGAGTGGCCTTTTTTGCTTGGGAGGCTGTCTATGAGGCCATTCTTACAAGTGGTAATTTGAAAAGGCGTCTTAAATTTATGTGAACTGGTGCTTCATGTACAAGTGGAATGAAGAGACTGTCAATCATTTGCTGCCTCACTGTCCAGTAGCAACGGAGCTATGGATTCTGATTCTAAGCCTTTTGCAATATTTCGTGGGTGATAGCGAGAGAAGTTAAAGAGCTGTTTCTTTGCTGGTCGCTGTATGATCGAAGGAGGAGGAACCTTATTTGGAAGGTTGCCCCTTTAGGTGTTTGTTGGATTATATGGAGTCAGAGAAATTGAAGGGCCTTTGATAATGAGGTGAGGAAAGTGGATCAGCTCAAAGACATATTGCTTAGAACCTTATACTTCTGATGTTCAAAATCAGTGGAGACTCCCCTCTACTCTAGTTATTCTTTTGTAGAATTTGTTTATAGCTTTATTATCGATTAGATCCTAGTGAGTATACTTCGTGCTCGTTTGTTACAGCTTATTTGGAGTGATTTTTGGCTTTTGGCTTTTGAAAAGTCATATTTAAAGTGTTTGTTTCAGCTTATAAGCCAAAAGCCAATAAGTAAGGTACAACACCCTTTATGCATTGAAAAACCAAAAGCCAAAAAGCTAAAATTTTAAGCTTTTTTGGTTTTTTTTTTTTTAAACATGAAGACAACTATTCATTAATAAATATTTGATTATCCTTATTTCATCCTTTTATGAAATATACATAAAAATATGAATACTAATTTTCAAGATTTTTTTTTAACAAATCATAAGCAGTATTTCAACAGCTGTAACAAACAGTCTATCATGCAATCAGCCAAAAGTCATTCAGCCACCAGCTTAAGTTATCAGCCATAAGTCATAAGTCACCAGCCACGACAAACGAGCCCTTCTAGTGTACAAAGGACGCATCACTGTTTTGGCGCTTTTGGTATATAGTATCTTACTTATCAAAATACAAATTAAAAGCTAGTCTCTTTCTTACAAATATCCTACCATTCATTTTGGTTCTAATACACCGAATGATTGCAAACACAACACTAACTTGGAGTGTTTTTGCTTCATGCCCTGCTCCAGAACTCTTCCATTTCCGTGTAAGAATTGAGTCCTTAACTATAAGGTTTATTGTAATGGTCATTGTAAGTTGCAAATAGTCAACCCGCAAGCACCCATCTTTCTTAAAGTGGATAAAGAGGCTGCACGCATAGAACACAAAAATTGACTTTTGTACTTGACACTTTCTCAGTTCTCCTTATAGTCGTTAATATTAAGCTTTCCATGAATATCAAACAGTATCTCTTAATTTTGAAGGAGGCTTTTACAGATAAAATCAGATAAAGGGGATTGCAAGGAAATGTTAGAACAGCATACCTTACATGACCGACTACTCTAAATACCCAAAGGACTAAGGTCCTGATGCATCTATTTGGAACCTGACTAGGAACTTTGCCTATAAGAGGTATGAGAGACCAAAGTTCATCAAATATTTTCTCGTTTGGATTCCTGAAAAGGCTCTATTTGGTTGTATATAAAAAATAATTAGAAAGTGAAAGTAAAAGAATGTAAAAAGAAAAAAAAAACGAAAGTAAGAAAATAAAATCTCTGACTTGTTTGGTTAGGGTGAAAAAGTATGCAGGAAGTTGTGGGAATGTTTTCTTTTTAAAGTCTTGAGAAACAGAAAAGTTCCGAGAAAATACTAAAAAGTATGTTTAGTACTTGACGCCAAAAATGGTGATCAAATGGGCTAGATCTGTATAATTGTGTTTTTATTACTCTAATCATGCATATTTTTGGTTCTTAACCATGTAAGGGAGTAAAAATTATTTGATCGAAACTGCTAATGTTAAAAAAGAAAAATATCAAACGTGATATAGTAACAACTAGTAAAAGGGGAAAATTAGGAAGTTGAAGTTTAGATCGAAAAAAATCTTGAGAAACAATTAATTTTCTTGTAGCGTTTGCTAGAAATAGATTTACAGAATTCTTGATTGTGGATGACTTCTTAACTAGTTAGACTTAGAAGACGTAAATTACCCGTGAGGGACAAAGGCAACAAATGTAGCAACCTAAAAGAATAAAAAGCAGATGTAAAATCAATATACAGGGGCTCTTCCACTGTTCAGAGTTTTGGATCTATCAGTTTGATTGGGAGTGTATATAAGTTTATTGCGAAAGTGTAATCGATAAGGATGAGGAAGGTAATAATTTCTGAATCTCAGCATGCATTCGTAGGGGGGCGTCACATCTTGGATGCATCGTTTATAGCAAATGAAGCAGTGGATGAAAGGCTTAGAAGCGACGGTCCCCGCTTGTTATGTAAGTTGGATGTTGAGAAAACGTATGATAATGTGAATTGGGACTTCTTGCTGTACATGTTGGATAGAGCAGGCTTTGGGTATAAATGGAGGTGTTGGATTCAATTTTGCATTTCCACAGTTCGCTTCTCAGTTTTGGTGAACGATGAGCCGTCTGGATTTTTTGCAAGCTTGAGGGGGCTACGTCAAGGAGACCCACTTTTCCCCTTTCTCTTTACCATGGTCATGGAGGCATCGATTAGATTGATAGATAAAGCTGTGATGGGAGGTTTTATCAATGACTTTAAAGTGAGTCGGGAAAGGGACACGGATGTCACACCTTCTTTTTGCGGATGGTTTTATAGTTCTTTCGGACGGTTTCGGGGCTTATAGTTAATATCTCAAAGAGTGAAATAATTCCAGTGGGAGAGGTGGACAATGTCGAGAGTCTGGCAACTTTTTTCGGGTGTAAAGTAGTCAAGCTTCCATCTTCTTTTCTTGGGTTACCAATCCGAGCACCTTTTTTTTTTTGTCAAGTAAGAAATTATTATAAATATGCTAGTGTCAAAACAGGTGATGCGTCCTTTGTAGACAGAGAATACACGAAGGTAATCAATTACATGCTAAGCTATCCACAAACTCTACAAAAGGGTTTGTACCAAATAGAAACGACTCATGGCACCAAAAAGACAGAGTATGCAGAATAAGCTCCTTAATCTTGTCGAAGGTTCTCAAACCTTCGAGAACCTTCGAAGGTTAGTCTTTTGTCTTCTTTCTTCTTTGTAAATAGGACGCGTCACCTGTTTTGACGCTCTGATATATATACATTTACCTTTATCAAAAAAAAATCTTGTCGAAGGTTCTCTCCACGTTCTAAAAAATTCTGGCATTTCTTTCGGACCAAATAATCCAGCATATCGCCAATGGGGCAGCCTCCCACAAGTGATTTCTCTGTTTCCGTTTATACAGGGACCACGCTCTCATCAATTCCTTCACCGAATTGGGCATAACCACACCACTTTAAACATATTGAACACAAAGTCCCAACTCCTCCTAGCAAACTAGCAATGAAGTAGCAGATGATTTACACTTTCCCCATCACATTTACATAGGCAACACCAATTGACAAAGATTTTACCACAACGCTGTAGGTTGTCACATGTTAGCAAAGCTCATTCGCATGTTACCAATCGGAGCACCTTATAAAAGTAAAACGCTTTGGAATCCAGTTAAAGAGAGATTTGAATCGTCGTTTAGCGGGTTGGAAGAATCAACTTTTGTCAAAAGGAGGGAGACTTGTTTTAGTCAAAAATACATTGTCCAGTTGACCCACATACTTTATGTCGTTATTCGTGCTTCCAGCTTCTGTTTGGACGATCTTGAAAAAATAGAGAGATTTCTTGTAGGAAGGCCAGTCGAATGAGCGTAAATGTCACTTGGTTAGATGGAGTAAGGTTTGTATTAGTGAAAGAGATGGTGGTTTAGGCATCAAGAATCTTAAAGTGTTCAATGTTGCTCTTCTTAGGAATTGGTTATGGGGATATGCTATAGATTAGGAGGCCTTATGGAGAAGGTGGTGGATTGTAAGTACGGGAAAGGAGGGAGTGTTTGGTTCCCTAATGATCTCTTCAACTTTTGAAGTGGTAGTTTGGAAAGGGATTAGGAAAGGTTGGGCAGCTTTTGAGAGACATTTAGCTTTTGAGGTAGGGATTGGTGATTCTGTAAAATTTTGGAAAGATAAGTGGTGCGATAATCTAGAGCTAAGAAGAGCCTTTCCTAGTTTATACAATTTAGCGATGGACAAGGATTATAAGGTTAGTTCGGTGCTAGAGCTGAATGATGGCAGAGTTACCTGGTGTCCCACTTTCCGTAGAAACATTCAGGATTGAGAGGTAGATTCATTAGCTCGTTTCTTTGATAAAATGTATTCTCAGAAAATCAACCAGCATGATGACATGTTAATGTGGGAGGGATCAGCAAGTAGAAAGTTAACAGTGAAATCTTATTATAATCTCGTGACTGGTAGATGTAGGGATCTGTTTCCTTGGAAAACAACCTGGTAGTCTAAGGCTCCGAAAAGAGTGGCCTTCTTTGCTTGGGAAGCTGTGAATGAAGCCATTATGACGGGAAAATCTGAGGAAAAGGAACATAGCTTACGTTAATTGGGGCTTCTTGTGTAATTGTGGTGAAGAGAACGTCAATCATCTGATTCTTCATTCTCCGGTGGTCTTGGAATTATGGAATTTTCTGTTGAGTCTCTTTGGAGTTTCTTGGGTAATGCCGAGATCGACCGAGGATCTGTTTATGTGCTGGTCTTTCTATGCTCGGAAGAGGAAAAATTTGACATGGAAACTGCTCCTTTAGGAATTTACTGGACAATTTGGAAGGAGCGTAATCGTTGAGTGTTCAATAATGAATAAGGATCCATAGATAACATGAGGAACGCGTTCATTTGCACCATCTATTTTTGGTGCTCAGAGACTTTCTCGTTTAGCTCTGATCACTATGATGTTGATTTTGTTAATAATTTTATAATTTCTTAGTTTGAGTTAGGGTATACTCCTAGTGACACTGCAGGGGCACTTCTGAAAGCCCATGTGGTGGAGCAATGCAATTTCCACAAATGCAGGCAGTAAATGGACGGGAAGGAAAAAAAATGGACGGGAAGAAAAAAATGCTGGCTAACGGTTTACGAACAAACTAAGGTGAAGCGTGAGCCTTAGGTTCTAACTCAAATGATGTTTAGGGCACAAATTCTGATGACATATCAACTGCAGACTCAAGAGGGTCATTGATAATAGTAGGTAAAGCTTTAGTGTGGTGACTTCACTTTGACTATCAAATATCAATGTAGGTTCAAGAGTCAATGAAGTAGTGATCCTCACTAATGATTTAGTAGCTACCTTAGAGAAAGTATAAGTATATAACTCAACTGGAGGGTGTTGGTGTCACTAGACATTAAATCTCCAACACAAAAGTGGAGAGTATTTGGTGAAGGCCTCAGAAGCTAGTGGAGGGAGTTGATGTCACTAGACATTAAACGTCCAACATAGAAGTGGAGAGTATCTGGTGAAGGCCTCAGAAGCTAGTTCATGTTCATGTTTTGACTCTTGTGCAAGATGTGCGCAAAAATGCAACTCGGCAAAAATACCCTGCCGTATCAAGTAATAAAGTGTACATAATTACGATTTATCGATCCTACATAGAATGTATGTAATTTTCACTCCAACTAAGTACCAAAATCGGGCTAACTAATTATAATTGAGTGAAAAGTAAATGAATTAAAAACTAAAAACATAAACAACTAAGGAAAGCAATTAACTCTAAACTAACGCGGAAGTGGTTTGACAACAACAAATCAAGATTAAAAAGATAGGAGTGCAATATTTCTAGTCTAGCCGGTGTCTAATTTAATCATCTTTTTACTTTTCTTTAACTAAAGTCTTGGTAGTCCGGCGCACTATAATATTCACTACGGGCTCTCGCATCTTATAGAAAATCTAGCTACAACTCTTAGTTACGGGCTCTCGTATCTTATATAACATAGGAGAAAATAGATGCATGTCAAAACAAACACCCAATGGCTATCTACGCACGATCTTCTCTCGGTCTCACGTCACGCAAACAAAACAATTATTGCGATTTCAGAATTAATAGGACGGGCTCTCGCATCTTATCCTATAATTCTAGTAATCATCTAACAGTTGGCTAAACCATTAAAAGCATTGAAAACACACAATAATAACCAAGCACATGGGGAATACTTTGCAAAAAGAAATTCTTTCTATTTTTCTACAAATCATGTCTGTAGCCGAGAACACAAAATTGGTTAACTACGAGCTTTCACATCTTATAGCAAATCCTAATCTCCCCGACTTCGCGAATGACTAGGCGGATTGATTGCATGTAATTAACATAGAAAATAATTGCATTCCATAAATAAATTACATATAAAATAATTGTATTCCATAAATAAATTAAGCACAAACCAATTCCACAATTTACAAAATATTCTACCCAAGAAAATACAATAAATATTTTGAAATAGAGATTGGAAAAATTAAACCGAATAAGACACAAATCCCGGGTTGAAATCTCTTGTAAATGCATCCTTGACCCTTGATTCCAAACCTTCAAAGGTAATCAATTTTTAGAAGGCATGGACGAAATTTGGAAGAAATGGGGTTGGTGCCCCATTTTGAGACCTAAGTCTCAAAATGGGGGCTTGTTCTCTCCGATGGCAGCCGGCTAGGATATTAAAAGATGAAGGGTTTTGAAGTCTCCTCCTCAAGGCAGGGGCATTTTGGGGAAAGAAATGGAGAAATGGGGCTGAAAATGGAAAGAATTAAGGGCTGGGCACGGCTGGGTCAAGACGCAGCCCAGGTCAGAGGACACGGGTCAACCCAGGGAGAAAGCGGACTGAGCTTGTTAGATGAAGTGGGTAGATATGGCAGGTGGATTGAGCAGAATGGGCCGGATCAAGATTGGGCTCCAGCAAGAAGACACGGGTTGCTGGAAGTTGAGGCGGTGATGTGGTGCGTCTGGATTTTGACAACGCAAAAGGTGACCAGCTTTCCAGAATAGTGCCAGCCTCCCCTTTAGTTTTAGAATGTTCTCCGGTGCCCCTAGGGATTTTGGAATGTGCACCGACATCCTTCACTGCCCAGGTCTTGCAAATAAGTCCTTTGTTAGCTCCGTTAGCCTCTATTTGCCTTGGAATACTTAACGGACTTAACAAACTTTGACCGAATGATTAGTAACTCAACTTTGCAACCCGGAATTACCTCGAACTTTGCACTAAACACCATGAATGCTCGATTAAATATTGGAAACCTACATTTAAGAAAAAATATGCAAATAATAATATTTCCAAGGCATAATTAACTCAAAATAGCACAAAATAAAAGGAAATTCAAGGGAAAATTAGTGGAAATTTTGGGCTCATCAGGTAATATGTTGGACCATGTACTCAAGTAGATAGAAGAGGGATCTTGTTGAAGCTCTTGCTGCTTCTGTGAAGTAGTGATCCTCACTATTGAATTAGTAGCTACCTTAGAGGAAGTAACTGGAGGGCGTTGATGTCACTAGACATTAAGCCTCCAGCACAGAAGTGGAGAGTATTTGGTGAAGGCCTCAGAAGCTAGTTCCTGTTCTTGCTTTGACTCTTGTGCAGCGTGGTAGTTACATGTACTCAAGTAGATAGAAGAGGGATCTTGTTGAAGCTCTTGTTGCTTCTGTGAAGGGTCAGGATACAAACTTACAGTTGAAGCTCCTAGTTCAATTGATGTTTCATTTCAGACCCCAATGCTATCGGTGGTTCAAAACTGTGGAAAACTTAATACTTGCTCCTATGGTGACCTACTCCTGGTTGACTTGTAAGAGCTTGAGTACATCTTTTCAAGCCCTCAAATGAGTGAACCGCCATAAGTTACATAGTTCGCTGACTTGGGAATTTAAGAAGCCCCGTTGATTGAAAGGCTGAAGAGGGATTCAGCTTACTTGGCCAGGGACTGGAAGATGACAACAATGATGATGCATAATCACTAAGATCCCACACTTTCAAAGTTGAATGACAGTTGTTTAAGTGACCTTATGTGACCAGGGATTTCCAACAAAAAGAATATCACAACGTTGATAAAATCCTCAAAGGAGAGATTCATTAATTTATAGGCCCAACAAACAAAAGCTAATAATTCGACTTTACAAAAATACCCTAATGCTTAAAAATACGAATAACTTAAAAAAAATACATTTAAATAAGACAGAGACCTTGAGGTCCTTGGTTTTAATCCCCATTCCTAGCCAAACTTATCTATCAAAAATAAATGAATATCCTATATGCTCTAGCATCATTCTCCAAGGTGGTAAGAAAGTTCAAGCACAAACTATCTTGTTGGATTTGTTAGTTTGCTTTGTATGGCATAATTCTCCCTGACATTTTGGAAAACATGGCCACAAGGGTTGTATTGATACAGAATGAGCTATCACTCAACACAAACAAGAAAACGTCTTTTGGCGAAGCTCAAGGGTTTAAGTTGCATCAACAAGAGGGGGTAGTCTTGGAAGGAGATGGAATAGTAATATGGGCCTCGAACAAGTTGATGCTTCGAGAAAGTGCTCGAAACCAAAGTACTCAACATGTCTCTACATAGCTTTGTTCTTAGCTTCCCCTTCTTCAACACTAACCTGAAGAGTGAAGACTAACTTCAATGTTGTGTGTCGATTCTTTCAAAGTAATTGGACCTGGAAGTCTTAAAACAAACATATTTACGCGCTAATCAGTGAATTATGGTCCTCAATACGTCCTCAACACAATCCATGGCAGTTGCAAGAAAGTTAAAGGAATTTTTGTTCTTGTTTTTATCTGACTAGGTTTGGTATTTGGAGGCCGAAAACTTGCTTCTAATAAATAATCTTTCTTAAACTAAAAATTTCATGGTGGTATTTCTAGTTTCGGTTTTATGTTGAATGCCCATACTTGTTCGCTTGAGTTAGACCCATTTTATGGAGATGACATTGCCATCTCGTGGTGATTATGTGGAATACCCTATACCACACTGCCGATTTTATTACTGAATTGAGGGGGTTAATATTAAAGTTCTTTTGTTCACTTGGCTCAATTGGGTGGGTTGAGCTGTATTTTAACTGCCATTTATGTTGTGCTACAGCAAAGCAAAATTGGCAAAAATGTTGAATGGTGTCTTTCCCTCGTGTTATAATGTTATGCAGTAGGCCATTGCACTTCAATTTAAGGTCCGGTCTTGGGATACGAATAAGTAGGAAGGCTAGACATGGATGAATTTTGAAGTTCATGTGTGAAGATCTAAAATATGTTAGTCATTATTATTATAATTATCATTATTATTATTTACTTTTAGGCAAAAGCTAATATGTGCTCTTAGGACACTTGTTAAACACCTATTTATAGTATGTTTTGTTGGAGAAGTACCCTAGTGGCAATAAAACTTGTGATGGGTGGTTGTCGGGACAAAACTAACTTATTGTGTCTTGGATCTTAAAATGTGTCCACGCAGCACATGTTAACCTATTATTATTATTATTATTATTTACTTACAGGGGAGGGGGGGGGGTGGTGGTGGTTGCATTGATTGGCACAATGTTAATTGACTAACAACGAGATGATTCTCCAAGTTGTTGTATGTTCAACGTTTGTCACTTTTGCGCTTCTGCAATACGCTAACTCTTACTTAATAACCAGATATCCATTCAACTTAAAAAGTGTCGAGGTTGATAGATATCAACCTTGTTTTTAACGCAAGATTTCAATATCTATTTTGAGCAGAGCTGAATTTTATTTCTGCAGGTCGAATCCCAATCTGAGACTCCGTCAAAAAGACTCAGGAAGTAGTGGAATTACCTTTCTACACTTTTTGTTTCCCAGTCGTGTGTGTGACTATTACGCCTTCACCAATTGCAAGTGGTTATTTTGCCACCAGTCCAGGCACGCTGGAGTGATCGGCTATTACATCGAGAGTTTGAATGGATGCTCTGGGGAAAGTTTCTAAGACTGTTAAGTTGGGTATCCTTTCTTGCCCTTCTTGCCTCCTACACATTTGTACATGTAACCTTATATACCCATCCATCCCTAGATGAGACGGTTGTGATTTTTGTATGATTCCTTCAGAAAAAAGTTGATATAATTGTGCATCCCCACCCCTTTTAGGAACTTTTTTTTTTCTGTAGGAAAGGTATAAATTTGCTGCTGCTTGCTGCAAGTGTAGGGGGGCTGCATCTAGAGGAAAGTGTTGTAAAAGTCAGTATAACTAATTAGTGGTTGTACTGTAAAATATTTAATGGTTTTTTTATGGATGAATTATTTGAAAATCACAATTTCCTATAGTAAATTGTCCCAACATTTCAACATCTAAGCATCCGAATTCCGTAAGAAATCTATGAACATTGCGTAGCTTTTGTGAAGCTTGGTATACATTATTGAACCCCTTTTTAATAGCTTAAACTTTCCGATGATTTAGTTACTTGACACTAATATAGTACTAAAGGGATTTGAATTGGTTTTTGATTCAAATTATAGTGGGAAACTTGTAAAACATGAAAACATATTAATTTGGTCATTGGACATGTCGAAAAAGAATATTTTGATCCTTGGACATTAAAATAATCTGATGTGGTCCCTCAACCAGTTTTTTTGAATGAATTTTCTCCCCTCTCATCGTTAGCGTTAGTTTTATTGTCTGTTTCTTTTAATGACGAGAATACCCTTGGTCTAAACAAGTGGGATATGAAGAAGGGGTTCAACCCTAAAATCTTAAATTATACCAACTCCTTTTCAATTGACCATAAATTCTCTCTCTCTCTCTCTCTCTCTCCCTCCCCCAACAACGATACGAAAAGTGGTTCGATTTCATTGCGTCAAAGAATCAAAGTCATTGAGGACGTAAATCCAAAAAATTGAAGTCACTGGAGGTTGATTGAAGGCAATCGGTACGAAATCTGGACATTATATTTTGATTTTAGGGTTTTTCGTTTTGCATAGATTCTTTTATGCTTTTTGGTAATTCATATGAAATTACATTTTAGGGTTTTATAGTTCTACTAAATTATATTTTTCACTGTCTGATTTTGATTTAGAGGTCAAAACATTCGAATTGACCCACATACTGCATAAATGAAGGGGCTTTTATGATTTTTGTTGTGATAGGGGCTTTTTATGGCTGACACTGATCATATGAATATTGTAGTTGTCAACTTATTTTATTACCGTCTGACTTGTAACAAAAAGTCTTTAATCTAAAGACTTTTAACATTTAATTTTAAACAATATGAGATACATATCTTTTATTGATAATAAGAGTAAAAGTCTTTAATATAAGATTTTTAAAACTAACATTTTTTTCAATCTATTCTATGGTAATAAAAGTAGAAATCTTTTATAAAAATACTTACAAACCTAACATCAATTAATAACCAATGTAAGATACATATTTTCTATTGGTAATATTAGTAGAGATATATTTCATATTTGTTATAAATTGATTTTGGTTTTAAAAGTAATTAGATTAAAAATCTAACATTTTAAATTACTAATAGAAGAGTTGTATCCCACATTGGTTTGAAAATAATGTTGGTTGTAAATTTTTATATATATGGCTTTTACTATTAACAAAAGAAATTAATTAATAGTAAAGATTAATATCTCATTATTTTATTAATTATTAATACCTATTATTAATAGTATTATTGCTAATTTAAAAAATAGCAATAGTAATAGTAATAATAAAAATAATATGGTACAATTCTTATCGTTATTGTCATAAATGAAAAGAAAAATAATTTTTCGTCTAAATGAAAGTTTTTTAACATATCTGCGTTAGTAGACATCTTAAATTTTGGACCTTATGGTATTAAAATATTTATTTTGAGATTTTTAAAATCATTATTCATATTCTAACAATGTGAGATACTTCTTTTTCTATATCTATTAGTAATAAAAGTCTAAGACTTTTATCTAAAGACTTTTAAAACAAACATCTCTTTCTAACCATATGGTATACATATTTTCTATTGGAAATAACATTATTTTTTAAAACCAACACTAATTTCTAACAAATGTGAGATGCATTCTTCTATAGTAATAATAATAGTCTTTTATATAAAAACTTTTAAAATCAACATCTCTTTTTAAACAACGTGAGATACATCTCTTCTATTAGTTATAACATAAAAATAATAATAGTAGTAGTAGTTTATCTAAAGAGTTTTGAAACCAACATTTATTTGTAAACAATATGTGATACATCTCTTGTATTGATAATAATGTAAAAATTCTTTTATTTATGAATTTTATAACCAATATTTGTTTCTAAATTATGTAGATCTCTCTGTAACCAATATGATATACATTATCTAAAAAATATTTTAAACCGATATCACTTTCCTAATCGATGTGAAATATTTTTTTTTTCCTATTAGTATCAAGTCTTTTATAAAAAGTCTTTTAATGCATAGATCACTCTCTAACTTATGTGAAATACATCTCATCATTTGGTAATGGTAGTAGAAGTTTTTTATCTAAAAAAAATCTAAAACCAACATCTCTTTCTATAGAATGGGATACAACTTTTCTCTTCTATTTTATTGATGATAAAAGTAGAAATCTTTTTATTTAAAAACTTTTAAAATGAACATCACTTTTTAACCAATGTAAAATTTATCTCTTTTATTGTAATAATAGTAATTTAAAACCAACATCAATTTATAACAAATGTGTGATATATATCTTCTAT
This sequence comes from Codonopsis lanceolata, assembly GCA_013146195.2. Taxonomy (NCBI): domain Eukaryota; kingdom Viridiplantae; phylum Streptophyta; class Magnoliopsida; order Asterales; family Campanulaceae; genus Codonopsis; species Codonopsis lanceolata. Next base: position 63,175,489 of record CM028382.1, on the reverse strand, counting down.
TGCTAATAATAGTAAAAGTTTTTTAAATAATATAAAATAATTAAAAATCAACATCATTTTTTAACTAATGTGAGATATACATCTTTTATTGATAAAAATGGTAGAAGTCTTTTATAAAAAAGACTTTGAAAACCAACATCACTTTCTAATCAATGTATGATACATCTCTTCAATTGGTAATTAATAATAGTATTTTTAAAATAAACATCAATTTATAACCAAAGTGAGATATATTTTTTTGTAAAAGTGAAAGTCTTTAGTCTAAAGACTTTAAAATCTAACATTTCCTTTTTAAACAATGTGTTATACATCTCTTTTATTGGTAATAATATAAAATAATTTAAAATCAACATCATTTTCTAACCAATATAAGATATATATCTTCTATTGATAATAATGGTAGAAGTCTTTTATCAAATGACTTTGAAAACCAACATCAATTTTCAACCAATATATTATGCATCTCTTCTATTGATACTTAATAATAGTATTATTTTTTTTTAACTAACATCAATTTCTAACCAATGAGGGATATATATCTTATATTGTTGAAAAATTAGTGTTTTTAGTGAAAGAAAATTGTGCAACTTGAGGCACAAATTTCTTTACGTGTCATTTGTTTGTTGGTGAATGTAATTGCGCAAATGTGTTCTACTCGGTGAGAGCATCAAAATGATAAATCAAATTTTGGATGAATAAGATATCAAGACTTAAAGTATAATTCTTGTTAAACAATTAGGTGCCGTTTGGTAGTCAGGATTAAGGCCGGATAGGATTAATAAGCCGAGTTGTCTGATGTTTGGTACGCAATAGGTGGTCGGGACTAATAGCACGAGTTATCCGAATAAAGTCATTATCCCCTCATTATTAATACCAAGGGAGAGGGTGGTATTATTAGCGCCCTCACTAAAAAAAATTGGGATTAACATTTGTAATCTCAAAACTACCCCCAATATACAAGTGAAGATTAATAGCGAGGGCACTAATAGTACTCGGATTAATAATACTGCTTATCTTTGTCCGACTACCAAACAAGCCCTTAGTGTTTTAGTGAAAGAAATTGTGCAACTTGAGGCACAAATTTCTTTACTCGTCATTTGTTTGTTGGCAAAAAATAATTGTGCAAATGTGTTCTACTCGGCAAAAACATTGAAATGACATATTTATTTATCCAAATCAAGTTTTGGATAAATATGATATCAAGACTTAAAATATGGTGTTATAAGTGAGTCATTAGAAGTAATGTCCCACATTGAAAAGTTCTATCTCATATTGGTTAGAAGTAATGTTAGTTGTAAATTTTTTCAATATAAGTCTTCTATTATTAACAATAGAAGAAATTATACACACTAATACTAATACCACTTATCATATTGATTATTATTAGTTAATGGCTAGAAAATCAAACGTTTTTAAAGTATCCGCATAGATGTTTTACAATGAAGATTTATCAAAAAGTGGTGAGGTGACACAATCATAGTGCTCCTCACCAACTTTATATATATATATATATATATATATATATATATATATATATATATATATATATATGTGTGTGTGTGTGTGTGTGTGTGTGTGTGTGTGTGTATTAGAAATTACGGGCCGGTCAACTTTTTGAATTTATAATCACTAAAGTATTTTTTTTTTCAATTGGAAAAAGTCATTTTTAGGGGAAAAATGACTACGATACCCTTAATTAAATGTAGGCGCGTTACGCTGGTCATTATTTTCGCAGCACGATGAAACTATTTTTAAACCACGAAGAAACAATTTTTGAACAACGATATATATCATTATTTTTGCACCGCGATGAAACTATTTTTGAACCGCGATGAATTAATTTTTATACCACGATACATAAAATATTATCTATTTCAATTTTACACCACGATACAAAAACATAATAAACCAGATTATGTCATTCGCCTTATTCTTTCATCTTCTTCGTTGTAAGCCTTTTTCTTCCTTCTCCTCCTCTGCCTTCGTCCTATTGAAAAACCCTTCAACCCAGCACATATCAATTACAGCTTCATATTTCATGACTCAAAAAAACAGTTTACCTCATTTACCGTTCAGGGGCAACACCCACAAACCCCACAAAGGGGCGCTGCCCCCACAACCTGACTGAGCAGGTCGCTCTCCATTTCATTGTCCAATTGTTATTTTCAAATCTAATGTGTTTGTCGGAGCTCTTGAAGAAGAGAATGACATTTTCGGAACCATATTTCGAAAAAAATGATCTTTTATGATTGAAAAAAAAAAACAAAGTACTGGAGGGGTTACAAATTTTGAAAAAAAGACCGGCCATAATTTCACGAATATATATATATATATATATATATATATATATATATATATATATATATATATATATATATATTTAGACAAATATTTGTGTAGGATGATCTTTCAGATCCTAAATTCGTAAGACGCAGCCATATTTAAGAATTCATGGGTTATAATAAATAAATAACATGTTACTAAAAAATTACAAAGGGCCTAGATTAAGACATAATTACTCATTTTTGATAATTTATATCAAAGATCAAGAACATTGAATACAAATTTAATTTTTTTATGTTTGTCATTTTATCAAACACTATATTTGTAAAATGTTGCATTTACTTTATGTCTTGTTCGTGGCCACCGCAGCCACAAAATCAAAGCTACAAAAATAAATTAAGGTCGGCGAGGTTTGGCGAGACGCCGACTGTCGATTAGGCGGCGACTAGAGGCCTAGCGCCACAAGTTGGGGAGTTTTAGAACACCGAATAAACTTGTTTTGTACATTAATGTGAAGTTTCTCATTTTGCTTTGATGTCCCTGTTTTTTTAAGATTTGTCGTAAAAATTCTTATATTTCTCACGCCTCACAGTTTAATCATTTGTTAGCTCCGTTAGCCATACGTTAGCATCAATTGCCTTAGGATACTTGACGGACCCTAACAGATTTTAACGAAATGCTAAATGACACATTTAAAACAAAACGTGACACGTCGAAAAGACAAAAGTGACACATTTAAAGGTTACAAGTGACAATATAAAGGGAAATTTATTTACTAAAAAGTGACACTCTTAATACTAAAAAGTAACACATTTAATACTAAAAAATGTCATTTTAAAACTAACGTTGATTGCCAAAAGTGACACATTTAATACTAAAACATGATACTTTCAATGCTAAAAAGTAACACTTTTAAGGTCAAGAACGACAATTTTTATTTAAAAGGCAAAATGACACTTATAGGGTCAAAAATAATACATTTAATGCTAAAAAGTGACACTTTTAATGTTATAAAATAACACTTTAATATCAAACGTAATGGTTTTCGTTTATAAAAATATGACACTTTTCAAAGTGAAACTAACACATTTAAGACTAAAAGTAACACATTTAAGCTCAAAAAGTAATATTTTTTAGGAAAAAATTTATAATTTTCATTACAAATGCAAAGTAACACTTCTAAGACCAAAATTGACATATTTTATACTACAAAGTGACGCTGTTAATAATAAAAAGTGACACTGCATATATAAATATAAGGGGTGGCGCTGTAACTTTAAAAAACTAAGGAATTACATTAAGATTTCTGAATTTTACCTCATTTAACTTAGATAAATCCGTCTTACAGATAATAATCCATAAGATCGTCTTACAGGAGACCATCAAACATATATATATATATATTGACATATTTTATACTACAAAGTGACGCTGTTAATAATAAAAAGTGACACTGCATATATAAATATAAGGGGTGGCGCTGTAACTTTAAAAAACTAAGGAGTTGCATTAAGATTTCTGAATTTTACCTCATTTAACTTGGATAGATCCGTCTTACAGATAATAATTCATAAGATCGTCTTACAGAGACCATCACATATATATATATATATATATATATATATATATATATATATATATATATATATATATATATATATATATATATATATATATGTAAGCCCAACCATGGTCCATCAACCATCCTATTCCGGCATTGAATATCTTTGGGAGACTTTTTCCTTACGTGACGGAACCTCAATTCACACCACCACCTTTCTCACTCCCATCTCTCTCACTCACTCTCTTCCTCCATCTCTACTTAGCCTTTGATTTTTTGATCTAATAAAAAATATTAATGGTAATCATCAATGCTTAGTAAGAAAGTAACTATTGAGAATTTACGTATATATAGAGGGAAATATACCAATATCTCACTAAAATTTTTATAGATTCAAAAAGTCACTAAAATTATTCTTCAATCCAAAAAGACAAAAAGTTCTAAAGTTCAATTTTTACTATCAAAAAAGTAAAAAATTTAACGATTCTATTAACATAGTTAATTGGCCTATAAAGTTTTATTTGAATATAAACTTATTTTAACTTTAATAATGTTAATAATTAAGTATTTCAGATAAAACACTAGTAATATATATTACAAACTAAAATAATAATAATAATAATAACAATGATAACAACAACAACAACAACAACAACAACAATAAATAACTATATTGTTAATAATAACAATAACATCTATTTTTTGCTATTATAGTATTGTTATTAATATTATTACTAATATAATAATACTACTAATAATAATAATAATTATTATTATTATTATTATTATTGCCAAAATTCCACAAAAGTGCAAAAGGTTAATTTTTTTGAATTTTTAGCATGAAAAATTTAACATTAGATTTTATGAATTGAATAGTTGTATTGGGGTCATTCGGAAACGAATTATTTAAAAAGACTTTTGATATTTAACAATAATAGTGTTGATGAAAATAATGATATTAATATTACTGTTATAATAATAATAATTATTATTATTATTATAATACTCGATGCAATTCTTATCCGCATTATCGTTAATGGAAAGAAAAATAGGTTTTCATCAAAATAAAAACTTTTTAACATAACATGGTTTATAGACTTGTTAGCTTTTGGACTTTTTAGTATTACAATTTAAAACATGGAACCTTTTGGATAGAAGAATATTTTTTGAGACTTTTTGGATGATAATTTTTTAGGGAGATTTTTTGGTATTTTTCCCTGTATATAATACACCTCAAAATCCACTTTTTAATCTTTCCTTTTTTGAAGTCACCTGTACCCTATATATATATATATATATATATATATTCTTATAACCTTTATACTTGATTTGATTCACACTTTAATTGATTGTCTCATTCTCACGTAAACATCTTTGAAATATATATATTATTCTAATATTTATAATATAATAAATTATTTTTTATTAATCTATGTGTTGTCAAACAAGATAATTATTTAAAAACTGGGAGAGTTTCGTTTTCAATTGAGACAAATGGAGTACTATCCTTTAAAATAATGAATTTGTATGAAAAATTCTAATTCTTGACTTTTCTTTGCAAGCCACCAATTTTCCTCTGTTTTTTTTTCTTAAATTTCCAATCCAAAAGCTCTAAAGTCTTTAAAAGACTAGCTCTCAAAGAGTTGGTAACACAGATTTGGTGAGTGTGGTGACAAAACTAGTGTTGACCTCTTCAATTAAACTAGCAAAACTTATTCTGAAACAGCACTAATATATACTTCATTTGTTTCCGTTAAAGAGTGCAATGCATTATTGAGTACATTTTATGTGAGACCTTCTCACAGATTTTAATTTATAAGACGAAGTTTTATTCTTATATAATCCAACCCATCAATACACTGTTGGTTAGATCAATAGGATTCGTCTTATATAAAATACTAATAAGACTGTTTTACCCATGTATAAATTATTTTGAGATGTTTTAAATAAAATGTTACTTTAAAAAAATATGTTTACAATTTTCATAATATTTCATCTTTATCATTGATTTGTATTATAAGTATCTATAATACAATAAAGGTCAGTTTATACGTGTACAATTGACTTGAGATAAGTAACGGTTAAGATTTATTGTTTTACTTTAATCTTACAGCCGTAATTTCTTCCTCATGTCGCATGTGTGAACTACAGTTTGCGGTAATCACTGGTCAGGATTTAATATAATCTTAATCGTTTTTATCTAAACCTATTCATATTCACGTTTTATAATTGAAACTGTAATCCAAATTGTATCTAAACCTATTCATATTCACGTTAATCCAATTGTAATTGTAACTGTAATCCAATTGTAAACATATTCCTATTCAAGTTAATCCAATTATAACCCTATTCCTATTGTATTGTAACTGTAATCCAAATTGTATTATAATTGTAAAGGCTTATTTTGTGGGGTCAAAGAGAAAAAAAAAAGGTAGTCATAAGTGATAATTCATTTTACCGTTATTGTTTTATAGTTAATTCATTTCCACATTAATAGTTATCGTAATTAACTTAATCAATTTAATTTTTTATCGCCCGCAATTTCATATACAAATAAATTTTTTTAAAAAAAAATCGTAAGCTTTGTAATTTGAAATATTTATTTTTTTCTTTTTAATTGTTATCATAATTAACTTAGACAAAATTATAAGTAAATATTAATTCATTTCCACATTATCTGCTTCATTTATTGATAAATTCTCAAACTGGCGCCGTGTCATCGGCACAGACAAGAATACTAGTATTGATTGTGATTAAGCATTTTTTATCATTATGACCAACTCTAATGATATTAATATATCCCTTATATATATATTATCGTTGTAATTATAATCACATTTTTTTCGTTTTAAAAACGGGGGGTCATTTTTCATCTTTCATGATCAATATAATCAATACTCTATTCGTTCTGAGCAAAGAGTCACAGTTTGAAAGTCAATTTTTTTTTTTTAAAAGATACTTTTAGTAGCTCTTTAGTAATAAATTACATTTTTATTCTTTAATTTTTGAAAATTGACTATTTAAATAAAACACTTACAAAAGAAATAATAGATTTTTTACCCGAAACGGATGGAGTATTTAGATAAACATTTAATGAAAATTTAGTTATTTATCTCAAATTTTATAAATACAAGTGACTTATATACGAGTGTATTCGCTCCATCCAAACGGAGATGAACACTTCCAACTCTTTCTTCTTTTGTTTAACTCTTCAATTTTTTTAGTCAAATTGATTTAACTTTTGTTACATTACTTACTCTATCTAAACTTTAGTTTTGACATATATTTATCTATAACTGGAAAAAATAAATAGAATCCTTAAAAAATAAATTAAAAGTATTTTTATTCAAATTATATATTTTAAGAAATAGTTCAACTCTCATTAAGAATATATCAAATTAAGAGAAAAATCAAAACAATTATTTTCTTTGAGAAAGAGAGCGTAATTTCCAGCAATTGTGTCAATTAATCGGCACTGCATTGTTTCAGGTTAATCATAGGTTTCAAGTTCGAGTTTATGAAAATGTAAATGTATTAAAATTTGGTGGGAAGAACTATATCGCCATATGGTCGTATCTGTCTCGAGAACTATTTTGGGTCTTTCGGCTCGAAAATATTTTAAGACACCAATCTTACCTGGCTTGTGGTCACTTCAACCAAAAATAAAGAGTAGTTAATATTTAGGGATGTTTTAATTTAAAAGTCCATTTAAAAAAATTATGCTTACAATTTTATATTATTTTATTTTTATCTTTCACTTATGTTGTAAGTATATTGCTTATACTTAGTATTAGACAAATATTTGTCTAAGACGATCTTATGTATATTTTTTGTAAGATGGATTCTCTTTACCCGACTTATCGTATGTTAGTGGGTTGAGCTGTGAGAGAGTGGAACTCCGTCTTACGAATTAAGATACGTAAGACAGTCTTACAGGAGACCCACTCTAAGTGTTTTTATAATATATATATATATATATATATATATATATATATATATATATATATATATATATATATATATATATATATATATATATATATATATATAATGACAAATATAGATTTATCTCTCCAAAATCTCACTTTTAAATTATTGACTTTTGCGTTACAAATCCACTCTTTCTCTCTCCTATCTTCTGCATGTTTTCTCTCTTTCTCTTTCTCTCTCCCGTCTCCTGCCTATTTTCTCTCTCATCACCACCATCTCCTTTCTTTTAATTATGTTTAAACATTTTTCTCTTTTTAAATATAAAAAATAGTAACTAAAACAAAAATAATAGTTCCGGAATCAAGAAAACAAAAATATAACAGGAGGTTAGTAAAATAAAAACTAATTTATGGAACAAATCACTATAAAAATAAAAGTTACAGAATCAACAAAACAAAAATAATTTAATGCGGAGGTTAGTAAAATAAAATAATTTATGTAACAAAAGTTCAAAACAAATTCTTAAAAATATATGTGTAAAACAAAAATACTTTAGTAAAATAAAAATATTTAATAGAACAAAAAGAATAGTTACAAAGTCAATAAAACAAAAACAATTTAAGGTGAGGTTACTAAAATAATAAAAATAATTTACGGAACAAAAGTTTAAAACAGATTCTTAAAAATAGTTATGTAAAAAAAAATACATTAGTAAAATAAAATTATGTGATGGAACAAAAATAATAGTTACGGAGTTAATAAAACAAAAATAATTTAAACTGAGGTTAGTAAAATTATAAAAATAATTTACGGAACAAAAGTTTTTTTCAATTTTTTTAAAATAGTTATGTAAAACAAAAAAAAACGTTACTAAACTAAAAATGCTTGATGAAACAAAAAAAATAGTTACATAGTCAATAAAGCAAAAAACAATTTAAACTGAGGTTAGTAAAATAATAAAAATAATTTACGGAACAAAATTTCTCCGTAAAACTAATTCTTAAAAATAAAATAAAAATAATAGTTGATGCGTCCAAAATTTTCCAAGACGCACTGGACTCTTCCAATCGGATACCTGACTTTCAATGTATCCTCTATACTCAAGGCCCAACTCTGCAATTAAACCAAGAAAACCGTGAGCTAGGCAGGGGCACTCCCTGCAAAAGCCCTCCGGTGTGAGAATTAGCTCAAGTATGCAAGTGAGTATAAAATTTGGCAGAGTTTAAGCAAGCTAGTAGAAATCACGTACCTCCCTCATTCATTCTGAGGGGTTTTTATAGCTGTTGTCGGAGGGAATAACTGCTCATAACTACCCATTAATATTCATGGCATAAATGGCGGGCATATTAACTCCCCCATTAACTGCACTCATTCATCACAACGGTAAAATGGAGAGTTTTCCGGACATAACCGTCTCCTATTAATAGTCTTTAATAGACGAGCATAACGTATCCTGCTCGCTGGTTAAGCCCCCAGCTCGCTCATAATCTTGACCGCTGAGGGTTAGAACCTCAGCTCGCTATACATTAGAAGCCATTTAATCTTCTCCTCGTAACTTTGACTTTAGGATGCTCGTGTATTGACTGAATGGTAATCATGTGCCAGACACATGACTCACAGCTTGGGCCTATTGGGCCGGGCAGCTCAGTAGCCCCCTACTCCTTGCTCACCAAGTATTTATGCTCGGAGCGAGGAGAATTACGAATCTTTTAGTCAAATCACTCCTTAAAATGCGGGTTTCCACAAGTGCACCGAGTTGCCCTCGCTCAAAAGTTAAAGTGGAGGCCAACCAAAAGGGTTTTTAGGGATACAAGTCGTCATCCGCTGCATGCGCACTTACACGGGTTCGCTTCCTCATAGGACATTAAATGCTGCCTCGATTTTTGAGTTTGTAATGATGAGCAACTCCCAAGCGACGGTTGCCAACCGGTATAAAAACAAAACTCCTTTTTCATTTTGAACTTTTATCGCCCTCCAAATTCGTAAGAACGAAGTTCGTGAGAAGCCGAAGACACGGGCAATCATCCTCATTTCTGCTTTCCAAATTCGCAACGAAGATTTTCAAAACCCTCAATCGTAACCTGCATCAGTTCCAACAATCTTTTTCAAGAACCTTCAAAGCTTTCACCGATCCGTTCAGCATTAACAGGTATGACCTCGAAATCCATCATATTCTCTTCTTTTCCTTCTGTATTTTCAGTTTTAATCTGTTTAAACCCCGCGTTTTAAGGTCTACAGCACTTTTCCGGGGTTTTGAATACCCTTTTTAATCAACTCATTCGAAACTAGGGTTCACAATTCCCCTGCATCTCCATCTCCATCTTCTGATTTTCCACTTTAAGCACGTCATACCCCTAGGCACTGTATAAACTTAGCTAATTTCCACAGTTGGAATCGAGGAGCATCTTAGCCAGTGCCCCGTTCACTGGTTTGAGGATAAACCCTTGCTTACCACGGGTTCCTGCTTAATTGTTTCTGCTTGTCCCCCCGAGCAGGGTTTAACATATATTCCTCGATTCCTGTAGGATGTCTTCTGGTGACAAAACATCATCTGAAATCGAAGGACGTGCTTACGACCACGGAGCCCCCCCCCCCCCAGAAAATGAAGAGAGCCCGGACATAGGGTCCTCGAGCTCTGAACAAACTGAGCGAGAAGAAATTCCACTTGTTCGCCAGAGACGCCCCCGAATCCCCCAAAACATAACCGAGCAAGCAATAGAAAACCTTCCTACTCGAGCAGGCCACAAACTGAACAAAACCAAGGTTCAGCCAAAGGGAAACAAGTTGCTACTACCAATACCCCCTTCATTAAATGGGACGACCTAACCAGCGAGGATGAAGTCTCAGGCTGGTTTTATTCTTTGGGTATGGATCCTAAGAATTACCGAGTTAGGGCGTTCGAGCTAGATATCGAAGAAGCCGAGCACAATTTTCAGGGAGACCAGATGGTCTTTTACTTTGATTTCTTTTTAGTCGGCCTTAGACTGCCCTTAGATCCTTTCTTTGATGAATTCCTTTAAATAAACAACGCCCTTCCCTGCGACCTGACGCTCACCACCGTTAGATTTCTGGTCGCATACATTGTTGCCTGTAGACTTCTTAGCTTCGAACCCAGCATGGATCTCTTCAGAAAGTTTTTTCTCTTTTCTATGGACAAGAAAATTGGGCGCATCACTAGTTGCTCCAATCCCAACTATTTTAAGATTTTGTCCGACAGCCCCAATAAAGTTGACTCTTGGGATTCAAAAGCCTTGCTCGTTGAGTCTAGAGTAGGTTGGCCTTTCGTTCCATACTTGGAGAATCTAGCTGTTGCCAAGTACGACAAGCATGCCTTTCGAACAGGGGAGCCAATGCTCGCTAAAACCTTCAGAAAACTTCTCGGTGTGAAAGAAGGAAAACAAGGGCAGGATTGGGTGTTAAACTGGGTTGCTCTGACCTCCGACCCCGCCTTGCTACGAAAAACCGGAATAATAAGTTGGCCTGTCGAAGGTTGTGAGCCCCAAACTGTCTTAGAAGCTGAAACACTACACTTGTTCTGGGGTAATTGCCACGGGGGAAGATTCCCAAGTGAATGCCCGGACTGCGAGCAGGCCGGAAGAAATTGCACCCCTGCCTTCTCTGTTTCTGGTCGGCATGAACTTATTCTCCTCGTTTTATTACTTTATATTTCATCTATAACCTCTAACCTCCTTTCATAATCCATTTTGTAGATATGAGGCAATTGGAGGATTCTCAACGCTTTCTCCAAGCCATGAGGAGAGGAGCCATAGGGAGAAACACCCAAATGGCCGGGCAACAACCTGCTCGTCTCCCTACCGTTCCAGCCACCGGCACCGGTCGAGGATCTAACCGAGCATCGGAAACAAATCGAGCAACAAATGCCACCCAAACACCATCTGACGTAATAACTCCTGCCCCAGTGATTCCTGCTCCAATTGCACCTCCTCAACAACAACAACAAAAAAGGCTTGCCCCAATTTCCCTCCAGAAAGAAGAACACGATCACAGACTGATCAAAGTGAGCTGGCTGAGGCTTCTAGCTCGCAAGCTCCCATCTGGCAAAGGGAGAATTTTGAAATGCCTGAGACCGGCGAGCTCACGGCCAAACTTATAGCTGAGATAGCTAACGCGCCTGACTTGAGCAACCTGAATACTAATAAACGAGGCGGGCACGCGGCTACGGTTGGATTAGGGATGGTGAAGAGGCTTCGCCACACTGGCATTCGTCGAAGGAGCACCGAGCTCCCTAGCTCTGTCCTGATCGGTGAGATTGGGATGTGCATGACTGAGGTAAATAACTTCCTCATCTTTTACAAGGAAAATTGAATCCCTCATTATTATTTCTTTCTTACTTCCTTGTCTTTTATTTCAGATGGCGAGCAAAACCGAGCTGCTCTATGATCGTCTGATTGACAACCTGAAATCTTCCAGCTCACTATCCTCAGAAAAGAATACACTAGAAGAACAAGTCAACTCCCTCAGGAGCGAGCTGAAGGAGAGCGAGGAGAACTTGACAGCCAAAGTCACTGAACTCTCCAAGCTGGAAGAGGAAAAGAAGATCCTCGAAGTCCACCTCACTTTCTCTAAAAAATCTTAAGAATCTGCCCTCAACAACATTACTCAAGTGAGAAAAGATCTTCGGGCAGCAACCAACGAGCTGGAGAAAGTCAAAAAAGAGGCCGGTGACAAAGAAAAGAAATTGAAAGCTGAGCTATCCCAAGCTTATGAGCAATAAAAAGAAGCGATCATCACCGATTACAAGAACTCTGATGGCTTTTTGGCTGCTGTCGAGGAGGAAGCTTATCCATTTTTCTTGCAGGGGGTAAACCATGTCCTGAGGCAGCTTGCTTGCAGTGGTCTTGAAATTCAACCAGACCAGCTTGCTAAATGGGGAACCAACACCCCCTTCTGCCCCTCCACTCGCCTAGGACATGCCTTAGTGCCTTATACATTGGATGAGCTTAACTCTCTGGCCGAGCTGGACTCCCAGGAAGGGCTAGATACCTGGACCCCTCCTCCAACTGCTAAAACTACTGTGACCGAGCTGATGACCCAAATATGGATGGGAAAAACTCAGGAAAATGAAAACTTGATCCCTCAAGCTGCCGGAGATGAAGTGATCGTGATCGAAGACCCAGCCACCAATGAAACAGTTGATCCTCCCACCACCACTGCCGCTGACCCTGTTCAACCCACTACTATTGACCCTTAGTTTTTCTCCGGCCTGCGCACCATGGTTTCTAAAAAAACAATTTATCTCTGATCGTCAAATAATTTACATTTCTGGTTTTGCAATATTTGCTACTTCTTGGTTTTGATGCTTTGATGAATGCTCACATTTTGCAATGAATGCTCATATTGTATCTTCCTGCATTCTAACTGACTTTTCAACTATTTCCATTATGAATTAACTGACTTGAATACCAACTTCCCTTCACGAGCAAAGGTAACCTATGCTCGTGAAAAAGAGTAATCACAAATAATGAGAAAAGCAATTAACTCAAACACCAACTCTTTTTACGAGCATAAATAACTCATGCCCGCAAAAGAGAATAATCGAGAATAATGATAAAAGCAATTAACTCGAACACCAACTCTTTTCGCGAGCATAAATAATTTTATACTCATGAAAGAGAATAATCGAGAACATATTAACCTGCTCAAACACCAACTTTCACACCGGACCAGAGAACTTCCCTGCCCGTCAAAAGTATAATTGAGCTTTGCATTAAACGTTATAAGCTGAACACATCTGCTTATTCATTCCATCATCACTTTGCAAAATAAAAGAAAAAGATAAACAAATTACATATTACCCATCACCGATAATATTTCTTCAGGTGATTTGCATGCCATGGATGTTTCAGCTCACTTCCATCCTCTGTTCGTAGCATATAAGTGTCTTCCTTAACAATTCTGGCAATCTAAAAAGGACCTTCCCAATTCGGCGAAAGTTTACCCCAATCTGCTTTATGTCCGGTTGCTTCAATTTTACGAAGAACCCAATCGCCCACAGCAAATGACCGACCACAAACTCTTTTATCGTGGTGGGCCTTTACTCGCTGTTTGTAATTAGCCATTCGCAATTTAGACTCCAATCGTTTCTCTTCTAACAAATCTAGATCGGCTGCCCGAGCTACACTATTGGATTCAGCATTATAGTGTAATACCCTATGATTGGGCAATTACATTTCCACTGGGGCCATGGCCTCAGATCCGTAAGCCATAACTGTTTCCCTAGTAGGACCCCTGATTGTCGTTCTGACCGCCCACAAGGCCGAAGGTAACTCATCCACCCATCTTCCTGCCTTGTCTTCAAGGTTTCACTTGAGGACATGTAATACTTGTTTGTTAGCGGCCTCAACTTGCCCATTACCCTGTGGGTATGCCATCGAGGACTGCCAATGCTTCACTCGCATCTGCTCGCATGCTTTAGTGAATTTTTCTGAAAATTGAGTCCCATGGTCGGACACAATTGCTCGTGGAACTCCAAAACGACACCATATGTGTTCATGAACGAAGTCAATCACATTAACTTCGCTGATGGTTGCCAAAGGCTTAGCCTCCACCCACTTAGTAAAATAATCCACAGCGACCACTGTATACTTAAACTTCGAACGAGCCAATGAAAATGGGCCAATAAGGTCTATACCCCACATGTCAAATGGCCACGATGCAACCACAGGAGTCTGCTCGGTAGAAGGTAAATGAGGTATGTCTGCATAACGTTGACACTTGTCACAACGCCGAACATACGCTTCTGCATCTCGCCTCAAAGTAATCCAATAGAAACCAGCTGCTAAGACTTTTTCTGCCAATGACCTTTGGCTAGGATGACCGCCACATTTACCTTCATGTATTTCCCCCAGAATGCCCTCAGTCATCTCTGGTCGCACACATCTGAGCAAAGGTCTGGTGTAGGATCGCCTATAAAGTATTTTATCCAAGATAACATACCGACATGACCGCTTTTGAATAGTTCGAGCCTCCGTCTTGTCCTCGGACAAGGTCCCATGCTCGATGTAAGCTGTCAAGTCATCTATCCAACATTTTGCAGCCGGCACGATATCCATGATCACCTCTTTTTCTATTACCGAAGTCTCCAAATATTCAATCATAACGCCTGGATGCAGAGATTGAATTTCGTCTTCGGCCATCTTGGATAGATAATCTGCCCGCATATTATCCTCGTGAGCAATTCGCACCAATTCCCAATAATCGAAGTCCTTTAGAATCTCCTTCACCATTGCACAGTAACGAACCAACACTGGATGATGAACATCATAATCGCCTCTGACTTGATTCACGACCAACTGTGAGTCGCAATAAACAATCACCTCTCGAACTCCCACATCTTGCGCGAGCCCGAGCCCTGCGATCAAGGCTTCATACCATGCCTGGTTATTGGAAGCTGGAAACTTAAAATGTAATGCTTTTTCAAACTCTACGTCCTGCTCGGGTGGGACTAACACCAACCCGGCTCCACTTCCGAACCTACTAGCCGAACCATCCACATACAATTCCCAACAATATTCTGGTCGGGTCTTTGGAATTGGTGTACTTGTTGATGCTGCCTTGGAAGAAACCTCATCTTCGCACGAATCCTTGAAGCTAGTTTCAGCTACAAAGTCTGCCAAAGCCTGTGCCTTAATCGCTCGTCGAGGTTGATAATCAATATCAAACTCAGTTAACTCAATGGACCAAGTGAGCAGACGTCCAAAAGAATCTGGCTTGTGCAAAATTTTCCTGAGAGGCATGTCCGTGTATACAATGATTGAATATGTAGAAAAATAAGCTCAAAGTTTCCGAGCAGCAACAACAAGCGAGTAAGCCAATTTCTCTGCATTAAAATATCGTCCCTCTACAGCAGTGAGGGCCTTTGACACATAATAAATAGGCTTTTGCACATTACGTTCTTCCCTAATTAACACAGCGGCTACAACCTGCTCTGTGGTCGCTAAATACACAAACAATGTCTCACCAAAAACCGGGCTGCTCAACAAAGGAGGACTTCCCAAATATTCCACCAGCTGCTCGAAAGCCTTCTGACATTCAGCTGTCCACTCAAACCCCTTATTCCCACGGAGAACCTTGAAGAATGGCAAACACCTTTCTGCCGACCTAGAAATGAAGCGACCAAGGGCTATTACCATACCATTGAGCTTTTGAACATCTTTGATACATCGAGGAAGCTTCATAGTGACCAATGCCTAAATTTTTTCTGGATTAGCCTCTATACCCCGCTCAGTTACCATGAACCCCAGAAACTTGCCCGCTTTCACCCCGAACACACATTTGCTCGGGTTAAGCTTCATGTTATTTTTTCTAAGGTTGGCAAAAGTCTCACCCAGATCAACAGTGTGCTCATGCTCTTTGGTCTTCACCACCATGTCGTCAATGTAAGCTTCGACATTCCTTCCGATATGCGAGCTGAATATTTTATTCACCATTCTTTGATAAGTAGCTCCTGCATTCTTTAATCCGAATGGCATCATCTTATAGCAATATAGCCCTCCTGCTGCTCGGAAAGCTGTCAGAGCCTTATCTTGCTCGCTCATTTTAACTTGATGATATCCAGAATATGCATCAATGAAGCTGAAAAGCTCAAACCCTGCTATGGCATCAACCAACTTATCGATTCGAGGTAAAGGATAGCAATCCTTCGGGCTGGCCTTATTCAAGTCAGTGAAATCGACGCACATTCGCCACTTGCCATTAGACTTTTTGACCATTACAACATTAGCCAACCAAGTTGGATAATGTATTTCTTCAATGATGCCCGCGCTGAGCAACTTCTCAACTTCCTCCTTAATGGCTTGCCTCACTCACGCCTTGCATATCCTCCGGTCTCCATGCAAAAACATCCAAACTGTCCTTAAGCTACTTGATCAAGTCGGCCCGAGCTTCAGCTGACAATGCCTTGCCAATTTTTATTGTTTGTTCGGGATAAGCAGAATTTATAACCACCTCCTCGAGCTCATCCTGAGCCGTGAATTCTGGCTCATCCCGCATTTGGAGTGTATCACACTCCACCTTCTCTTCTTCCTCAGCCTAAGTCTCAACCGTATCGAGCTGGTCCACATCCATGTCCTCAATCTGTTCAGCCTGTCCCCCTGACTCCAATGTCGGCAAAGGACCATCAAGTTTCTCCCCAACCTCATCTGGAACCAAACTCGCCTCATTGTGCTGTTCGACCTGCCCCTCGACTTCAGTGTCGGCAAAGGACAAATGCTCTCCTCGCCAGTTTGATCCAAAGTCAAGCTTGTGTCAACTTCGTGCTCGGCCTGCCCCCCGACTTCAATGTCGGCAAAGGGCAAGTATCCACCTCGCAATTCTCTTCATTCACCATAGCCACTATTGATGGCCCCACAGTCACATGAGATGTCTCCTTGGTGCTAACAGTGATTTTCTGCTCGCCGTCCTCCAAGGTCATTTTTTGCTTTTTTCGTTGACTGTCACGCACATATTCAAGTACTGCCCGAGGCTGACTTCTCAATACACCTACCCCTTGATCGGTGTAAAATTTAGCGCGTTGGTGGGGAATGGACGCAACCATCTGAAACTTGGTCATGCTCGGCACACCCAAGATAATATTATAAGGATACTTTAAGTCGATCACCATGAAAGTGATCTTCTCAACTCGCGTGCGGCTCCCTTCACCGATGAATACCTCCAGCTCGACCGTGCCTTTAACCAGTACTTTATGGTTAGTGTAATACCCCGATAATTTTAAATAAAAAATATTAATTCGTGTTAATTAATATTACAATCGTTTTGGACCTATATAAGTAATGTTATAATTATTGTGTTAGATTAATGCTTTGAACCTATTAAGTAACTAATTAAATTGGTTTGGGCTTGGCCCACTTGTGACTAGGTTTAATTATAATATTACCCAATTAAAAGATTGATCTTTGCCCATTTAATGTTAGAGTTAGGAAAACTAATAGGGTTTCTGTATAAATAAGGGTTAAAGGAGGAGAAAACCCTTTATCGATTAACGGAGTACAAAAAAAAAAAAGGAGAAAAGGCAGAGGGTGAGAGAGCCGCCGGTGGCAAGCAATAGAGGTAAATAATTTTTTTTCTTCCTGTTCAATTAGATTGATTGAGAAGGTATAGATATAATATAATAATATATATATATCCATATATATATATATATCTCAACGTATAGTGCACAAAGTCAACCGGTGGATTTGAAAAAGAAAAAAAAATTATTCAAACAAACAGTGTACTATTATGTGTTTTGTGTGCGTGAATAGTGTGTGTGTTTTGTGTGTGTACCGTGAATAGTGTGTAGTGGATTAAGTCAGTGTAGTGTGTGTGCGTGAATAGTGTGTGTGTTTTGTGTGTGTAGACTTAGTGTGTTAGTTTAGTTTTATTATTTATTTATTAACTTATTGATTTTCAAAACCTAAAATAACTACGATTACTAACTATATATATATTTTTTAAAGACAACATTGTTAGTATGTAAGTTGGATTTTTTTTTTTGGTGAATGAAATTTACAATGTTTTAATAGGAGTATCTTATAGTATCAACAAGTTATATTTATAAAGAAAATCTATATTTTAATACATTTGGTGAGGTACTTGTTGGAAGTTTCAATTTAAGTTAGTATTAAGTGTATGTTCAGGATATGTTAATTGTTGAGGATTATGAATTGGTATGAACGTAAGAAATTAATTAGTAGAATAATATTAGTTAGTGACTTGCTACGTTGTAATTTTAATTAGAATCGGACAAGCGGGCTTAGGACGACCAATTGTGTTGCGGGATCATCTACGCTAAGCAGTTTCGAGGTAAGGGATCATACCTCATTTAGGTCCTTTGAATTCTTCGTTCCATACTGTTAGACTTCATTTATTTCTTTGATAAATGTCTTTCCTTGAAAACATGTGCCGATTTTGTATCGGTATTTGATTTTGAACTCCGTCGATTTCGTTCATTTCATTACTCATGATTATGCTCCTTCGTTTAATCTCACATACATATCATGTTTTATGTGAGATATCTATTTGATACATAAATGTGTTTGTAATTCATTTTGTAAAATGTATTTGATTATTTAAAAGTTTCTACCTTGATCATTAAGTCAAACAACCTAGTCACGGGTAAATGTGACCTTTCGATTTACCTAGTCACGGGTTAATGTGACCTTTTGATTTACCTAGTCACGGGTAAATGTGACCTTTCGATTTACTTAGTCACGGGTTAATGTGACCTTTCGATTTACCTAGTCACGGGTTAATGTGACCTTTCGAAACCCTTTAACCACTAGACATGTGGTTAGTTATCCGGATATACCCTTTAGAAACCTTTACCCTTATGGGTCTTTAGAATTTTTCGGAACATTGTTCGAACAAGTCTTTGACCGCTTATGTGATCTTGGTATCTGTGAGTCGTCCGTTGTCTCCAGCTGGTATGGGACGGTTTGTGACAATTGGACTACTCGAGTCGTCCTTTGCATTATTATCTTTCGTTTGGAATCCTAAATATTTATCGTGAGTGATGCGTTGTCGCCGGTGGTATAGGACGGTTGGTGACAATTGGATTCTCAGTCGTTTGTTATCTTTATCTTTCACTTGGAATCCTGAAAATATATTTGAAATTTGAATATTTAAACTTTGACTATTTGATTTTCGCATTTTAGATATTGGAACTTTCGATTTGGATTCCTTGATTTATTTCGGTCAACTCATCCTTAGTAACCGGAGGGGTTGTATATGAACTTGCTGAGCATTGTTCGCTCACCCTTTCTTACTCTTTCTCTTCCAGGTGACATTTAGCTTGGCTAGATGAATTGTTTCGAGTAGATGAATGAAGATGGTCAAAGAAGTTTAGACATTTTTAGTTAATTTGTACTTTGGAAGTTTAATTAACTTTGATCAGTTTTATTTTAGATTTCGTTTCGGATGTTTTGTGGTTGTATTTTAGTTACATTTGGAGGATATTAAATTTATTAATTATTACCTTTGGAAGTTATTATGAATTTTAGGTATTGATTGTTGGTGACGTGGCCAAATTGTGGGTCCAAATGGTCGGACCCGAGTTTGGGGCGTTACAGTTAGTGAAGCCCTCCAGCGTCACAGCATATGGTTTGAGGCGATCATCACTCAATTCCAAACCCTGAAAACATGAATAATACATCACGTCCCTGCAAGCACCAGTATCCACCAGGATTCGATGCACCACCCAACCATCCACCAGGGCCGAGACAATTAAGGACTGCTCTCACCTTTACATTGCTTTCGCTTCTTCGCTACAAGTGAAGCGTATTGTTTCTTCTCACGCTTTGCAAAGTAGTAGGTCGATCTACAACTTTTGACAAAGAATAAATCTGTTTACCGAGCTGGGTTGGAGTGGGCTCTTCATCCATTATGACATTTATTACCCCTCTAATCGGTGGGGCATCTCTCCGGGGAGCATTCCCTCTGTTTCCTCCATCTCTCTTGAACCGGTCTAGCCGGCCTTCATTTATCAATTTCTGTATGGCCTTTTTCAGCGGCCAACACTCCTCTGTCGTGTGCCCGTAATCGTCATGATAAGCACATCTCTTTGTCCGATCCCGAGTATCTGCTGTCTCAGGATTCATGCGAGGTGGGCGAGGAAGCTCATCTCGAATCTCATACATAATATCCTCGCGCAACGTATTGAGCGGGGTAAGATCAGCTTCACGAAGAAATTCTCTCGGGGCGATCATATCTTGACTTGCCTTTATTATATCCTCCGCCCACGGCCTGACCATTACCCTTGGAATTTTCCCCGGCATCATTGTTCTCTTTCTTCTTTTCTTTCTTTGCAGTCTCCCCTGCACACCATTTCTGTGCCCGCATTAACATTTCTGCTTGCGTTTTGGGCTCACGCATACTTAATTCCGATCTTAAACCACTTTCTCCCTCAAGTAACCCGGTTTCAAAGCATAAGGTTACCTCCTGCTCGGTCAACCCTGGAACTTGCTCCAGCACTTTGGTAAATCGCTCCAAGTAGCTAGCAGTTGACTCGTTTGCTCCTTGCTTAACCTTTGATAAGTCGGCCCTTGTCTTTGCCAACGTGCCCAAGGTACCAAAGTCTGCTAGAAACTTCGTTCTCAAATCAGCCCAATTATTGATCGATCTACGTGGTAAAGCTCCCATCCAAGCTAACGTCTTTCCTTGCAAGGCACCCACAAAAGCCCGAATCTTTAAGGCTTCATCTGAAGTCACCAAGCCAATTTGAGATTCAAATGACATCAACCAGTCTCTTGCTTTTGTCTTCCTCGTATACTCCTTAATGTTTGGGAAGATGAGTCCCTGTGCTGGTGGTGCATTCTCAATCCATGGTGCCAACGGGCTGGCTGAAGTACCCAAAAAGTTTCCATCCAGAGCTTTGCCCTGTTCCCACGCCTCCATACGGCGCTTCAAATCTTCAAAATCCTGCATGTTAATGGTTGAAGGCAAACCACCCCCGGGCTGAGGCTGTACCACGGGCATATGAGGGACCTGTGGGGGACCCATAGCTCCAAGGGCTTGAGTAACACCCACGACCTACGCCACCTGTGCCTGTGGCACCCCGGCGAGCTGAGCAACTGGTTCATTGGCCACTAAATTCCTTTGTGCATCTGATTGATGCAACTCCCTTTTTTCCTTGGAATGGTGAGACAAGTATCCTTGGGATCGTCTGGGGGAAGGTGTCCTATGATGACGAGCATAGGATCTCCTTGGAGATGGTGTACGACGACTACGAGCATGTGACCGTCGAGGAGAGGGCGAGCGAGGCCTACGAGCATGAGACCTTCGTGGAGTAGGTGATCGTTGATGCCGACGAGACTATGCTGAATCTTCCCTGACTCGTGGTCCCAACCGGCTATGCACACTGGGCACAACCCTGTGACTATCTCTGCCTTCTTGCTGATTTCGTCCCTTTGACTCCCTCTCCCACTATTGTGCGGGAACGATCACCGCATTTAATTGATTGCCCCCTGTCCTCGATCCACTTGCTGCTTGACTCGGTGTAGATAAATCTGGTAAGGGATCCAATTGAATGGGTAGAGGCGGCTTACCCATGGCAATCAACTGTAAGTTAAGCTGGTACATCTGCCCCAAATATATAGCCCTTTAACGAAGAGCTTCCTCCCTGAATTCATTTGCCAACCCAACAGCTGCTACTGCACTTCTAGATAAGGAATCCACACCATGCCGTTGATTAAGCTGATGACGAGCATCATGAGGAGGCAGATTATTTCCAGCCAACTGATTAAGACTAGGAGTTGCATGTACATCCTCCTGACGGCTTCCATTGACACCATTAACGCCGTTTTCTGCCATTATCAGAATCTACCAAGAACAACTTTCACGAAAAATGCTACCGTTTCCCGGCAACGGAACCAACTGATGCGTCCAAAATCTTCCAAACGCACTGGATTCTTCCAACTGGATACCTGGCTTTCAACGTATCCTTCAATCTTCAAAGCCCAACTCTGCAATTAAGTCAAGAAAACCGTGAACTAGGCAGGGGCACTCCCTGCAAAAGCCTTCCGGTGTGACAATTAGCCCAAGTACGCAAGAGAGTATAAAATTTGGCAGAGTTTAGGCAAGCTATCAGAATCACATACCTCCCCCCTTCATTTTGAGGGGCTTTTATAGTTGTTGCCGGAGAGAGTAAATGATCGTAACCACCCACTAACATTCATGGCATTGATGGCGGACATATTAATTGCCCCAT
This sequence comes from Codonopsis lanceolata, assembly GCA_013146195.2. Classification (NCBI taxonomy): domain Eukaryota; kingdom Viridiplantae; phylum Streptophyta; class Magnoliopsida; order Asterales; family Campanulaceae; genus Codonopsis; species Codonopsis lanceolata. Next base: position 63,153,011 of record CM028382.1, on the reverse strand, counting down.
TAACTACAATAGTCAAATGGGGAATTATCCGGACATAACCGTCCTCAACTGACAATAACTCTTGAATGAACGAGCATAACACATCATGCTCGCTACATGTTCCTGCTCGTTGGTCAAGCCCCCAGCTCGCTTACATCTCTTGCTCGCTGATGGTTGAGACCCCTGCTCGTGACATACAAGAACCATTTAATCTTCTCCTCGTAGCTTTGACTTTAGGATGCTCGTGCATTGACTGAATGGTAATCATGTGTCAGGCACGTGACTTATGACTTGGGCCTATTGGGCCGGGCAGTTCACTTATCTTTCGCCTTTTCAACCAAAATTCAACCTTGACTGCACCACACAAAAAGATAGCAAAAAAACACTTTTACCAAGAATGCAATCTGACTTTGTTCACATTAAATTGTCTAAGAAGCAGCTGGTAAGAAATCTTCAAGTTAGCCAATAAATTGTCTATATATAGAGCCGTTGTCGAATCACATATGTTTGGTTTCTAATTTCTGTTCTAATCAACAATAGAAACCCAGGTAGCAATTATTTTGGCCTTTTTTCATAACGCTTCTTGAACATGCTTCTAGCACCACCAAGTTTTTTAAAATATGCATGTTGATACTCCTAATAAAACAAAAACAAAAAATTACTCACTTATCTGGTTTATGTCTGTGTTTCTTGCAAAAACAACAAACACATATGCGAACGTGTTGTTTCCTATCCACCGCTTTTGCCCTTCAAGGATCCACCCTCCTGTGATCTGATCACAAAAGAGCCAAAGAGTAAAAAAAAAATGTCAATAGAAGATGTTTATACTCAACTCAATCGAATGAATTGAGAAAATGAAGCACACAAATCACAACAAAGAAAGAAAAAAAAAAACAGTAAAGAGATTTAGAGCATAGACCTTTGTTGTTGTTGTTCGAAGAGAACTTGCATCACGTCCATAGTCAGGTTCAGTCAAAAGGATGGTAAAACAATAGAACTATGATCGGAAACATGCCAATCAAATAGCAGACTCTCTTCATTTTTTTTGACACTTTTTTTCATCTTAATTTGGTAAATTACTTCACACTACCGCATGTTGTTTTTCCACCACTACCCACTACCTTGCTAGCAAAAATAAGCATAGCTGAGAAACTCGTCCATTAACACATAATCATAGCTACATAGCAACATATATGAGTGACAAATACTCCTCCATCCCCCAAAAGACCAACTTCCATAGCCCAAAAAAATTGAAATCAAATTTTCCTATTTATATTCTTTGTATTGGACTAAAACACAAAATCATACGACACAAACAAACAACATCATATGTATGAGAGACTACTCAACAGAAGAAAACGAATAAACCACTGGGAGTGTACACCAATCTGTTTGATACCCTTGACACGATCCGAAAGCAAGTGAATTTCAAAAAGCTCTACTCAACAAAAGAAGAATTTGATAATGAGAGACTAACTGACTACATCTTTCTTGCAATTAGTAAGTTAGGGCTTTTAATCTTCGCAATTTTTTATACAAAAAATGAAAATTAGTAAATTAAGGCTTTCAGTTGATGAATGAGACAGGGAGAAAGCACATGTTTGATTGTGTCGATATCCGTGTGTATCTTCAATGAAACAGAGAAATATACGAAATTAGATGCAAGAACTTGGGGACATACCTGACGGGTAAGGTAGTGCCGATGGAAAGGAGGATGGGAGCGAGCGAGAGTGAGGTAGAGTCCATCGATGATCTGTTGAATGGGGGGAGAGCAAAGGAAAATCGAAGGGTTTTTTTAAAGATTTGTTATAAGCAGTAACAAATCGTTATTTTCAAGAGAGTGCCTGAGCTTCTTTGGTGGGGGAAAGTGGTTCCCACGCCTTTGGAGATGGTATCATTTATAGCCGCAATTGACAACTAAAACCCAAAGCACACAAAAAAAAGTTAACATAGTGATTGAAAGATAGACCAAAATTAAACGATACACTATTGGGCTAATGGAAAACTAAAAAGGTCTAATTTTGAAAGACCTCACAAAAATGCCCCACACAAACAAAATGAAAACCAAATGAAGTAGAAGGTGGGGACAAAATATAGCAAGCAAAAGATGGTAGACCACTACAGACAACTTTGAATCTTTTTTGCATTATTAAATTCATATTTCGACACTTACAGATCCAATCTCTCATAAATTGCCCGTTGCTGAGTTAAGGCCATAAGCTATTGAGTTGAAGAGGCCCTGAAGCAAGTTTAGAGGAAGAATCAAGTTAGGCTCCTGAAAATGAGTTCCATACTAATTTTTTTAATGGAGTCTTGGTATTTATAGGTCTCGACAATTAGTGAATTTTTCTAATTGAACAAATAAAACAAATCCAGCAGATACTATGAAGGATGATGCAACAAATCATTCAAAATACATTTTTTCAATGTCAAATTCAAGAATAAATTTAGTGCATCAAACAATGAATAATAAAAGATGTATGATTTTCTTTTTGCAGAGGTTTAATGATGCAAATTTGTAATTAACCAATTAGACCATGTACTTGTTTCTTATATATAGATATAGATTGGAAACCTCAATAAAATGCCTCTTACAGTATCTTAATATCTAAGGAAATCCTTACGCATGCCTTGAAATAAAACATTGGAAATGGCCAAAATGTCCATGTGTGGAAGGAGTGGTGGTGTTGCCAAAAGTCTTTGGGCTGGGAAGTTAAAAACAACACTAACCTATATGTATATCAACTTGAACAACTTAAAATTCAATTGAAGAGTGGAACCAATACCTCGAAAAGACCAAGTCCAGTCTCTTTCTTCACCTCTTTCTTTTTCCCACCTGAGAAAGTATCCAGATTAAGGCATAAGAAACAAATGAGTATCAATCAAGTTGAGATGCAAACTTTACTCACCACCCTTGGAACTATCAATCAAGGATAAATATAAGCAATTAAGGGAATTACAGAGTAGTATTTTGGAATGTTTTCATTTTATTGAATCTTTATAACCTTGGTACAAATCCAAGTATAATGGAGTATTGTATGTATATCCCTAATTTATTAAAATTTGCAAAAATGAAGCAATTTTCAAATGCACCCACCAGGACCCAGAAAGGGTTTCCCATACTTTCACAATCCAAAGTACCTACAATTCCATTCTTGGATATGAGACTAAGGCCCACTTTCATGTTGAGAGGAAAAGGATATGGAGATTAAAGATCCATAAAAAAATAAGAACTTCCATTGGTTGGTCCAAGGCAATAAACTCCACACAACCAAGCTGATGGCTATAAAATGATGGAATTAAAAGCAATACTAATACCCGTAGATCTTAATCTTCACATAGGAATTACCCGAAGCAATAATCTAGATGCAGAAGCGTACCTGAATCCATGAGAATGATTGTCCTTTGGTTATGTGTCTTCCAATTTGTAACGTAGTATCCTTAGGGTTTCTTTTTCTAATGGGGCGGCAGAGAGAAAAGATTATTAACCTACGTACAATTGGGGACCATAACCTTTTTATAGGAATAGTTTGACCTAATTATCAACCAGCCCATTATAAGTTGACAATTAGCACCCATGAGGTCTCTACACATATTCAACTAAAACCCCATACTTATCAAAAGATGACTTAGGCCCATTTAACTTAGCAAATCACTTCAATCAGGCCTATTAACTTTAGATAATATGAAATATACGTTAGCGCAGCATACACGCCTCAGATGCCCAAATGCACATATTTATCATATGCACATACATATAAGTCCATAAAAAATTCTTACAATCTCCCACTTGGAATATGTACATGTGCATACGTATAAATCTAATAATCGTATATCATATTATATACTTTAGTAGCTCGAGCAATCCTTTACTTTTAGTCATCTTAAACCAATCCCGCCCATCACCAAATTAACATAGGGATCAAAGAGGCTTTCGTCACATTTATCGCAACTAGACCCATCTGGTCACATACATTAACATAACTAACGACATGGATCAAGTATGGATGTGTAGCATGGAAATTACATGTAATGTGATCTTCACATGTCTATCTCAACCGGTCCTACCTTAGTCCATATGAGATCAAATAACGAAAGTGCCGAATACCGAATAACTTTATGCTTTAACAAAATCCAAAATTACATAATTGTCATGGCAATAAAAAATAAATGTCAAGCAAATACTCAATACAAACTCCCAACCTGAAACTATGCATAATCTAACCCATAATACCCATACGAGCAGTGTGTTCATGAAAGACCTTAGGTGTCAAACCTTTAGTGAACGGATCTGCTATCATGGAGTTTGTCCCAATATGCTCAATACAAATGTGACCACTCTGAATTCTTTCTTTAACAACAAGGAACTTGATATCTATATGTTTAGACTTAGAAGAGCTCCCGTTGTTGTTTGAGTAAAGAACCTGCACTTATTGTCACAAAATAACTTTAATGGTCTTTCAATACCATCTACTACTCGCAGCCTGTGACAAAATTTCCAGCCAAACCCCTTGATTTGATGCCTCGTAGCATGCTACAAATTATGCTTCCATAGTGGAAGAAGCAACGAGTGTCCGCTTAACACTCTTCCAAGAGATTGCTCCTCCAGCCTAGCAAATAGATGTAGCCTCGAAGTAGATCTTAGACTATCTTGGCATCCCGCAAAATCGAATCGAATACCCAATGATCTCAAGTTTATCCGACCTTTTATATGTGAGCATGTAATCCTTGTTTCTCTGTAGTATCGCATAACCCTTTTGGTCGCTATCCAATGTTCCTTACCCGGATTGCCGAGGTATTCGCCTAACACTCCAACAATGAATGCCATGTCCGGACGGGTGCAAACATGCATACATCAAACTCCCTACAAATAAGCATAAGGGATATCTTTCATTTCTTTTAGATTCAATTTCATTCTTAGGGCACCGATTGAGACCGAATCTATCTCCTTTAGCCACTAGGGTATCACGGTTTACAATCTTGCATGCCAAACCTTTTGAGTACCTTTTCAATATATCCCTTTTGTGATAATCCAAGAATACCTTGAAAACGATCTCGGTGTATTTGGATTCCTAATACAAAAGATGATCACCAAGATCTTTCATCTCAAATTTCTTTGATAGAAATTTCTTAGTCTCATGCAATAGGTCTATATCATTTGTGGCAAACAGGTAATATCATCCACGTATAAAACTTAAAAATGTATTTGCTCCCATTGAACTTATGGTATATACATTCATCAACCACATTGATCTTAAAACCAAATGATAATACAACTTGATGAAATTTGTGATACCATTGTCGAGATGCTTGTTTGAGCCCATAGATGGATTTCTTATGTTTGCAAACCATTTGTGTTGAATCTTTTGAAACAAAGTATTTTGGTTGCACCATATAGATCGTTTCTTCGATGTCGCCATTGAGAAACGTAGTTTTTACATCCATCTGATGTAACTCTAAATCAAATTGTGCTACTAGTGCCATAATCGTTCTAAATGAGTCCTTCGAAGAAACCGGAGAGAAGGTTTCTTTATAATCGATGACTTCCTTTTGAGTAAATCCCTTAGCAACTAGACGTGCCTTATATCTTTCCATAGTGCCATGTGAATCCCTCTTGGTTTTAAATACTCATTTGCAACCAATAGGTTTCACTCTTTCAGGCAATGGGACAAGATCTCATACGTCATTGTCTTTCATGGACTTGATTTCCTCATTCATGGCATCCATCCACTTTTGAGAGTTTGAACTTTCAATGGCTTGACGAAAGGTGATTGGATCATCCTCCATCACGCCAATACATGTCTCATGTTCATTGAGAAATACTATAAAGTCATCTGGAATTGCATTTCTCCTCTCTCTAGTGGATCTCCTTAAAGACACTGGTTCTTGAGGTTGTTGAGCTTGTTCCTCATGAACAATTGGTTGATCTAGATAAAGGGGAATTTCAACATTGTCTTGTTGTTCCAAATGTTGTTCTTGAATAGTGTTAGGAGTAAGATCATGATCATGGTCAAGAACAATTGTAGGAAGAGGAATAGTAACTGAATCCTCTTCGAAAGTCTCTTACCTTATTCCCTCCCCCAAGCTCAATATTCTCAAAGAACCGGGCATTTCGCGTCTCAAAGAAAGTTCTTGATTTGGGATCATAAAACTTAAAACCCAGTGATCTTTCAGAGTATCCAACAAAATAGCTACTAATTGTTCTTGAGTCCAATTTCCTTTCATTTGGCCTATAAGGCCTTTCATTGAATGACCCCAAATGTGTAAATGTTTTAAGACAGGTTTCTTGCATGTCCATAGTTCATAAGGGGTTTTAGTCGTATCTTTTGTTGGAACCCTATTAAGGATATAAACTGCAGTCTCTAGTGCCTCTCCCCAGAGTGAATCAGGTAACGTAGTATGGCTAATCATACTTCTTACCATATCTTTTAAAGTCCTATTTCGTCTTTCAGCCACACCATTCATGCTAGGTGTACCTGGCATGGTGTACTATGGGACGATTCCACATTCTTCTATGAATTTGGCAAAAGGCCCTGGACGTTGTTCACCTGAACCATCATTTCTGCCGTAGTATTTACCACCACGGTCAGACCTGACCTTCTTTATGGTTTTGCCATGTTGGTGTTCAACCTTAGCCTTAAATTTTGTGAAAATGTCCAAAGCTTGAGATTTCTCATGTATTAAAAATAGGTAGCCATAACGAGAGTAATCATCTATGAACGTTATAAAATACTCTTAACCATTCCACGAAGGTGTGGGAAATTGTCCACAAATGTCTGTATGTATTAGTTCTAAGACATCCTTAGCTCTCTCAGCACCTATTTTTCACTTGTTTGTCTGTTTGCCTTTAATACACTCAACACATATTTCAGTTTCCATAGTGTCAATTGTATCGAGAATCCCATAGGACACAAGTCTTTGAATTCGTTGTTTTGAAATATGATCTAAGCACTTGTGCCATAATGACAAATAGTTCTCGTTTTTTAATTTTATTTTAGTGCCGCGTGATTCAACATGCAGGTTTTCATTAAATAAGGTAATTGTATCAAGCAAATATAGGTTATCGAAATTTGATAAAAATCTTGGATCCAATAAATTTAGAATCATAAAAGAGACAACATTATTACCAAAAGAACAAACATATCCTTCTTTGTCCAAAGTAGAAATGGAAACCAAATTTCGCCTAAAAAGGCAGTACATGTATGTCTCAAATAAATCCAAATAAAACTCGGTCTTAAGCAAATAACCTAAATGTTCCTATTGCTTCAACCTCAATCGAATCACCATTCCCCACATAGATGAATCTTTGACATCACTTGGTTTAAAACAGTAACCCCTGCATAGACACACTTATGTGAGTAGTAGCACCAGAATCCAACCACCAAGTATGTCTAGGCACTGAAACCAAATTAACCTCAGAATAAATAAGAATGAGAGGTTTACCTTTCTTCACCACCCAGTGTGATATTTGGCACACTCTCTCTTCACGTGAGAAGGATCCTTACAAAAGAAGCATGTCATTTCTTTATCTTGTCCTTTAGACACCTTTTGTTGCTTCTTCTTTGGGTCCAAGCCCGCAATTTCCTTACCCTTCCTTTTCTTGTTGCTGCCCAAGGAAGATGATACCAAATGAGCACATTCTGTCTTTTCATGTCTCATTCTGTCCTCTTCTTGTGCACAATGCGAAATGAGCTTGTTAAGAGTCCATTTATCTTTTGGCGCTTATAACCGACCACAAACCGAGTGTTTAGGAAGAGATATCAAAACTAAATGAACAAGCAAGTCATCAGACACTAGCTTAAGGCCCTTTAGTTTTGATGCCAAAAGAGACATTTCCATTATGTACTCTCTTACATTCCCTTTGCCTTTATACCTCATAGAAACAAGACCACGTAAGATAGAACTTGTTTCCGATTTTTCACTCTTGGCAAAGCACTTTTCAAGCTCCTCAAGGAACGTCATAGCAACTTTTTCCTCGAACATAGTGCCCCTGAATGTTTCTGGAATTGCACGCCTCATAATCATCAGACTCATGCAAATTGAGCGGTCCCACTTCTCCATTTCCCTCTTTTCATCAGAGGTACTAGAAGCATGTAGGTAGGGCATCTCCTAAGTGCAAGGTCTAGATCCATGCAACCGAGAACTATCATAACATTCTCTTTCCACTCCTTAAAATTGGTACCATTAAGTACCAGAATGGAGTTGATATTAGTAGATACAGTTGCAGCAGATGTGTTAACGGAACAGAGAATAAAAATAAATAAATAAACCGTATAAGCTCACATAAACAATAAGAAAACCGGTACAACACTAATCCTAGTCTTTTGACAGAGAATTAATTTGCAAATGATTTTCTTGGTGTAGTAATCAAACATTGACAATAAGATCCAGTCAAATGTTGAGCCTTTCTTTTTGACTGACTCAACACCCACAAGGACACCTAATAATTATCACATGTTTATTACCACAGGTGTATTTGAATTTCTGCCATACGAAAATAACATTCCTTTTGGTTGGTCATTACTCGCATGAAAATTGCACACACAAACATCTCAGTAAATCAAAATTAAAAAATATAAACAGGAGAGGTTACTTTTGTAACATGCTGCATCAATTAATTAATATGAATTACTAGACATGCTCATAAATAGAGCAAAACCTTCGTCATTTTGAATCTAAATCTGAATCCATGACACATAAAATCATGGCAAATAAAATATAAATCGCATAATCAAGGTCATTTCTCATAAATTTATATCATAATGTATAATACATGTCATTGATGACAAGCTTTAATAAATTATTAAATAAATAAATAACTAAGCAGGCCGACACAATTATTATTATTATTATTTATATTAAAGTGTCCTTAATCTGAAGTACAAAACTGGTTCCGTCGCCGACATCAGCATCATCGGCTGAATGCAATTTCTTTTCACAATCTTTTCCTCCAATTGGGCTCTTCTTCACATTCAATCCATTTTTTTTTAAAGAAACAGGGACGGCACTCTGCAAGATTTTATTAAAGAAAATTGAGTACAAACTTGAGGGGGACAACCAGCCTAGCCCTTATAAGAGGGAGGACAAAGGAGCCTGACCTCGAAACGGAAATACAAATGAAGACGAAAAAGAAAAGCCTATACAGACTAAAGCTTTCATCTACACCTAACATATGGAGTACCAGACTTATCCAAATCAATAGATCCACGAATGCGAGGAGGCAAGCTGCGAACATCATGAAAATGGGAAGAATTAGAAGAGTCACAGCCTAAGTTAGCAAGAAGATCAGTAACACTGTTAGCTTCCCGAAAGCAGTGACTAATTTTGAAATCCATAGCCCTTTGAATATCACGAACATGACAAAGAATGGCCCAGCATTTCCAGGGAATGTTATAATTTTCTGTAAGACAGTCCCACAAGAACCTTGGAGTCCAGTTCAATAAACGCACCCCTAAACGCAGCACCTTTAAGCCATTGCACACCTTCAAACAAAGCTTTGGCTTCAGCAATCGTGTTGGAGACATTAGCATAATAAGAAGAGAAAGCATATATAAGGTCTCCAGAAGAATTGCGAACAATGCCGCCACCCCCACTAACACCAGGATTACCCCAAGAAGCACCATCAGTGTTTAGTTTAACAAACAAAGGGGGAGGACACACCCATCTAATAATCCGAACATCTGGGGATCTGGGAAGATTAAAAGGCGTTGGACAGGAGGCAGCTTTAGTCAAGGCAGCCAGATCATTACGAATGGATTTTAGAAGAGAAGCAGAAGATTGGCCTTTCCCATCAAAGAAGAAAGAATTTCGATTCTTCCATAGATGCCATAAAATGAAGGTCGGGAGAACAATATGAGCCAGAGAATTCTTGTGGAAAATCCACCATGAGAGACAACATTGATGTATAGAATTATTATAAAGTTTAACTTGAAATTCAGCTCCAAGAATTGACCAAATGTACGCAGCCGTAGGGCAATGAAAAAAGACATGGCTGAAAGGTTCAGGATGACCAGAAGAGCAGCAGTAACATTTAGAGGCCAGATGGAATCCTTTCTTTAACAAGACTTCATCAATAGGTAATCTTCCATGGAAAAGCTTCCACATAAAAACACTAATATGTTTTGGAAATTTGGCATGCCAATAAAACTTAGCAGATAACAATCTGGGCTTGTGATTCCGAAGAGATTGCCAAGCAGAAGAAATAGAGAACTTGCCTGAAGGTGAGATAGTCCAGCAAGCTGAGTCGTCAACGTCATGAAGGTAGCATCCCTGATCAGTGATTCTCTGAAGATCTAAAGGATGAAGCTGGGCAGCAATTAGAGGGTTTAAAGTAGTAGAATCATCGAAAAGATCTCGAACAGAAGAAGCTGATATATTAGGAGGCTGGGAGATAGGGCCTCCTTCGAGCCATCCATCAAACCAAGGAGAGCATTGGCCACGACCAACAAGCCATTTCAGACGCTGTTCTACAAAAGTCCGGATAGAAAGCATACGACACCAAATGTGGGAGCCTTTCGAAGTGATCTGAGCCGGATGAATGCGCCTGCAGTATTTTGCCATGAGAAATCTGGACCAGAGCGTATTACGGGTTCGGAATCTCCACCATAAACTAGCAGAGTAGACCTTAGAGATGTCGCTAAGAGAACGGATCCCAAGACCACCTTCCAAGACGGGAGCACAGCACCGAGACCAAGCAATCCAGTGGGCTCGTTGTTTCTGATCCACTTGTCCCCAAAAAAATTAGCAAGCATCCTTTCAACAAGATTAATAACGCATTTTGGAGGTTCCAAGGCAGTAAGATGGTAAGTTGTGATGGAATGCAGAACCAAGGAGATGAGAGAGAGTTTGCCAGCAGCATTTAAAAAAAAAACCAAGCCAGGAATCTATGGGAGATCAAAGCTTTAGAATAAGAGGGTCAAAATATTTTTTCAACCTTCGACCACAAAAAAGAGGGCAGCCTAAGTAGACCAGAGGGAACTCTTTACGAATATAACCCAAACATGAAGCAATGGAGTTAATACGATCATTAGAAAGCTTGGTGGAGACGGTGAAACTTCTTTTGCAAGTATTAATAGCCTGCCCCAAAAGTTGCTCATAATCAGAAAGGAGTTGTCGATGTTTAGCCAGAGACTGAAGGCTGCCATTACAGAATATGATGATATCATCCACAAAAGAGAGGTGGGAGATAATGGGGCATCCACTTGAAGCAGAGTAAGTAACTTGGGGAGTGGTAGAGTGCAGCTCATTGAGACTTCTTTAGAACTTCATTGAAATAAAATTTGAGAGAGAGGATCTCCTTGCCGGAGTCCTCTAGAAGAGTGAAAGAAACCCGCAGGGGAACCATTGACCGGAACGGAAAACCAATTATCAAAAATTAACCTCCAAACCATATCAATAAAAGTTTCACAAAACCCAAAACGATGAAGAACTTTAATGAGGAAGTGCCAATCAACTCTATCGAAAGCCTTGCACATATCAAGCTTCAAGATGATATTAGAACCTGAAGTTTTCTTAGAAAGATTAGTCATCAGCTCTTGGGCGAGAAGAATGTTATCCTGAATCAGCCGATCCTTAACAAACCCACTTTGATTAGGGGAGATGATGGCTGGGAGAATATGTCGAAGACGAGTACCAAGAATCTTGGAGATAATCTTGTTGATGAAGTTGCATAGACTAATGGGACGGAAATCCCCAAAAGAAGCAGGATGATCCGTTTTTGGGCTGGTAGCAATGAGGGTACTCGTCCAGCTTTTAGGAAGAGAGAAGCCTGAAAAAAATTCCGTTATAGCTGCATGAAGATCCTGGCCGATAATATCCCAACAGTGAGTAAAAAATAACCCGGAAAATCCATCCTGGCCTACAGCGCTATCACCATTCATAGAAAATACTACATCTCTAATCTCTTCTAGAGAAGGATAATCTGCTAAAGAAGCATTCATTTCTTCCGTAATAAGAGAGGGAATAGAGCAGAGTCTTTCATTATCATAAGTAGTGGTGGCTTGAAGCTGGGATTGAAAATGTAGAACAACATGATTTTTAATATCAATATCATCGGTAATAATTTGATCATCTGGACCAATAATGGAGTGAACATGCAACTTGCGTCGGGTTTGCTGGACAGAGGCATAGAAAAGCTTGGAGCTGCCTTCACCATCTTTAAGCCATTTAATTTTTGCTTTCTGCCGCCAAAAAATTTCCTCATTCTTAAGAGCAAGCTTAAGTTTGGCTTGGGCTAATTGCATAGAAGTTATGTCTGCAGGAGATCGGGAAGCCTAAAAAAGAAACTCCGTTCGCTGAACCTCATCTTCTGCCTTCTGAATATTAGTAAATATGTTCCAAAAAACCTCTTTATTCCAAAGTTTCAAGGCTTGCCTACAAGAGGAGAGTTTTTTTAGCAAAAATATGCAAAGGCCTACCACTAATAGGTTGCTGCCAAATATTTGAAATAATCGATAAAAAAGAATGATGAAAGATCCAAACATTAAGGAAACGAAAAGAGGAGGGATGCGGAGTACTGTCCTTAATAATATTTGTGAGTAAAGGAGAATGGTCTGAGCAGGTTCTTCCCAAGTGACGAACTGTTGAACTATGAAAAAATTGTGCCCGCGAGCTGTTACAAAGCATACGGTCCAGACGTTCAAAAATAGTGGTAGTGCCATCTCTAGAGTTCCACCAAGTAAAATCACTACCAGAGAAGCCAAGATCGGAGAGACCAGAAGCAGCAATACATGAATGAAATTCCATAGCCCCTATGCGATCCCAACCATTACCACCCGATTTTTCCTCTGGAGATAGGATAATATTGAAATCTCCCCCAACAAGCCAAGGAGAGGAGCCAGCAGAGTTAACCATATCAATAAGATCAGCCCATAAACCCTGTCTAGAAGAAAGATCACAGCTAGCATAGACACATTTGATAATAACCGAAGTAGTCCACGTAAAATGCTTAGCTTGGATAGTGAGATGTTGGTCCGTGGCATACAAGACATTGCAAGTAAAGGAAGATTTAATAAATAGCCAAATAGAGCTGTGGGTATTAGTGTAAAATAGTTTAAATTTTAACCGTTTAGCAATACGGGAAAGATGAGAAGCGCCAATCATAGGTTCAAAAATAGCAAGGAACGAAATTTTATGCAACTTAATAAGACGTTTGAGTCTACCAACGGAAGAATCATTGCCAATACCTCGAATATTCCAAAAAAAAGAAGGTTAACAGCCATGGGAAGAGGTGGATTTAGACTGAATTTTGGACCTTGCTTGAACTGAAGGAAATGGGATGGTTTTTTCTTAGAACCAGTACCTTTAGGGATTGGAATGGTGGAGTCTAAATTGAGTTGATCCATGAGGTGTGGATCAATGTTATTTCCAGGGTCATCTAAAACTTCCAGATCGTCCTCTCCTGTGTCATCACAATCCAAGTTGGTATCTGTACTGAGAGCAGCAAAACGATTTGGAGATAGGGCTAGACATGCATGAGAAGGGATAGGCTTGTTGGTTGTAAGGTTATTCTCCACCGCCATGCAAGGGTAACAGTTGGTGGGATCTGTATTAGTAATAGGGGCAGTAGCCATCACCGAAGGATCCAATGATTGATCAGGAGAAACACACGTAGTGGGGTTTTGGGTATCAGATTCGACATGAGCAGACGGGGTTGAGGACGAAGGAGGAGAATGCGATACATTTGATGGTTCAATAGGAGGATCTGATCATTTCTCAATATTGGGGAGAGAATCGTTCAGAGCTGGACCTTGGGTCTTTTTAGGAGTCCACCGAGATGCGTGGGGAGGAGGCGGAGGAGGAGGAGCTTTGGGTGGATGCTCTTGATCCATAGGAGGAGAAGGTTTAAGCTTGCAAACGAGTTCCGAATGACCTTGTCGAAGGCAATGAGAACAGTATAATGGGATATGTTCAGCTTCGATTGTTTGCCAAAAACTGGGGTAAATCGACCCATAATTGACCCAGACACGCTTCGGAAGAGGCTTAGTTAAATCAATCTCAACACAAACCCTAGCGACACTTGGTCGGGTGAGATTTGTAGTTGGTTGATCAAGCCTAAGAGGCTTTCCAAACAACGAAGCAATGGAAAAAAGGGTTGTTTTATGAAAAAGGTGAATAGGTAAGCTAGGAAGAGAGAACCACACATGGACAATGGGACTCTCAACATCCGGACGAAAATCTGGCGACCATTTGAAAACCCGCATAGGAAATCTACGAAGGTACCATTGATCTTTTATCCAAAGTCGTTGGTAGTCCATCGTGATTGACTTGGATGAGGATGTGTTTAGCATCTAAATGCCCAATGGTGAATGCAGCCTTTAGACCAAAAGTGTGGAACAATTTGCGGATGGATTCCAATGAAGGCCGACCATGTGAGAATTTCCCAATCAAAGCATTGGTAAACGGCTTAGCAAGAGCCTCAAGAATGTCTGCCGTGAGTTTGAGAGAAGGTTCACCTTTATAAGATGAGGGAGGGATGAGGAAAGCAATGGGATTAGGGTTTGAAGGTGGAGAGGATAAAGCGGCAGCAAAGGATTTGGCAATGGGCATGGCTGGAACGGGGTCCGAGGGGGCTGGTGGAGGAGGTTCCACCATTGAGCCGGCAAAAGGGATAGGGCAAAACCCTAAGCGAAGAAAGAAGAGAAAATCGCACCTTAGGTGCGTGTATTAGTGCGTGTATCCCTCTAGTTATTTGAAAGATCGTTCACACACACATTCAATCCATATATCCATATATTGTTCATGAATACATGAACTAAATTGGGTCACAAAAGTAATTATTGTCCATGAAGAATAACATGGAAGAATGGAGCAGTGCACGAAAAAACAACATAACCTTTTGGCGATTAATGCGAAAAAAAAGCAGTGCAGGAAAAGCGTGAGCAGTGCGGAGAAAAAAACAAACTTTAAGCCACTACAAAATTTATAAACCGGCCAAAAGACTAACGTGTACAGAAAATCGGATGCCATAAACTCCATGTACATATAATCTTCAGATAATCATAACGTGAAGGTGCTCTGATACCACTTGATGGAATTAAAAGCAATATTAATACCCGTAGATCTTAATCTTCACATAGGAATTACCCAAAGCAATAATCTAGATGCGGAATCGTACCTGAATCCATGAGAATGATTGTCCCTTGGTTATGCGTATTCCAATTTGTAACGTAGTATCCTTAGTGTTTCTCTTGCTAATGGGGCGGTAGAGAGAAAAGATTATTAACCTACGTACAATTGGGGACCATAACCTTTTTTATAAGAATAGTTTGACTTAATTATCAACGAGCCCATTATAAGTTGACAATTAGCACTCATGAGGTTTCTACACATTTTCAACTAAAACCCCATACTTATCAAAAGATGACTTAGGCCCATTTAACTTAGCAAATCACTTCAATCAGACCTATTAACTTTAGATAATATGAAATATACGTTAAGCCGCAGTGCATACACGTCTGTATGCCCAAATACACATATTTATCATATGCACATACATATAAGTCCATAAAAATTCTTACACGAAAAACTTCCCATGTTTCAGAGATGTCACTAAGAAAATCTGCAAAACCATCAGCACCAGATAGCGGTACAGGCTTTGGGAGGAATATCACAAAGGCCTCACTGAATATGGCTATTAGACATATGGTACAGTATCCTACACTTGCTTTTTCTCATTTTTCAGCTTGTACAGTTTTGATCTTAATACACTGGCCAGGTGGTTATCGTTTTCTCATATAAGACCCCATTGTATTTGTATATTTAAATGAACTTCATATCAATCTCTAAAGCAGATCTCTCTTCTTATGCAGGATATAAGAAATGGTGGCATTCGTCCACTAACTGGTTCAACCCTCTTCCCACAGAGCATTCGATCTACCAATTCCAAAAGCCAACCCGGGCGTGCTACATCTGTAGATGGAAACCATCCTATCAGCAGTAACGGTCATGTCCCAGAAAATGGAAATTACATAAACGGGTTTCCA
>CM028382.1:63093286-63136949 GCA_013146195.2 Codonopsis lanceolata | reverse complement strand
TTATTCTCTCCACTATACCCAAAGGATATTTAACTGAGCGATCAGCTAATTGCATATTACCGGGTTTTAGTTCTCCAAACCTAATTGTTTATAGACGCGAAAAGGCATCAAGTTAATACTTGCTCCTAAATCTAGCATTGCTTTCATCTTTTTAGAGCCTCCCAAGGAGACTTGGATATTAAAGCTAGTTGGTCTTTCAACTTAGGTGGTAATTCGGGTTGTAAAAGAACTGACGCTTTCTAAACAACAATCTTTTCGTTGTTTTCAAACTTGTGTTTCTTAGAGTGAAGATCTTTGAAAAACTTTGCATAAGTTGAAATATTTTTAATAACATTAAGCAAAGGTAAATTAACATTTACTTTGGATAACATATTATAAATTTCCGTGAATTGTTTGTCCATTCGGTTTTTCATAAGTCTTTGAACGAATTGGAGCATAGGTGGGCGGAGCCACATAGGTTCCTCTTCTTCTTGATCTAAATCTTTATCTTCTTCAACTGTATTATCTTTATGAATTTCTTTTTCCTTTTCTTGTTCCTTATTTGGAACCTCTAACTCTACTTCTACTTCTTTTTCTTTTTCTACCTCTTGATTACTTAAATCATTAATCACTTTATCACTATCACTATCTTTTTCAATTTCTTTCTCTATTACTTTTTCGAATTTTCTATCAGTAGCATGCATATTAGAAGAAGGATCGGGATCAATTACATTCTTCACCTATCACCTTACCACTTCAAGGACGGTGATTGACTTAGCTTGCTCGCTTGACTAGGAACTTCCTTCTTCTCTTTTATTTGCTTCAGAACTTTCAATATGTTTCTTCAGATTTTCAATTTCTTCAAGCATGTACTTCATCAAAGTTGCTTGACCTTTACTAGCTACTTCTTGCTTGGGAACTTCTTCAATTCTCAACTGATTTTGATTTGGCATTTGTGGAGGTTGTGGTGGTTGAGGTTGGAATTGTTGAGGTTGCAAAGGCTTATTTCCTCCCCAAGAAAAGTTAGGATGATTCCTCCAACCAGGATTATATGTATTTGAATAGGGATCATTCCTTGGCCTTTGAGGATACATATTCATAGCATTAGCCTGTTCAGAATACATAGCACTTGACGGACAAAAATTAGTAGCATGAGAATATAATCCACATAGAGCACATGCTTCTTGAATTTGCCAATTTTCAAATTGAGCTTGTGTATTTGAATTATCTTGCAATTGATATAGGCTCCTATTTTTACCTCTAGCACTTTTCTGTTGGGAATTAATACTTAGCATCTCAAATAATTCTTCTAGTGCTTCTGGTGTCATTCTATTAATAGAACCACCAGCTGCACTATCAACCATAGTTTGTAAACCTGGCGAAAGACCATGATAAAATTGAAGCACTAACACATGTTGAGCCAAATTATGATGAGGACACATAATAAGCAGATTTTTAAATCTATCCCATGACTCATGGAATGTTTCACCTGGTTCATTTTGGAATGACATGATTTGTTTTCTATACTCTGTAAGAGATGCATGTTTGTAAAATTTGCTCATAAACAAATCATATAATTGTGCCCAAGTAAAAAACACTGTTTGGTGTTAGGTTCATAAACCATCTCTTTGCCAATTCTTTTAATGCACTGGGAAAATATTTCATTTTAATTTGATCTTCAGTCAACCCTCCTAAAGGAAAAGTACTCATCATGTATTCATATTCTCTTAAGAAACTGACAGGATCTTCATGGGGCATCCCATGAAAAGATGGTATGGCATTAAAATAATGTCCTTTTAGCTCAAAATTCCTAACAGCATCTGGCAAGACTAGACATGATGTCACCACATTTAATGAAGGTCTACTGAAATCATTAATAGTTCTTTGATTTACTACTACTTCCATATTTCTTCTTGCAGGCTCTTCTTGTCTTTGATTCCTATTGACTGGGTCAACTAGGTTTTCAGGATTACGAATATTGTTATTATCTTCCATTGTAGGATCAACCAGAGGATCCTCTTGATTCAGTTGGTCTTGATTATCAGGCTCGAAAGCTAGATTTTCAAAATATCTTTGGTATCTTTTAACAATATTTATATCTTGATCTAAGTCTACCAATTCAGGATTTAAAGATCTACGACCTTGCATGCAAATAAATTAAAGCAATTTAAAAACAAATAACTATAAAAATAAAATAAAATAAAATCTTTTTGTATTTTTATTTTTTTTATAAAAACAGAAAATTAAACTAAAAACTAAATTAAATTAAAAACTACACTACCTACAAACTAACTACGTGAACTAGCTTGTCCCCGGCAACGGCGCCAAAAACTTGATCGATTGTTTTATTTATCTATTTCCTTGCAAGTGTACAAGACTATTATAGAATAGACTCGGAAGCAAGGGTCGAACCCACAGAGACAAGTGATCACGAACAGTGCGATTATAGATAGCAAATTATTAACCTAAGGGGGGTTTTTATGTTTAATTCTACTCTAAATTACTAGTTATAGATGTTTAACTAATTAGACAAGAATAATGATATGAAGATCTTATGGTGAGTGGAAATCTAGGATTCTGGGTTTCACTTATATCTCCTTTATGTTCAATTCATAATAATGTCATTCAATGTCTTGGGTTCGTTCACTAAAAATAGATATAGTCTGTTGAACAATTGGTTCAGCCTCCATCCCCGCAAAATTCACCCATTCCATATCCTAAGCACAGGAACTATCAATCTAGCTGTCACCTAGATTTATGATCTATCTGTCACCTAGATCATGTAAGAACCTGGTCCTAACTTATCACTCTCGCTTCGATAGGTCCAATTTATTGTGTTGGTGAGCCAGTGTACGACATATGCACTCGGTCATGCAATTATCCGCACCTCTAAGCCTTTATTATTTGCGATTACATTCATTTGTTCAAAGCAAAATAATATAGGGATTGATAAACAACACAATCAACAAGCATTGAATAGACATATATATATATATATGAATCAAAACATAAATTCGATACAAGTTACCTCCCACCTCCTAGATTAGGGATGATTTAGTTCATCATAGACGATGAACAAACATGAAGATGATGGAGACATGATTTGATCTTCAATACTTGAAATTACAAAACCTAACTATGTTATACAATCTAAAACTACCTAAAATCTATGTAAAGAGAGCTTCCACCGCCCTCCTTCGCTTAGGCTCGGCACTGACTTCTATATATACTCGGGAGTTGTGAATGGATCGAATGACCGTGTGAAAATCCGAAAAGGTCGCATTCCGCCTACCTTGCGGCGCAGTGCCGGATACCTCTTGCGTCCGCAAGGTCTCAAGTGTGTGTGGTTTTTGACTCTTTGATTGCTGACTTCGGGAGCCTATACTGCCTACCTTGCGTCCGGAAGGTGTCCAGATTGTGCAGTCTTTGTTTTTCTTCAATTTTTCTCTTTTGCCCTTTCTTGTAATTTGCACTTAAAACCCTGGAGTTTCGCGTATTTTCACAATAATCCTGAAACTTACAAAACTCACCGAAAATATATATTAGTACTCAAAAGACTCGTGAAATAGCATAATTTAAGTCATAGAAGTATATAAAATCGACGTATAAAATACATCGATCACCTTGCAACCGCAAGGTCCCTATATATATTCAGTGCCGGGTTTTCTTCAGAAAAACATACATAACTCTTTCCTCTCTTCATCCAGCAGCAGCAGCAGCCTCCCCCAAATTCCAAGCAGATCGCTTCAATTCCCTAAGACCAACCTCAAGATCTCTCCTCCCTCTTCAAAACTCTTCACCTCCCTCATCCATCCTTCCACCATTACACTCCATCAAGTTGAAGCTTTTGAAGGAGAAGAAAGAGGAAACTTTCATTGTTGCCGACGAAGACCAAGCTCCACTCCGGCTGCAATCGCTCTATTCAGGCTGCAATCAAGTAACACTAACACCCTCTTTAATTTCATACGTAAAATATTTGCATGCTAGGGTGTTAGATAGCTTTTAACGTAGATAAAATTTTGCATGCTTTAGAATAAATTTTAATTTTAAAATTTTAAAACAATTTTAATTGTTAAACTTTTTAGTTTTTAAATTTTTTTTTTATAAATATCAAACAAAAAATGTTCCGTAGGCGTAGAAATTCCGGCTCTTCATCCTCCGGCCCCGCTCAGGAGGAAGAACATAATTTTGACATCTCTCGCTTTGTGTCCTACGAGGCATCAGAAAGGTACACGAACAAGCTCTCCAAGTCCTTGGTGCCCGAAAGGGGATTCAAGGCTGAAGACTTTGGTATTCGTCCCAATCTGATGGCTCGTAGGTGGGGGCTTTTGTTAGATTCTCCGCCAAGGGATGCCGTAGTCCCTATTGTCCGAGAATTCTACGCCAATGGCAACATTGGCATGGATGGCGGTGTGCTAGACACTGTTAATGTTAGGAATACCGTAGTTGATTTTTCGGCCCAAAGCATTAACACCTATTTCGGCACCTCCAACTTTGCGGTTGGTGCCGATAACTATAGCATACACCTCCACCCCCGTATCCCTGTCGAGGTAGTCAATGCTGCCATTGCTCTCCCTGGTGTGGAATGGTCCTATAGCCGTAACCCACCATATGGACCACGCACCATGAGAGAGTCTTTCCTCCAAGACACGGCCAAGCCCGTGTATAAATTTGTGTGCAGACGTCTCATGCCCTCAAGTCACCAAAACACGGTGAATTGGGAGAGGGCTGTCTTGACCTACACCATTATGACTGGTGGGTCCATTGATGTTGGCCGTTTGATCAACGGCCAAATCAAGACCCTTATTAGAGGTAGGACGAATGCGGGGTTCGCGTTCCCGCATTTGATTACCGATTTGTGTAGGGGGGGCAGGCGTGAGAATGTCCCAAACACGCGAGAGGTCAAGGTCGGGTCCATTACTAGGGCCATTTTGTTTGAACATCACCAGCAGCCGAGAGTGAGGGTTCCTCAAAAGGAGGAACCCGAAGAGGAAGAGGACCCACTCGTGGAGATCTCCAACAGATTGGAGGAAGTTGTCCTCCAAAATGACATGATGGGTCAGCAGTTGGCCCAAATGCGTGCCGACCATCGAATTTTTCGGTTGGGCCAACACCGTGGGACGTAATCTGTCCAATCTGTATGGATTCCCTCCTGGCACGATCCCCGAGTTTCGTCCTCGTTCGTTATTTCCGCCCGACTCACCGTGAGTCGAGGCCCAAGTTCCATCCTCTTTCGTTAGGTGGACCCGCTATCTCCTTTTGATATTTGTCCTACCCCATCAATCCTCTCATATGTTCCTCTATTTTGAGGACAAAATAGAACTTAAGTTTGGGGGGGGGGATTTAAAACTTTTAGTCTTAGCAGGTCCTAGCCTAACGAGGAATGGAGTTAGTCTATGTCGTTAGGGTGAAAGAAAATTTCTTTTCTCGATGACCATTTAACTCTTCACCCTATTTTTCCTGTTTTTATTTTGTCTAATTTTCGGAGTTGTTGGCATGACCAGAATACTATAATAGGAAGGACTTTTAGGGTAATAGGAAGGACTTTTAGGGTCATTTGTGTCATCATTTGTGTTCATCATCTCCCATCATCATCTTAAAATATATATATATATATAAAGAAATAAATAGTTAATTCAAAATATTCATCCTCGAGTTTAAGTGTGGTAGTGCTAGTCGTAGTCAATGAGGAGATTAGTGCAATGAACTGCATAGTTAGTCTGTAGATCCCCCTGGAATTTGCTTAATTTTGCGAAACTTTTACTTTTCTCCAAATTCTTCATGCACTCACACCAGTCATAATTATGGATTGATTAGAATAGTTTTATAAAGTTTATAACACCTATTTCACTTCAACAAGATATGCATAAGAATATGATGCATAGCCATTCGAACATAATTGTTGCATTAAATTGTAACTTAGGGTCAATTGCATGTTAGTTAGATCCCTTGTATTTTTCTCATTTATATATCTCAAGCACACTTTCGAACCGTGTCTGCATGTTAGTCTCAATTGTCCCTACCATCTGTCTTAGCGAATGTTTATGTGAAATCCAGTGATGCTAAACACTCAACCTCAATTCCCATAGTTGATATGACATTTTGTGTTGTTTTACTTGCTTTAAATACTATGTGAGCATTTGGCATTAAGAAATGACTTAGGCCATCTTTGGATCGTTAGAGCCTAAATATTCCCTGACCTATACTAAATATATCCCTAGTGTCCCCTTTGAGCTTTATTATAAAGAATGGAGTGTGCTAAGCACACTATTGAAACCCTCATTCGCCATCGTTTCTATTACCCACATTAACTTAACCCTAAAAGCCTCTACACTTTTAGCCTACCCTTTGAGAGAGTAGGATGTGGGTGGGAAATTGATTCTAGGAGGACCACTTCTTTTCAGTTAGGCTATTTTTCGGAAGGCTTCTTTTTTTCCGTCGTCGAAAAAATAAAAAATAAAAAATAAAAAATAAAAAATAAAAAATAAAAAATAAAAATAAAAAATAAAAATAAAAATAAAAAATAAAAAAAAATAAAAAATAAAAAATAAAAATAAAAATAAAAAATAAAAATAAAAAATAAAAATAAAAATAAAAATAAAAAATAAAAATAAAAATAAAAAATAAAAAATAAAAAATAAAAAATAAAAAATAAAAAATAAAAAATAAAAAATAAAAAATAAAAATCATGTGTCGACGAAAAATGAAACGGAAGAAGAAGAGTGTAAACAAAGATTCAAATGGAAGCATAGCTTTCAAGAGAAAATATGTTAGAAAAATTCTGCTGATTGGAATGATGTGATATTTTTAGAAGAATTCATTGCCCAAAACAAGTTTGGGGGGGGGGGAAAGAAGAAAACTTAAAAAGTTACAGAAAGCACCCCTCCACTTGTAGTCTTGTAGGTCCTAGCCTAAATAAAGAAAACTTCATTTTGCTTGGAAGTATGAGGGATAAAGGGTAGTCTTGCTCTC
This sequence comes from Codonopsis lanceolata, assembly GCA_013146195.2. Classification (NCBI taxonomy): domain Eukaryota; kingdom Viridiplantae; phylum Streptophyta; class Magnoliopsida; order Asterales; family Campanulaceae; genus Codonopsis; species Codonopsis lanceolata. The sequence goes on along the minus strand of CM028382.1, from coordinate 63,129,998 downwards.
TCACTTTGAATTCTAATTCCTTTCCTTCATATCCCCCAACACCTTGGCCTTACATTACAAGCTTATAAAGACCTAATGATCTTCTTGCCAATGCTTATGTTGTTTTTATTATCAAGTGAGTAACATGAAATTGATCACACACTTCTTATTCATTATTATTTACCCTAAAAAGCTCACTGTGTTAGCATAATCTTAGCTATTACAAGTCATTGGGATAGGAGAGCATTGTATGACATACATAGAAGTGCATGGGATTGATGTATAAGTCTTTTAAATCCTTGGGACCTTCCTGTCTGTAACTGACCAGGTTTAGATGGTAGATCTCATACTTCTTAATGCATGATTTTCTATTAAACTTTGATTTTCATATGAATGTGGTGTTTAGCTCAATAAAACTGTTTTAGTTAAGATATTCTTTAAGACTGGTGATCACACACACACGGAGAATTAAAAGTAGTAGCAGTTTTAAGAAAAGACCAGTTGGTTTTATATGACTAAGCCTGCATATATGTGGTGAGCACCAAACTGAGATTACTTGCATGCCATACACCTATAACTTGAGATGAAGCCAAAAAGATTTTATATTTTATGTGTAATTTTATTTGCTTTTGTATTTATCAGTTTTTGTATTTATCTACATAGTCGAGTCACTCGAAAGAGTCTCCTTGAGTTTGTGGGTTTATAGAGGAGTGTAAACAGTGTCACCCTCACAAAAAGATTTTAATTTTTGTATTTATATGCTTTTATACTTATAAGTTTATTTGTTTACTCGTGGACGAGCAAAGTTCAAGTTTGGGGGTATTTGATCGATGTATTTTATACGTCGATTTTATATACTTCTATGACTTAAATTATGCTATTTCACGAGGCTTTTGGTTACTAATATATGTTTTCGGTGAGTTTTGTAAGTTTCAGGATTATTCGTGAAAATATGCGAAACTCCAGGGTTTTAAGTGCAAATTTCAAGAAGGGCAAAAAAGGATAAAATAAATAAAGAATGAAGATTGTCAATCTGGACACCTTGCGGACGCAAGGTGCCTCAGACCTTGCGACCGCAACGTAGGCAGTACTCGTCATAAAAGAAGCTACAAAGGAATCAAACGGCCAGACACACTGGAGACCTTGCGGACGCAAGGTACCCAGCACCTTACGACCGCAAGGTGGGCAGAATGCGACCTATTCGGATTTTCACACAGTCATTCGATCCAATCACAACTCCCGAGTATATATAGAAGCCAGATGCCGAGCCAAAGAGGGAGGACGGCTGGAAGCTCTCTTTTCATAGATTTTAGGTAGTTTTAGATTGTATAACATAGTTAGGTTTTGTAATTTCAAGTATTGAAGATCAAATCATGTATCCAATCATCTCCATGTGCTGTTCATTGTCTATGATGAACTAAATCATCCATAATCTAGGAGGTGGGAGGTAACTTGTATCGAATTTATGTTTTGATTCTTATATATATGTCTATTCAATGCTTGTTGATTGTGTTGTTTATCAACCCCTATATTATTTTGCTTTGAACAAATGAATGTAATCGCAAATAATAAAGGCTTAGAGGTGCGGATAACTGCATGACCAAGTGCATATGTCGCATTAATCGGCTCACCAACACAATAAATTGGACCTATCGATGCACGAGAGTGATATGTTAGGACCAGGTTCTTACATGATCTAGGTGACAGATAGATCATAAATCTAGGTGACAGCTAGATTGACAGTTCGTGTGCTTAGGATATGGAATGGATGAATTTTGCGGGGATGGAGGCTGAACCAATTGTTCAACAGACTATATCTATTTTTAGTGAACGAACCCAAGACATTGAATGACATTATTATGAATTGAACATAAAGGAGATATAAGTGAAACCCAGAATCCTAGATTTCCACTCACCATAAGATCTTCATATCTGTTATTACTGTCTAATTAGTTAAACATCTATAACTAGTAGTTTAGAGTAGAATTAAACATAAAAACCCCCCTTAGGTTAATAATCTGCTATCAATAATTGTACTGTTCGTGATCACTTGTCTCTGTGGGTTCGACCTTTGCTTCCAATTCTATTCTATAATAGTCTTGTCCACTTGCAAGGAAAAAGATTAAATAAAACATCGATTATTGACCATGCGCTGATAAGTGGCCCCTGCATTCTTCAGCCCGAAGGGCATCATCTTGTAGCAGTAAAGACCCCTCGACTGCCCGGAAAGCTGTTTTGTCTTTGTCTTGCTCGTTCATCCTGACTTAGTGGTACCCTGAGTACGCATCCAGGAAGCTTAGCATTTCAAACCCGGCTATGACATCTACGAGCACGTCAATACGTGGCAGCGGGTAGCAATCTTTTGGTCAGGCTTTGTTAAGGCTCATGAAGTCAACGCACTTACGCCATTTGTCATTGGCTTTTTTGACCATCACCACATTGGCCAGCCAGGTTGGGTATTGGATCTGTTCGATGATGTCGGCCTTCAAGAGCTTCTCAACCTCTGTCTTGATCGCTGCACTTTTATCGGGGGAGTACTACCTTGGTCGCTGTTGAATGTGTCGAAAGGTTGGATCGACATTCAAGTCATGGCGAGCAACGTTTTCACTGATTCCTTACATAACATCAACGGTCCATGCGAACATATCAAGGTTGCTTTCGAGCAATACGATCAATTTCGCCTGATCTTCGGGAGGCATGGCTTTCCCAATTTTATTTTTTTAATCGGGATAGGCAGGGTTGATGATGATCTTTTCCAGCTCGCCCTCTGGCTGGATTTCGGGCTCATCTCAAACTTACAGAGTATCCATTTCAATCTCTTGCGCCTCGGGATGCCGGGCCTTACGCCTAGAGGCTATTGGTACTGGGGTGTGCTCGACCTCGTCGACCTGCATTGGTACCTGATAGACGTATTTTATACGTCTTTATCGAATACTTTTATGACTTAAAGTGAGCAATTCCATAATTCCATGAGGCTTTTGGCTACTGATATGTGTTTTTTGAGCTATTTTATGAGTTTCAGGATCTTAGGTGAATCAAACAAAGTTGCTGACAGTTTGACCAATCTAGCTTGTGATTCATGCTCTGATTTGGTCTTCCATTCTTTTTCTGATGCTTGTAACACGCCTTATGCTTGTAACACGCCTTATGTTAGAATTACTTAACTTGTTTTTTTGCGTTGTATCTCTTTTTCGAGGTAAGGCTCCTCTGTCCTCCCATTTATAAGGGCTCGGCTGGTTGTCCCCCTCAAGTTTGTATCTTTTCCTTATTAATAAAATCTAGCAGGGTGCCGTCCCTGTTTCCTTAAAAAAAAAAAGGATCTTAGGTGAATTTATGAGATTTATGAAGCCTTTAGTGAAGATTTTGAGGAAGGGTGCAAAGTGCAACATTGGAAAAAAGGCAAAAGAAACATTCTGGCCACCTTGCGGCCGCAAGGTCAAAATACCTTGCCTTTGCAAGGTAGGCAGAAACATGAAGAGCCAGATCAAGACCCTTGCGGACGCAAGGTGAAGACCCAATGCGGCCGCAAGGTCCCCAGAACCGACTTTACGAGGTTTTTGACTTGGATTGAACCTCCTATTCCCCTACAACTCCTTGGTATAAATAAAGGACGGTAGCCAAAGCCAAAGGACGTCCAAGAAGTGTTAGAAAACAACTTTAGCTTAGGAATTAGATTGTATTACGTATATTAGTTATTGTAATTACAGTTTTGAAGATCGATCCATGTATTCCTTCATCTCATTGTGCAGTTCATCTTCAAGGATGAACTAAACATCCATTAATCTAGGAGTTGGGAGGTAACTTGTATTGAATCTATGACTTAATATATATTTTTATTCATTCAATTCTTGTTGATCATGGTGTTTATCAAACCCTTTATTATCTAGCTTTGAACAAATGAATGTAATCGCAAGTAATAAAGGCCTAGAGGTGCGGATACCTGCACGGCCATATGCATATGTTGTACACTGGCTCACCATCATGATAAATTGAACCTATCGATGCACGAGAGTGATAAGTTAGGGTCAGGTTCTATATATGACCTAAGTGACAGTTAGGATCCATGTGTTCTTGCGCCTAGGATATAGAATGGATGAATTACTTAGAGATGGAGACTGAACGGTAATTCGACAGGCTATATCTATCTTTCGTGAACGAACCCAATTTATTGAATGATACTTTATCTAAATAAGCTATAGAGTATATACAAGTGAAACCCTAATCCTATATTTCCCTCCTCCATAAGATCTTTACAACTGTGATTACTGCGTAGTTTAATTAGATTTATTGTGTTATTAGAAGAATTAGTTTAGATAAAATCAATAAACAAACCCCCCTTAGTTTAAAATTGCTACCGATATTCTTGCTATTTGTATTCTTCTTGTCTCTGTGGTTCGACCCTTGCTTCCCAAGCTGTCCTACAATAGTCTTGTCCACTTGCAAGGAATTAATTAAAATAAGACAAGATCAAGTTTTTGGTGCCGTTGCCGGGGACAAGCTAGTTTGCGTAGTTTGTTTGTTGGTAGCGTAGTTTTAAATTCAGTTTTTATAAAAATAAAAAATCATAAAAGATTTTATTTTATTCTTAGTTGTTAGTTATTGTTTTATTTGTCTTTATTATTTTATGCACGGTCGTAGATCTCTAAATCCTAAGCTGGTAGAGTTAAATCAAAATATAAATAATCTTGGAAAGAATCAGGAAGACCCTGATAATTTGGAAAACCAGTTTGTTAATCAAGAACAGTTGAATCGAGAGGATCCTCTGGTTGATCCTCCAATGGATAGCAATAATCAAAATTCTGAAAATCTGGTTCCCCCGGTAAATGTGAATCAAAGAATGGAAGAACCTGCTGATAGTAATATGGAAGTAATAATCAATCAAAGAACTATAAGTGATTATGGTCGTCCTATGTTGAATGCAACACCATCATGTTTAGTCTTACCAGAAACGGTAAGAAATTTAGAACTTAAAGGTCATTATTATAATATGATGCCTTCATTTCATGGACTGCCATCTTAAGATCCAGTAAATTTTGTTAAAGAATACGAATTCATGATTGAAAATTTCCCGTTAGGCGGTTTGAATGAAGATCAGATAAAAATGAAATATTTTCAATGTGCATTAAAAGATTTGGCGAAAAGATGGTTTATGAATCTAACACCTAGAAGTGTTTATACTTGGTCTCAATTATATGATTTGTTTATGGGTAAATTTTATCAACATGCATCTCTTTCAGAGTACAAAAAACAAATTATATCTTTTCAAAATAAACCAGGAGAGACATTCCATGAAGCATGTGATAGATTTAAAAATTTACTTATCATGTTTCCTCATCATAATCTATCTCAAGACGAGTTAGTAACTCAATTTTATCATGCCCTTTCGCCTGCATTACAAACTATGGTTGATAGTGCAGCCGTTGGTTCTATTAATAGAATGACACTAGCTGCACTAGAAGATTTACTTGAGATGTTAAGTGCAAACTCTCAACAGAAAAGTACAAAAGGTAAGAGTAGAAGTTTATTACAAGTTCAAGAAAAACCAGATATGCAAGCTCAATTTGAACATTGGCAAATTCAAGAAGCATGTGCTATTTATGGATTAAATTCTCATGTTACTAATTTGTGTCCTTCTAGTGTTGTATATCCTGAACAGGTTAATGCAATGAACATGTACCCTCAAAGACAAAGGAATGATCCCTACTCCAACACATATAATCCTAGTTGGAGGAGTCATCCTAATTTTTCATGGGAGGAAATAAGCCATTACAACCTCAGCAATTTCCTAAGAAAGGACAATTGCAAATTGAAGAAGTTCCAAAGTCAGATGGGTCGAACAGTGGTCAAGCTGCTGTTAACAAATATTTGCCAGAAGAGGTGGAAAATTTAAGGAATCAACTAGCAAAATTTAAAGAAAAAGAAAGAGAAGAAGTGTTGGAATATGCTTCTTGATAATTTACTTATCACTGTGCATATTGAATATATGTTCATTTGCTTGTTCCCATTACAGTGAGTCATCACGAGTGGCTAAAAGGTATGCGTACCGGTTAGCGTGGCAACTCGTGAGGCATCACATAGGTCTTAGATTAGGTGCAACCTGATCAAGTCCTACCTTCCTACATGATGATCAAAACAGACCAGTACTTCATATGCACTAAGCACCGGAAGACTTGTAGTAATGTCAAAAAGTCTTCAATGATAAGATCAGAACATCTTGAAGACTCACCACCGGCAGACATTCTACAAGTTGACTGTTCGCACCGGCAGACATCAGTTCTCCTGAAACAGAAGACTTGCTCCACTGGCCCAAACATCCTACCAGCAGACCTAATTCTGCATGTGCTATAGAGAAAAGACTAAAAGTAGTTCAAATCAAGACAAATATGTTCAAGCCTCAGAAAGCCTGACACAGTTAAAGCTACAAGACTTTATCTCACTCATGTGGTCTGATAAAGTCAAAAGAAACTACTTTATTGAACATACCACTTGACAGTGCATCAGACATCAGACCTACTTTTCAGAGACTTATCAACACAGTCTGATAGACAGCAAGTTCCAAGATCTACAGGACTAAATCTTCACACAAACAGTTAAAGATCGTATGGACAAAAATCTCTATCCGATAGACTTCAACAACTATATCTCTAAATGGATAGAAACATCAAATCTTCATCTCTCAACGATCATATTGACTCCAGTCTATATAAGAATCCTTTCTCTTCCCCAAGATAAAAAGAGCGAAGTCAAAAAATACAAGGACTCACACAAGAGCTTCAAAGAAACAGAGAGATCTACAATGAGATCATCCTCACCAACGCATCTCAGATCTCAACACAAGATCATAGTGAATCTATCCATATCTTAGTAAGACACTCTCAGTGGATTTTAGGAAGAAAAGCTTGGAGAAGAAAAGAGATAAGATCAGAAACTTCATAAGACAGAGATCAAGATCTTGGATAGATTTGAAGATTGATTTTAGATTATGTCTAAAGAAAATGAAGAGATGTCTGTAGATATTGCATTCATATCTTCATATTTGTATTCCTATACAAATGCTGTTGATTGTGCAATAATCATTCATCATGGAAGGCCGAGTGCTCTGCACTCAATCGTTCAGATATTTTTTATCTGAACGACCTTGAAAATTCTCTTCTCATAATAGTTTCTCATTCTGGTCTCCTATTGCCCTCTTTGCTTAATGATTCATTTATAGATAATTAAGTAAGGATGAAGGCTTGGAAGGACGAGGGCATAAACTTTACATAGAATATTTAGGCTGATGTAATATGTAATTTATCTTTGAATAAATTCATATGTTCTTACAAATAATTTATCCCTCGGTCTTTATATATCTATGAGCTTTTATAAATTGATTTATCTTTAGAAAAGTTATTCTTTAATTGATCTCCTTGGATCTGCATTTGAAAGAAGTATTAAGTGTGCTGTTGTTCTGATCATATATTCGTGTACAACCACTTAAGACTTCTCCAAATCTAAAGCCTCTCTATTTCCGCTGCTTAAACTCTTTATAACTGGCTTTCGATTTAACTGGCAGTTTACTGGCAGAGTTGATACTTCTGCTTAGAGCAAATCTGCCGTTAGCCTCTACCAGCAGACATGCTCAATACGCTAAACTACAGATGCCACTAAATCTATGTTTTAAATGTATCCAAAAGAAAAGTTTTTTAAAATGGCATCATAGGCTATTCACCCCCCCCCCTCTAGCATATTTGAGCATAATTGTGGACCAACAATTGGCATCAGAGTCATGCTCTTCAAGCTATATGCCAGGACTAACCTCCTGAGAGTTTGATCCTCGAATGCTCACTCCAAATGCATGTCAAAAGAAAATTTGTTTTATCGTTTAAAACTTTTGACAAGGATTTCATCTTGAGATAAATTTTTGAAAAATGTACTTATTTTGAAAAATTATTTTGTTTTCAAAAATTTCATGAGATAGAAAATTACTATGATGAGTGTGAGATAATTATTCATATGACAGATATGTATATCAATTGGAACTATGAATAATTATTCCCATATGAAAAATACTCAGATGGATGCATCAATTAAAAGAATTTATGATTCAAGTTCTCTTGACACAAGGCTAACGATTGAAATCATTCCAACACCTTCTCGAGAGAAAATTTTCTTTAAATTCTGGAACTTTATTGTGAAAGAATTTTAAAATGATTCCTATCTATTCTCTTGAAAAACTTTAAGAGTCAAAAACTCTATATCATGAAACATTGATTGATCCCTATGTTATATGATATTTAGTTTCTGGGAACTTGGCCTATATTTCAAAAAATTATTTGAATCTAAGAAAATATGAATCAAAGATCTTACATGTTGATTGCAAAGGAAATCTACTCTTTAGGCAACATTTGCTACAGACTTATCACCTCAGATTCAAAAAGGTATCTTCTGAAGAACATCTACCTCGATCCAAAGATAACTGTCAAAAAGGTACATCCATTGTCTTGTGCTCCTTCTTAAAATCTTTTTCTTTGCACAAAAAGACCAAGGGAGAATGAGAAATTCAAGATCCAGTCTTTCTTTTTCTCACGGATCTTCTTGAAATACTTGTTCCATTATCTAGATTTTTCTGGAGCTTCCTAAAGCTCATAAAATGTTGCTAATGATCTTCTTGATTTTTATTCAGGAATACTTATTCTCTCAAGATCAACAAGCATATTTTATTATCTCTCTACCAGCATTAAATGTTTTGCTTGACTGAAAGTAAAGGACTCTATTCACTTGATTCAATCAAATCTTCTTCTTTCTGGATTATGATATATGATTTATTTTCGCTTATGATTCCCTGATTAATCATGATCATGAATATATCATCTATGCATAGCCTTATATTTGCTTCCTCTGCTTTTATCTGTTCTTTCCTAGCAAATATAAAGCTTGAGTAATTTACCTATCATACTTTGCTTCTTGGTTCCTTTCCATTTCTATTAAAGCATGATCTATAATTACTCATCTGGTTTGATGCCTCATTTTCAAAGAAAATTTATCTGTGTTATCTTCCAACCATCTTCTTTGACGTACTCTCTTGTTGCTTTGTACATAAGCTCAGTTCTATGTGCTGACTTATAGAAGTTTCCACCTTAGTACACAATGTGCAAACTACATGGGTATTTTAGAAATTTCTACAAAGGTTAAGATAAAGCTTTTGAAATTGACTATTTCTTAAAAGCTAACGACAAATTTCATAGAATCTCGGTAAAAACAAAACTGACTTTGAAAAGTGGGAAATGTATTTCCCGAAACACTCTTCTGAAAAAGGGGTGTCTTGTCAAATCCCACTAAAAAATTGTTTTATCCTTTTAAAGACGTTTTATCCTCTCAAGAAAGCTGAATTGTCTTTTCAAAATCTTTTAGCTTTCCAAAGAATAAACTTTACCTGATATCTAGAAATTAAAACTATCTCTCACACTTCCCTATATAACTTTAATGAGAGTGATTGAAAGGACTCTTCATTCTTAATGAATTTATTTCATTAATCGGTCCATTGTCTTGCCTCAGCGAGTATTTATAGAGACATTCATTCTTTCTTCTCTATCACTCGCAAACTACCCCAAACACTATGATAGACACTGATACAAAATCCCTTTCTTCAAATATGTTACTTAGGAGAATTCTTAGCACTAGATCAAGGCTCCTTCTCAACAACTTGGAATTACTATTCCTATCCTTCAAAAGTTGTTTGGTTAGTTTCGAGGATTCCTCTTGTATGAAGATTTTCCTCAACAACCATTTAGCACGTCTCTCTTTGTTTTTCAAAAACCAAGCTCGCGTTTTGATGTACTCTCCTTTCCTTCACTCCTTCATCCAAACGCAGTTCTCTCGAAATTTCCTTCTTACAAGTTTCGATGAGAAGTGACTTCGTCCCAGCCAACTTTTGAAAAGAAAGTACATCTGGTGAAAGTCACCTTGGTGGAGAGGCTGCTATAGAGGAGAAAAGGATGAGCCTCGCTCTCTCCTTGGCTCACTTTGAGTCCCTTGATCTGGACCTATATTCTGTTTGCCAACTGGTTAAACGGATCTGGGTCCATGGTCTTCATAGACATCTCCTCGTAACATTTTTATCATTAGAAACGTATCAGGTGTTTAGATTAGTTGTTTAACAGGAGTAGTTAAGTCACTGGAAGTTGTAATGAATCTTGTAATCTTTAGATCCTCTTTGTATTCGAGTATATTTTGATCTAAATGAGAACTTGTTCAAAGCATCTTTACTTCATGTCTATCTGCTTTTGCATTAATATTCCTTGATAACATGAAATCTTATGTTTGCTTATGATTTCGGTATCTGTACTTCTTGTTATGAAAATTTTGTTCCGAATTCACAACAACAAATATAACTCTGTTGTTAACTCAACAGCAAACCAATCCTTAACCATAAGTATTCCTATTCAACATAATAAATATGATGAGACTATCCCAAGATCTATTTTTTAAAATAATAGTCTTAGAAATCTAATCTTTTATTTTGATTTAATTCATAAGGCACAGAAGACCTTAAGTTTTTCTTCAAAACTTCTGGCGCTCAAAAGACTATGTTGATTCATGCTACCGTACTTATCAAACTGAAAACTGATTTCAAATCAGCAAATCAACTTTATTTCAAGTAAAAACTTCAATGATTACTGGTAGAAATCTCATCAAAAGAATTAGTGTTGGAATATGGATAACTTCAGTTTTGGATTTCTTATAAGGGACTGCCTATCTTGCAACTCCTCTCTCAGGAATGTAAGATATCACTTTAACCCATGATGTTCTGGTGAATCTTCATTCTCTTCTAACTAGGTCTCATTAGCTTCAACAGTAGACTTCATAACTGCTTTTGAAACCAACGATCTTCTGAGGAACAAGCAGTCTCTATCTTCTTATCTGCTGTTTCCTCTGTTCAAAGACAACTCTGATCTAAAAATTCTTTCTTCTTTCCTTTGTCTTGAACAAAGATGATTTCCCTTCCTTAAAAAAGTTAGTCAGCATCTTAGTTGTTGACCTTGAAGCAAAATACATTCTTGTACCTCAGTATCTTTCAGCCAAACTAAGTATGAGCTACTTGCCTCTTTGTGACTCAAGTGTTTAAACTTAAATGATTGTTGTCTTTCGTTTTGCTTCTAAATGCTCTTATCATTTAATCGGGATTCTTCTGGAAAGAAGCATAGTCATCAGTTAATCCTTGCCGATGACGCAGCTGAACCTCCTAATCAGCTGCTAAGGCAGAAAAGGAAGTCTGCCGGTACCCAACATTCTACTCCATCTTCACCTCCTCAAAATCAAACCAACCCATCTACATCAGACACCTGCAGAACCCGCTCTCTCTCTCTCTCTCTAAAAAGATCGAAACGCAAGTACTCTACCAGTGAGGAGGAGCCAACTACAGAAGTTTTCTTCAAGTACTGATACTACTGTTGCTGCTGTCACTGCTGTTGCTCCTTATAGGAAAAAGCATTCAGCTCTCTCTACTTCTGTTTCGTCCTCCTTACCGATGAAGCCTATGGTCCATCCTTCCAGAAGCCAAGGCATCCTAAAGGAAAAGCTTGTTGTAAAACTCTTCATTCATTTGGTATCAACAGACCTCAATGTCTGCTGTTCCATCTTTATTCAGCAAACCTTCTTGTCTGCGAAACTTATCTAAATACACCCTATATTAGCAGACTTTATTCCTACTGATCACTTTCATCAGCAGACCCTCATCCATGCCGACTCCCTTGTCATCCATTAAATCGACAACGGCATACCTCAATCTCTAGTTTACTGATCACCTATCTTTCAACTATTAGTATAAGTAGACTTCCATCTTTCTTGAACACAAAACTCAATTGGTATAATAGTTATTTTATGGTTACCATCGTCCGTGTGTTCAAAAGACTGATAACCACGCGTATCCAAGAATTGATACCAGCAGATTTGTTCATAATTACTCACCTTCCATTTCTATCCGTCGTTATCAATTGGTATTAGCAGACTTTCATTAATGTTGCATACATCCTTAAGGTTATCAGTTGAAACAGTAGATTTCAATCTCTGCTGGTTAAACTTGAACAGCAGACTTCCACCTCTGTCGTTCACAATCTCATAAACAGCAGTCTTCAATCCCTGTTGTTCTTTCCCTTGTGAAGACATTTATGACTTCAGGATGCTCGCCCCAGGGCGATAGGGGCCATGCCCACTCAAAGAAAGGGTTGAGTTGTGTGTCCACCATAGGAGATAGAGATGATGAAAAAGAGATTAGAGATTTATTTACCCTTTATACTATTGAGGAAATCTGATCTGATTCGATTTCCAGTGATGTAGTTTACGATGATGCTCATGATGTAGTTTACAATGATGCTCGTGATGAAGTTCCCAATTGTATTCCATCCAGTACTCCATCAAGTACTGCTTTCAAAGATTTTTCATTGGAGCTTCAGGATCTCACTCCTCATTAGTTGATGACAATGAAGATGTTCCACTTGACGAATCAGATTGTGATACTGATCTTGTTCTTTTTCACAAAAGTGCAGAAGATGATATGACAGATTTGCTCGATGAAATCCCTCCCGCTCCACATATTGATGCCTCAAAATATGAAAGTTCTAAACATGATTCTCTAGTCCTAGAAACTTTTGATTCTGAAATCAGAGAGTTGAATTCTGAAAATCATCAAACTATCGATGTAGTACCCGATGTAGCAGCATCAGATGGCACATCAGGAACTACTGAGATAGATTCTGAAATTGAAATTGTTTGTGAAACTGACAAGGACATTGCTACTAATTGTAGCAAAGATATTCCAAGCACTTCACAGGTTCGTGGTAGTGTGCTTGATTGGATGAAAAAAGGGAAGAAAGGTAATGTGACTTACCATAAAATGGTAAGGTTTGTGTGCATTTCATCTAATTTCACAAAGGTATGAAACTCTTGTTTTGTTTCCAATGTGAAGCATGGAATTTTGGTTGAGACTTTAAAAGATGAATTGATGATAAATTCCATGAAAAAAGAACCGAATCATATTTTGCTTACAAAAATATTTACGTGAAATTGCGTGTGGTATTTGGTTCCTAGACCCAACTTCGGCAATGTTTTTGGAACATGGATTTCCAATAATAAGTCCAATAAGTTGGGAAATTTAGCGAGTGATGGGATGTTCATATCTCAAGCCAAGTATGCATATGACTTGGTGAAGAAGTTCAATTTTGAGAATGTTTTACATTTGCAAATCCTAATCGGGTCATCCCACATATTGTTTAGAAGCATGATATGGAGTTTATTGTATTCAACTACTAGTCACCTTGATATCATGTACAATGTCTGCCTATGTGCTAGATACCAAGTCAACCCTAAGGTGTCTCATATGAAAGCTCTCAAACGCATCATACGTTATGTTAGAGGCACTACAATTTTAGGGTTGTGGTATACTAGGAAGACTAATACTAATATTGTTGATTTTAGTGACTCCGATTGGGCGGGGAATATTGATGATTTGAAAAGCACCACCGATGGGTTTTTTACTTAGGAAACAATTTGGTCTCTTGGTATAGTTAAAAAGTAAAACAATATGTCCCTATCGACTGCTGAATCAGATTATGTAGCAGTTGGTAGTTGTTTTTATGGATAAACCAAATGATCGAGGATTATGGTTTGTATAGTCAAGTACTTAGTGTATATTGTGATAATTCTAGTGCCATTGATATCTCCAAAAATCTTGTTCAACACTCTCGAACCAAGCACGTCGACATTCGACACCATTTTATTCGTGACTAGGTAGAAAGAAGCACCGTTAACATAGAACATGCTAGGATAGAAAATCAGTTGGCTGACATTTTTACCAAGGCATTAGATTTTGAGGGATTTTCTCGGTTGAGAAGATCTCTCTGTTTGTGTGTGATTTAGATTAGTACACTTATAATAAAACCAAAAAAATAGGCATGTTGCATTTATAGGTTTGCACAATCTTAGACACTCTCTTATTCACATCTGTTCATATGTTATTGACTAATAAGCTCTTTGTCACTTTAGATGTGGGTTAATTATCAAATGTCTTGTTCCTCTCCCTATTGGTTCTTGCAAAGAAAATCTTGTGAAAAGAAAAAAGATGTCTTTAAGGGAAAGAGCTACCCCATGTACAAGGTATGTAGCCATTCACTTTGGTACTATGTTGCATGCACAAGCTACATGCTAACATGGGTTGATCTCGTGAAAAAAAAAGTTATCGTTGGAAGGGTGTGAAAGCTACCCATTGGCCAAACACAGCAAAACAAAGCCTTTGAGGGAAAGAGCTGCCTGTGTACAAGACATGAAAATCGTTCACTTGGGACTAAGATGCACTTACGAGTTAGGTGTTCTCATGGGTTAATCTCGTAAAAAAGGGTTATCCTTGGAAAAGTGTGTATGCTACCCACTGGCCAAGTATGTGTATTCTGAAAGGGTGTAGTCCCTAATCGTGAAATTTTAGTTGGGAGAAAATATTTTTGACCCATTGAATATGTTTTGGTCAATGTTCTTCCCTATGTTGCACCACTGGCAGACATATTGAGTGTTTTTGATTCTCCTCACATCTATGCGATTTTTGTTTTTAGATATCATCTTTTTAGCCATATTGATGTAGGACATGCATACTTGGTGAAAATGTCTCCATCTTATCCTCTTGTCCTAATGTGATGTTTGTGCAAACGAAAGTCAACCTCTCCATGCTCAAAAAATACAATGTTGTTGAGGTTTGTTATGCAGGGTTAGGGCCTGTATTTGAGGCAAGAAAAACGGCTGATTGAGGCGTGAAAAACTAGGGTTTATTAAGATATTATGGTAAAAATACTTTATTATGTCTTTTCCTTATTTGTATCTTGATTCTTTTTGGTAAGTCTTATTCTGTTTTGGTAAGTTTTAAGAGACCAAAATCTCTTTGAAATTTTGTTTCCTATTGTCAAGAATCCTTGCCCATTGGGGACTCCATTGACTGTGTATTATTTAAAGGTTAGTGGTTGAGTTTCTTGTCAAACTCTTTCTGTGCTTATAGCCGTTGTTAATTATTAATCTCTTCAACTTCTTGATTTATTGCTCACTAATGGCTAACCCCTCTTTAGGCTCATGGTTAAGTATTTTATAGGATTGGACTTAGGTAATTGCTCTCTGGAGGACTCGCTGCTTCATCTCTGCTTGTTTTTCGCCCTCAAGCCCAAGGTTTGTCTCCCCATTCCAACCCTCCTCTCTGCAATCACCTTCCTCTCATTTATCCATGTTCTGTCCAGCCTCCTCTGGCTCCTACATCTCCAGTTGCTTCTCCTCAAACATGTTCTGGTCCTATTTCATCTCCTGATTCAGCAAATGTCCCAAGCAATGTAACTCTCAATGTTGCAACATCTGCTCCCTCATCTCATGCAACATTGGGTCCTCCATTCATTGGTCCATATCTCCCAGCGCCCATCCCCTCTAATACTGAATCCGATCCCATTTCCATTGCGTTTATGAAGTCCCAACTTCAGTTCTTTGAGTCCCAGTTATCTTATTGTCCATATATGTGGGATTATCATATACAATGGTTAGCGGATCATGCACCTCCCTCCAATTTTGGTCAAAGAGTGGGAGTAGATGAAGGGGGAGTTGTTTCTTCCAGTTCCAGTGAAGAGGTTGACAAAGCAAATTAAGCTTTTGTTTGTTGGTTGACTTTTAAAATAGTTTATTTTGTTAAAGTTGTAAACTTATTAAACTTGTGGATGTTCTTAGATTGTTTTGATTATTATGAACTGTTGAATTAAGGGGGAGATCTTCATAGGTTTTATGATGATTTACTTTGACCAGGAAGACACAACAAAAGGGGAGATTGTAAGAGCATGTATTTAGCACATGTTTAATTCATGTGTT
The DNA here is from genome assembly GCA_013146195.2 of Codonopsis lanceolata. Lineage (NCBI taxonomy): Eukaryota > Viridiplantae > Streptophyta > Magnoliopsida > Asterales > Campanulaceae > Codonopsis > Codonopsis lanceolata. Next base: position 63,114,155 of record CM028382.1, on the reverse strand, counting down.
ATTATGATCTTTCTAAGAAATTTTCTAGCTTTGTTTCCTTCTTTAATGGCTGATTATTAATTGATTATTGATTGATTATTGTTGCCTTTCTTAGGTATCATGGTAATCAATTTTGGATTACTTATGGAATGTTTTATTTGAATAACCAAATAACCCTTCCATGTTTAGCTCCTTCCTTATTGTCTTGCAGGTCTGGACGTGTCTTAGAGTTGTATAAAAGGAAGGCTCAACATTCAGAAAGGGTTACACTTTTTGAGAGTTTTTAGAGAGAGAGATTGTGTTGTTGGAACTGTCGATGTGCTTTGGAATGTTACAACATTGCGAATTACATTGATCGGCTGCTTCCTAGTTTTTCATGTTTTACCTACTACTGTTTTTAGTCTTTGGTTTCTGTGGGTGCTAGTACTAAACTGATTACATCCAACTTTGTTAGGAGTATTTTCGTTTGATTTTCACATAGCGTTAGTTTTCATAATTGTAACTCTTACAATCTATATAATAATAATAATAATAATAATAATAATAATAATAATAATAATAATAATAATAATAATAATAATAATAATAATAACAAGCGTGATTTTCCCGCCTAAATGTTTTCTATAAATGAAAACACAAATATGCATTGGAAGTTGAAACACTTTGTTTTATTACATTTTTCTTAGTTTTTATACTAAACATTTAATTAACAATGCATTGGAAATTGGAACACTTTGTTTTGTTACATTTTCTTTATATATATAATGACAAATGTGATTAGCACATCCAAATATAACAAGATCCCTTCAAAATGCACCTGCCAAAAATAGGAAGATATATATAATGACAAATGTAATTTGTTTATCTCAAGATTGCTAGATAACCACTGTAACTACTTACAAAATAAGGATACTATTTACATATGAACACATATACAAGTATTGATAAATAAATAAAAAAACATATGAAGTTGTTAATAAATTAAATATTATCAATCTAAGAAGGAATGTTTTTTCTCTTTTTACCAATATGCAAGGGAAACAAGACTAGCAATCTAAAAACTCAACAAACATTGCTTACTCAGCCATAAATGTGCTTCCTCTTTGAATATTAATTTACTTGTGAGTTTTGTCAAGACAAATTATATCCATAAGAGCTAAAGAACAAGTACATAGTGAAATATAATTTGATGAACAACTATGGATCCTTAAAGCTTGTCATGTCTAATTTGACACTCAACAAACATTGTTTACTCAAACATAAATGTGTTTTCTCCTTGAATATAAATGCTTTGTGACCGCTTTTGTTGTCTATAACCACGTAATTTCACTGGCAATAGTAGTAGCATCAATTATGACATACTGGATGAGTGGACTTTTAAAGATCAACAAGGTTCTGGTGAGAGGTGACAACAACATCATTACTGGATTCCATTTTCGCTCATTGACATTGGAAGATGACTATGGACAAGTAAATCGTAGTTTAATTGCTCTGGGAATATGTACGATGACTGTAGAAGGGTGTGATTATGTATATGGGCGAGTAGCCGAGTATATCATACTCTGTGAGAGGTACAATGAATTGAGAGTAATCATAGTCTTAATGTCTATTTTATTGTCTATTGAATTGAGCTTAAATATTTGTAGATATAGTTGTAATAATTAAGTACATATATTATCAGTGTCACATCATTTGGGTGACACTATTAATGAAAGAGTTTTTGAGTTGAGGACATTTAGGTCATTTCAGGGGTGGGATGCCCGTATGAAGTATGTAATTTGAGTTGCTTTTCTTTGGTTTATCGTCATTTTAATTTGTTATACATTGATTAAAATAGATTATGAGTTTTGTTATGTGATAGTGATAGTAGTAGTAATTGTACATATTTAAACATATTAATAGTAGTAGTAATCACCCATATTTAATGACAAATGTTGTATTTATAAAAAATATTCATAATTTTATAAAAGATTTTATTTATTTATTGTATTCTCTATTAATAATTTTACTTTTTCTTAATCGCTGCGTTATAATAATTTGTCCAGTTTATGAACATATCGAACTCACAATCTTTATGGTTAATTTTATTTTTTCACTTCATGTTGCTTATGTATAATTTGATAGAAAAAGATATATGACGTGCGTTTAACGCACGGCTATAAAACTAGTTGTTTTTATATAGTGAAAGTTTTTGGCCATTTTGGCTTGTCTACTAATAGTACTTGTAGACCTGAACCTAAAACCTTGTTCTCTCTCTCTCTAGTTTATTTTCTCTCTTGTTTTTCGTTGCTTTATAGTAAATGTGTTTGTGAATGTTGCAACATTTGGTGCTACATTCACAAACTATCCCGTTTTAATCAAAGAACCCCAATTTATTAATCAAACATTTTTGTAATTATAACCAACTCTAATGTTACTTATATGCTTCCTCCGTTCCGGGTAAAGAGTCTACTATTCCATTTTGAGATGTTTCTCTTAAAGAGTCTACATTCAAAAATTAAGGCATAAAAGTGTAATTTTATTACTAATAGACTAATAAAAATATCATTTTGTTAAAAAGTTTGACTTTCAAACGAAGACTCTTTGCTCGAAACGAAGGGAGGAGTAATGTTTGTGGCGACCCCGACCCCGGACCCGAGATGGAACCGCGGGCCGAAGCGCCAAACAAGACAATACAAGAAGGGAAGAACATGCAAGGACTCAAAACATTTTATTTTTAAAACTGACGTGACGCAACATTTCAGTCGCAAGAGAACTCGACACAAAAGGTCGGTAAATTTCAAAATCATTTCACCTGATAAAACAGTTAAACATTTAATCCAAGTCTTCGGCGACACTACAGCCGGAACCCAAGCTAAGCAGTTAATACGACAAGGAAATAAATAAGAGCTAATAGGATGCTCAGCGGATGTCTATACGTAGTGAACAACACACGATATACAAGGCACGGCTAGTACAATTGCCGGCATCAAAAGATAAGTAAGTACTACAAGAGTTAATACTACAAGTAGCTAACATGAATACACGAGTACAAGTCTATACAATCCCAAGCATAGTCTAGATGACTAGCTTATACCCATCGTCCTCACAAAATACAAAAGAAGAGAAGAGGACTTCTAAACCACCTCTTCAACTGCAAAAGCCTGATCAAAAGAGAACTAAGGCGAACGATCAATGCGAGCCTCAACGAGAAGGTCCTGTCCTGCTAGGATCTAAAAAAAAGTACAGGGGAACGGGTAAGTCATAATGACTCGTAAGCTATCAATCATGCATGACATGGCATTATGCAACACGTTAGGCAAGACATTATTTCAATCATGTATATCAATTATTTAAGATGCATAATATTGCACATAGTTCACATAATATGAGGATATAGAATCGGGCCGCTCAGAGACCGCAAAACAAACACTTTCGATAGCGCGATAATCGATGGTTGTGATAATACATCGATCTCCGAGAGATGCTCGGAAAACAATAGTCAATCTCAATGGGCGCGTATTGGTTGGCCAAGGAGAGCTCTTCCCCACTCTGGCCGTGGAGGCGTGTGTGCGATAACAAGTATGCCACCGGACTTATGCAATGCCAAGTAGTATTTACTCAACAATCAATCAATATGGAACGAGTCCGACAAGAGCGTCCTCGTTCAAGATTAGTATATAATCTCATCAATAAACAATCAAGATTGAGCTCGACAAGAGCGAACTCAATATATCAATTATCAAGTATGCATTCATTATGTCATAAAGATACAAGCATGACAATCAATTCATTTCAATAGTCTAGAATTAGTTTTCTAGTGTAACGCATGTAATAACGTCGTAGGGATCGATCATTGAGCCGGTATTGTTCAATAGCTCACAAATGTCGACTCCGTTGAGTCATTCCTATAATTCAAACCAAATAGGGTTAAACACTATTTGCATTTCCAACTCTTTTCTAAGTCATCGCATTGATTAATCTAAGTCATTAATCCAATTTATAACCATAGCTAACAATAAACTCAAGTTCCTAAATCATGGAACCCTAGAATCACATTTTCCCCAAATAATGGTCGAAATTCTATGACCCAAGAATAATAATTATTCCTAATATAGAGTAGAACACTTTTACTTCTAGGCTTAGTGTCCAATTCAAAGCATTTACATTCATGGTCTATAATTCCCAAAAATTCATACTCTCTAAAATGTATCAATATCATGGTAGAACACAAGGAGAACAATGATTTGGGCATGAGAGAAGGGAAGCAAGAAAGGGTAACATGTTATCTCTAACATGGACCTAAGGGAAATTGATAGCTTACCTCAAGCCAAGCAAATGACGAAGCAAGAAAACTCGGTGTCGATCGCCGCTCGACGGTGGCTACGCAACGCGCTTTCTTCGAATCGCAAGCGGGTCTCGAATCTCTTGGAAGCCAACCCCTCACGCACTAATCTCACCAAGACTCTCACGCACAAGTTCGCCCTAGGCTGGAGAAGACGAAGCAGGGAAATGAGTCGTAAGAATGGAAGTCTCCTGCTGATGTAGTATATATCAGCCCAATTATGTGTTAATGAGGAACACTTGTCACTTGGTGAATGGTAGAAATAGGTTTAGTAATCTTGATTAGGCTTAGATTAGGCTAATTAGACTCTAATACAAGTGGTTTAAGTCACTAATGGTAGAGGTTTAGTAAGGGCACAATCGTGTCACCAAAATCAAAAATCGCTGCCGGAAATTTGCTCGTTGTGGTGGCCGAACTTCCTTCATAAGGTTCGGTTGTCATGGCCGAACAAAGCCCAAAATGTTCGGTTGGCAGGGTAGAACGATTCCTCGTGCCATACGTTCGGTCAAACAGTCCGATTTGCACGTATAACGCGTATAAGGCATGTACAACTCCAAGAAGCATTAAATGAGTATCAAGGGTCCTAAAAACAATTATAAATGTCTCTCAAGGTCTTGGCTAAGTCCAAATATCAAAGCCCGAGCAAGAACAAGTCAATCTAGAGCATACAAGGCAATAGGCGTTCGATACGACAATTACGGTTCGATCAAGGAATGCAATCGAGTCAATCATGTTAGGGATATTACTAGCATGTTAAAAACATATTCTAATCATGTTAAACATGTATGGAAGACAAGTATACAAGTAGGTTTCGGGTTCTCACATCCTCCCCCACTTAAAGGAATTTAGTCCCTAAATTCATACCGAATCATCAAATAGGAAAGGATATCTCTTTCATATCGAGCTCTGGTTTCCCAAGTAGCTTCCTCAATGTCATGGTTCTTCCACAAGACTTTCACTAACGGAATCCGCTGCTCTCAAGATTTGCTCCTTGGTATCAAGAATCTTCACCGGTCTCTCATCATAGGAAAGATCGTTCGAATGAAATCTCATCATAAACAAGGACATGCGATTCATCTTTCAAATATTTGCGTAGCATCGAGACATGGAATACATCGTGAACATCCGATAACGAAGGTGGCAATGCTAACCGATACGCCAAGGATCCAATCCTTTCTAAGATCTCAAATGGCCCAATAAATCTAGGTGAAAGTTTACCTTTCTTCCCAAATCGCTTAGTACCGCCGAGGCGATACTTTCAAGAATACATGATCACCAACCCGAAACTCTAAGTCACGCCTCCCTGTGCGTAGCTTTTCTGCCTAGCCGTAGAGCTAGCTCTAATCGCCTTCACACTCTCACCGCTTTCACCATCTTCGAACCCCATAACTTAGCCTTCACCAACTTCATCCCAAAGAAATCGGTGAACGACACTTACTTAGCCCATACAAAGCTTCATACGCGCCATTTCAATACACTTCATATTATAAGCAAATTCTAATGGCGCCATGAGAATCCCAACTACCTTTAAAATCCATGGCACAAGCACGTAGGCAAATCCTCTAGCACTTGGATCAATCTCTCGATCCCATCCGATCAGGTGAAAAGTCGCATCAAATTCAACTCGCCCCCAAAGCCTCTTGTAAAGCACGCCAAAATCGAGAAGTAAACCTCGATCTCTATCCGATACAATGCTCACTGAACACCATGTAGTCTCACGATATCCCGAACATACAATGCCGCTAACCGACTCAAACTATAAGTCATCGCAATAGGAATAAAGTGTGATGATTTAGTCAATCTATCCACAACAACCCATACCGCATCAAAACCTCGACGAGTACGTGGCAATCCCGCCACGAAATCCATGGTGATATGCTCCCATTTCCACTCCCAGATCTCAAGTGGTCAGTAATAAACCCAAGCAGGTCTCTCGGTGTTCAGCTTTCACTTGTTGACATGTCAAGCATCTAGAGACATACTCGCAATCTCTCTTCATTCCATTCCACCAAAATCGCCTCTTCAAGTCCCTATACATTTTAGTACTCCCTCGGATGTATAGTGTACTTGGCCTTGTGAGCCTCGCCAAGAACCATACGCTTAACTCCATCGGTGTGAACGCAAACTCTACCTCGAAATGTCAAAATCCCATCTGTTCATAGCAAACTCCTGTCTTACCATCACCCAAACCATCAATAATTTTCTCAACTCCTGATCAAGAGCCCGAGCTTCCTTGATCAACCCAAACAAAGCAGCGTAGCACGCACACTAGCAAAGATAACACTATGCTTTCACAACCGACTCCATTCGCGACATCCTCAAGCATCTTCCACTCTCTCATCATCAAGCACGACATGTACACTTTCCTACTCAAGGCATCGGCAACAACATTAGCCTTCCCTGATGATACAAGATAGTACCGTGATCCTTAAGCTTCTCCATCCATCGCCTCGTCGCATGTTCAACTCCTTCGCGAAAAGAGATACTTTAAACTCTTGTGATCAAGATATATCTCAAACTTAGCTCCATAAAGATAATGCTTCCACTTATGAAGTGCAAATATGATGGCGGCTAACTCGAGATCATGCGCCGGATAATTTCGCTGAGGTGATAACTTCCTCAAGCATAGGCAATACTCTCCCATTCTCGCATAAGCACGCAACCCAAACCTTCTAGTGAAGCGCCGCTATAGATAACAAAGTTCTCCGAACCATTAGGCAATGCTAAGATAGAGCCGTAGTCAACCTCCTCTTCAATTCCCCAAAACTAGCCTCGCACTTATCACTCCATATAAAAGAAGAATTCTTCTCAGGTCAATTTAGTCATCTGAGTAGCGATCTTCGAAACCCTCGATAAACCTACGGTAATAACCCGCCAAGCCCAAGAAACTACGGACTTGGTCACCGCATTCAGGCGCTCTTCCACTTAGTAATCGCCTCAACCTTAGATGGATCCACCGCTATACCATCACTAGACACCACGTGTCCTAGAAAAGCAACTTGTTCCAAACCAAAGCACACTTATCCGAACTTCAGAAAGCTTCTTCTCACGCAAGATCGAAAGAACCTCTCTCAAGTGAATCTCATGCTCCTCTCGTGACTTCGAGTACACGAGGATATCATCAATAAACACAACCACAAAGCAATCAAGATATTCATGAAACACCCTATTCATTAAATCCATAAAACCGCAGTGCATTCGTCAAACCAAAAGGCATAACCACGAACTCATAATGGCCATAACGTGTACGAAAGGTCGCCTTTGGAACATCCTCCTCTCGAACTCTCAACCGATAATAGCCACCTCAAGTCAAACTTGGAATAAACAATCGAGCCTCAAGTTGATCAAAGAGATCATCAATATGTGGCAAAGGATACCGATTCTTGATAGTAACCTCGGTTCAACTGCCGATAATCTATGCAAAGTCGTAGAACTACCATCTTTCTTTCACGATAACACCCAAGTGCACCCCACGGTGACACACTCGGTTTAATGAACTCTCTATCTAGAAGTTCTTGCAACCTGCTTCTTTCACTTTCTCAACTCCGCTGGAGCCATTCTATAAGGCGCTCTAGATATAGGCGAAGTTCCCGCAAAAGCTCAATGCAAAACTCTAACTCTCTCGGGAGGCAAAGCATAATCGGTAGAAAAGACATCCTGAAATTCACTTAACTACCTGAACATCTTCTAGTTTAGCAATGAGACACTAGTATCAAGCACGCAAGCTAAATACCCCGCACAACCCCGAGATAAGAGTTGTCTAGCACGTAGCGTAAATAACATGAATACCTTTCATAGCAAGATCACCCATAAACACGAACTCCGAATACTGTGCATGGAAAAGTGACTCTCTTACGACGGCAATCTACTAAAGCATGATTCGCACAAAGCCAATCCATACCAAGAATCACATCAAAGTCTCGAATAGGCAATACTACCAAATCAAAGATGCAAGACTCGATCATTAACAAGCACGCCACAATCTCTATAAACCTCGACGCCAATAAGCATTCACCCAACGGTGTAGACACCTCAAGCACGTAAGGCAACCGAAAGGTGCAATACACATAAATGCTCTATGAAATGCGATGCGACATAAGAATGAGTAGAACCGGATCAATAAGAACTCGAGCTCTATGACCGAAGACAGAGAATACCTCCGATCACATGTGTAGACTCTGGGAACACCTTGCCGATCAAGTGCAAAAACACGAGCCTCGCCCTTAGACGCCCATCATTATCTCTTTGGATCCGGATTGTCGAACGTAACCTACGATCAAGGCCACTCTATTCTTAGGACGCTCTCGAGCTTATGACTAGAGTCCCCACAACCAAGACAAGTGCCAAGCCTATACCGCACCGCCGTCAATGCCCAATCTTATTGCAATGAGAACAAGTCAAAGGTCCACTACTCGAGCCTGCCGCTCCCGAGGAGTAAAAGCACTACTACCATTTACGACCGATCGCTGCCTAAATCGGCCCACCGCATCGCTGCCTATTCTCGATAATGAAAAACGACGATTGCCCCGGCCGCCTGGATCGATTTCCAGAAGATTGACCTCTCCCTGAATGCTGTGAGGTCACCTGCGAAGACTGCTGCTGAGAAGACTTCTGTCTGTGCTCCTCAATGTCTCGCTCTATCTCAAAAGCACGATCTACTGCGCTCCTGTAATCCTCCAACCGAAGAGATAACAATTGCCTCCTAAACTCGCCTTCAACCCTTCACAAACTTATGAGTCCTGTGGTCTCTCATCCGCACCGATGTGCACAATAACGGATAATTCAAGGAACTTAGCGTATCATCGGGCTACGCATGGTTCCTCGCTCCAAATCTCCCGAACTCTTCTCTCGCCGCCGCCTAACCACAACAGCACGTAAGAAGCCCTAAACTCCATCTCAAAGTTAGCCATACTTGAGCCACTCGATTCAACTCCCAACTATCACGTAGAACCTCCCACCAATGATTGGCGGCTCCTCTAAGCTTATACACAGCTAATACAACCTTCTCCTCATCCGCATACCCATAATCGCAAAGATCTTCTTCACGCCCTCTAGCCATAACTCGCCATACTAGCATCCGATTCTCCTTCAAATGATGGAGGCTTCATTTTCAAGAACCTCTAAGATAGCATTATTTCGCACCCTTGCTTCGTGTATAACTTCATTCCTTGGTGGCGATACTCTCGCATTCGTTCTGGCGGTGCGAGGAGGAACATTTCGACCTTGACCTATCTGAGCCATCTCGGTCATAAACTCGCCATGCGGCGATACAAATCCGCCATTGAGCATTCATGCCCACTGGATTCGGTGGTGGAGGTGGCAACCCTCCTCAGTTCATCGAACTCTCCCGGGTCCGCTCTACCGGCCTACACGATCCGCTCTAGGATTCACCATCAAGCACCTATAAGAATTCACTCGACGCTAGAACATCACACAAGAAATAACCCACCTAGGCCATGGAACCTATCCCACCAATAGCTAACGACGCCTAACCAATAACAAAAGCTAACGAGAGCTCGATACCAACTGGCGATTCCCGACCCCTAACCCGAGATGGAACCGCGGCCGAAGCGCCAAACAAGACAATACAAGAAGGGAAGAACATGCAAGGACTCAAATATTTTATTTTTAAACTCGACGTGACGCAACATTTCGCCGCAAGAGAACTCGACACAAAGGTCGTGAAATTTCAAAATCATTTCACCTCGATGCTTAAACATTTAATCCAAGTTTCTGCGACACTACAATGAACCCAAGCTAAGCAGCTAATACGACAAGGAAATAAATAAGAGCTAATAGGATGCTCAGCGATGTCTATACGTAGTGAACAACACACGATATACAAGGCACGCTAGTACAATTGCCGGCATCAAAAGATAAGTAAGTACTACAAGAGTTAATACTACAAGTAGCTACAGAATACACTTAGTACACGTCTATACAATCCCAAGCATAGTCTAGATGACTAGCTTATTGTGAGAACCCAAACCCATTACTTGCATTACTTGTTCTATGCCTTAATAACATGCTTGTTTCATGCTTTAACATGTTAGATATCTCTTTTTGTCCATGTCCGGCTCAGATTATCATTATTATGCTCCTTGTCGCTTGAATACCTTCTATGCTTAGCATACCTTGCCGTTATGCCTTGAGTGTTGCCTTAGCTTGATTTGCACTCAACCGAGACTTGTTAGGGTTCTATTGTCGTCCATAGATGACTTAGAACACTCGCCTTGATCCTTGTAAGCTTGATTGGAAGTTTAGAAACCTTCTTGCTTTGTTTTGGCCTTTAGCGATTTCACCCGCCTCCCGCTTTGCTCGTATTTCGACGTGCGAATTGTTCCTTGAGTTCCCGGACTTGTATTCAAGTCATAACCATGATTAAACAATCCTTTTTCATGCCCAAGTTACCCTAGTTTTATTAACGTTGATCCGGTTTGATTCGCCAACCAATCGTCGCTTGACTCGAGCCTTGTCCTACCTTGTTCGGTGATGTTCGGGTGTGTTTCGACATGTTTTGAGTTGTGTTAGACCCTAGAATGGTTGCCCATGAGCTTGGGACCATTTAGGACTTGTTTAGGTCAAGTTTTGATGCTCTAAGTTCAGATGGCTCCCCCAAGTAGAGCAAATGAAAAAGGAACCAAGATCCGAGGCGGCCGCATGGCCCTTCATGAGGCGCCGCCCCACCTCTGCTCAGCTCTACGGGATTTTCCTCCTTCCAGCTTTTGTGATCCAATTAGCCACTTAAACCCCTTCCTAATTGGCCCTAATCCAACCTATTAAACCCTAATCAAGCTAGATTAGTCCTAATCTCAAGCAACCTCCTTTCGACATGTGGATTCCACCACTCTTCTCCTCTTGACATTTGGAATTCCACCAAATCCATGCAAAGTATATAAAGGCCCTCTTGTTGACTTAACCTTAAACCTTCCATTATCGATTTTCTCCTCTCTGCCATGGTTAGTGTGTGTAGAGAATAGGTGAGATTAGTGTGTGTGTCTCTCCCCTAGATTGAGCTCCCGACCTCCGCTTGCCAAACCGAGACCACCGGAGTGAAGCTACCGACGAGGAGATCGATTCCATCCGACATTTTGTGCTCCAACCTTCCTTTTCCTTGGTGAAGGTAAGCTATTGATTTCCCCTTAGGTTGTATGATTAGACTTGCCATGATCCCCTTGTCTATTGATCCCCATGCTTTTCCATGCCCATGCCATGATCTAGGTTGAATTGGTCTCTTGAGATTTTGATTAATATGTCCATCTTGTTGATTGAGGCCTATGCCTAGAATTAATTATGTTCTATGCTTCCTTAGGAACAACTAATGTTCTTGGATTAATATATTTTGATAACTCTTGGGAATTTTGAATTCTAGGGTTTCATATGCCTTGTATTGATTATCCTATTGAATTGGGTCCTAGGCCTAGAATAAATTGTGTTCTATGTTCCCCACGAATAAATAAATAACTTGGACCCTTGCATTTTAATAACCTTGAAAGAATGATTCTAAGGTCCCTTGAATTCGAATTATCGATAATTCTTAACTACGGTTGTTAAATGGATTAATGACCTACCGATCATATACGAGAACTTAGAAAAGGGTTTGTGATGCATTTAGCGCCCTAACTCTATTGGATGAACTGTTAGAGACGACTCAACCGAGTCAAGATTAGCGAGCTATTGAACAATACCGGCTCACGATTAATCCCTACGACGCTTTAAATGCTGCTTCCTAAGAATAATAATTCTAGACTTTGAACTTGAATTGATTGCCTTGCTTGATCTTGAATGTCATATTATGGAATGACCATTATGACATGAGTTCGCTCTTGTCGAACTCAACCCTACTTGGTTATTGATAAGAATAATTTATTTTGTCTTGAACGATCGCTCTTGTCGACCTCGCTCTTTTCTACTTGAGAATTTTGTTAAGTATACATTACTTGGCATTGCATGAGTCCACCGGCATCCCGCCTTTGGCACACACGCCTCCACCGTGGCCACAAGCTGGGAAGTAGCTCCCATGCCGTAATCATTTAAGAGCATCACCGGTGACTATCCCTGCATCTCTGAAGATCGATGTACTTACACACATTCGATACCCGCACATTCCGATAACGCTTGTATGCGAACTACGTAATGCCCGGCTCTCCATATATCCTTATCCTATGTGATTTATTTATGCGCACTTATGTGAAACAATGTGCATCCCGGATATATGACTCTATGCTTGTGACTATCTTGCCTTGAATGTTGCATCTTGCCATGACATGCATGATTAATAGCTTACAAGTCTTTATGACTTACCCTTTTCCCTTTATCGCTTTTAGATCCTAGCAAGACAGTCCCGCTCGTTGACTAGCCGTGTTCGTGCTTTCAGGCCTTTTGGTGACCGCTGATTCTTCAAGAGGTGGTTTTGATGGCCTCTTCTTGTTTATAATTTTGTAAGGACGACGGTTAAGCAACCAACTAGACTATGCTTGGGTATTTGTGTAGAACTTGATTGTAAATCTTAACCGCTAGTAGTTTAATACTTGTAGTACTTGTAACCCTTTGTGCCTCCATTGTGTAAGCCGAGCCTTTGTTAACTTGTTATTATTCCTCCACGTTTAGTCTTCCGCCGAGCATGCTATTAGCTCTTCTTTAATCCTTGTCCATAAATCGTTAGCTTGGGTTCCAGATGTAGTGTCGCCGAAGACTTGGTTATATTGTTTAACCTGCTTATCGTTTAAAAGTTTTAAAAATATCCCACTGCTTGGTGCCGAGGCGTGCCGCGACTCAATGTTAAGGGCCACGTTTTTTGTAAATTAAGTCCTGCATGTTTAATTGCCTACTTGTTTCCTCCTTATTTATGGGCGGCCCGACCTCGGCCCCATCTCTGCCGGTCGCCACGCTTGGTATCGAGCTTGTTTTAGGTTAGCTATCGGCCGTGATAGGTTCCATGGCCTAGGGTTGTTTCTGGTGTGATGTTCTAACGCCGAGTGAATTCTTATAGGTGCTTGATGGTGAACCCTAGAGCGCACCGTGTAGCCGAGGTAGAGGCCGACCTGTGAGAGTTCCCGAGGAACCCGAAGTGGAGTTGCCACCTCCACCTCCAACCGAATCCAAAGTGGGCATGAATGCTCGATGGCGGATTTGTACCGCCGTATGACGTAGATTATGACCGAGATGGCCCAGCCTTGGGCTGGTCGAATGTACCTCCTCCACCACCACCCCGCAACAGAGGCGAGAGTGTCGCCACCGCTAGCCTATACCACCGGTGCTGGGCACGGAATAATGCCGTGTTAGAGAGATTCTTGAAAATGAAGCCTCCATCTTTGAGGGAGAGGCGGATGCTAGTATGGCCGAGCTATGGCTTGAGGACGTGAAGAAAATCTTTGCAACACCGGATTGCACTGATGAGGAGAAAGTGATCTTAGCCGCTATAAGCTAGAGGAGCCGCCAATCATTGGTGGAGGTTTTACTTGCTAGTTGGGAGTTGAATCGGCGGTGCAGTGGCCTACATTTGAGGCAGTAGTTTAGGGCTACTTATGTGCCTACAGTGATTAGACAAATAAGGGAGAAAGAATTCCGTGAATTGGAGCAGGTTCCATGTCTATAGCTCAAGATTCTTCTAAATTCACCGAGTTGTCTCCGTATTGTGCACATCCGGTGCAAGATGAGAGACACAGACCGTGAGGTTCGTGAAGGGGTTGAAGACCGAATACAGAAACAGCTTGTTATCCCTACAAGTAGCGACACGGAAAAGTGCGGTAGATCGTGCGTATGAGATCGAGCGAGACATCGAGGAGCAGTGCAGTGTAAGCATCCCGCAGCGCCTTCAGCAGCTAGCCCGCAGCGACCGGTAGAGGTCGGTCTTCTGAAATCGGTCCGCTACCTGGCAACCGCCGCAGTGGTGGTCGATAGGCATCGCCCTGTGGTCGATAGGCGCCCGCCGAGAGTCGCGTAGTAGTGCTCCTACCTCGGGCAAATGCACTGTATGAGGACCATTGGTTTGTTCTTATTGTAATAAGATTGGGCACTCTAGCGAGAAGTGCCTGACTGCACTTGGCACGTGTCTTAGTTGTGAGATCCAAATCATCGGCCAAAGATCGCCCTAAGTCTAGAGCCCTACCCCTGGTCGGCCTCAGCTAGCCTGGGTCCAAGAGGGATAGCGATGGGCGCCCTAAGGCGCAGTGCTCGTGTCTTCGCTTGATCACGAGGTGTTCCCGAGTCTACTGTGATCTGAGGTACTTTTCGCCTTCGGTCATCATGCTCGAAGTTCTTATAGATCCCGGTTCTACCCATTCTTATGTTGCATCGCATTTCCTAGAACATTTATGTGTCTTGCCCGCCCAGCTACCTTATGTGCTTGAGGTGTCTACACCGCTGGGTGATTGCTTGTTGGCGCCTCGAGGTCTATAGAGGCCGTGGATGTGCTTGTTCATGATCGAAGTCTTGCATGCCGATTTGGTAGTATTGCCTATTAGAGACTTTGATGTGATTCTTGGTATGGATTGGCTATGTGTACATCATGCTTTAGTTGATCGCCGCCGAAGAAAGTAACTTTGCCATGCCCGGTATTCCTAATTTGTGTTTTCTGGTGATCATGCTATGAGCGGGGTTCATATTATTTCGCCATGCTAGACAACTCTTATCGCTGTGTACGGGTATTTAGCTTGTGTTCTTGATACTAGCATGTCTTCTCGCTAAGCTAGAGGATATCCCTAGTAGTTAATGAGTTCCCCGATGTCTTTTCTTCCGAGTATGCTTTGCCTCCCGACCGAGAACTAGAGTTCAGATTGAACTATTGCCGTGGACTTCGCCTATTTCTAGGGCACCTTACCGTATATTCCCGGCGGAGTTGCGAGAGTTGAAGGATCACCGCAGAACTTCTAGATAGGAGTTCATTAAACCGAGTGTATCTCCTTGGGTGCACCCTGTTGTTGTGTGAGGAAGAAGGATGGTAGTTTATGCTTTGTATAGACTATCGACGCTTGAACCAAAGTTACTATCAAAAATAGGTATCCCTTGCCACACATTGACGATCTTTTGATCAACTTCTGGGTTCAGCTTGTCTATTCCAAGTTTGACTTGAGGAGCGGCTATCACCAGCTGAGGGTTAGAGCGAGGATGTCCCGAAGACGGCCTTCCGTACGCTGCTATGGTCACTATGAGTTTGTTGTGATGCCATTTGATTGACCAACGCACCTGCAGCTTTCATGGACTTGATGAATAGGGTTTTCCACGAGTATCTCGATTGCTTTGTAGTGGTTTTATTGATGACATTCTTGTGTACTCCAAGTCACGAGAGGAACACGCGAATCACTTGAGAGAAGTTCTTTCTATCCTCGCGAAGAAGCAACTTTTACGCGAAATTTAGTAAGTGTGCTTTCTCGGCTTGAGCAAGTTTCTTTCCTAGGGCACGTGGTGTCTAGTGATGGTATCGCGGTGGATCCATCCAAGGTCGAGGCGATTACATAAGTGGAAGACGCCTAGTACGGTGACCGAGGTCCGTAGTTTCGGCCCGGCAAAGTTATTACCGTAGGTTCATTGAGGGGTTTTCAAGATCGCTACTCCGATGACTAATTTGACTCGTAAGAAGTCTACTTTTATATGGAGTGATAAGTGCGAGGCTAGTTTTCGTGGAGTTGAAAAGGAGGTTGACTACGGCTCCTATTTTGGCATTGCCTGCTGGTTGTGAGAACTTTGTGATTTATAGCGACGCCGCTAGAAGGCTTGGGATGCGTGCTTATGCGAATGGAGAGTTATCGCTATGCTTCGAGGAAGCTATCACCTTATGAGCGTAATTACCCGACGCATGACCTTGAACCGGCAATTTATCATCTTTGCGCCCACAAGTGGAAGCATTATCTTTACGGGCTAAGTTTGAGATATTCACCGATCATAAGAGTTTGAAGTATCTCTTTTCACAAAAAGAGTTGAATATGCGATGGGCGATGGATGGAGAAACCAAGGATCATGATCGCATTATTTCATATCATCCGGGAAAGCTAATGTCGCTGCTATGATGCCTTGAGTAGGAAGGCGTTTATGTCTTGTTTGATGATGAAGGAGTGGAAGATGCTTCGAGGACGCCCGAGAATGGAGTCCAGGCCAAGAATGAGCATAGGTTATCTTTGCTAGCGTGCGTGCTTACGCCCGCATTGTTTGAGTTGATTAAGAAGGCTCAAGTTTCGATTCTCGAAGTTAGGGAAGATTATTGATGGCCTTGGGTGATGGTAAGACACCGGAGTTTGCTTTGAACACCGATGGGATTTTGACTTTTCGTGGTAGGTTTGCATGTGCCTTCTACCGATGGGGTTAAGCGCATGGTTCTTGATGAGGCTCACAAGGCCAAGTATACTATACATCCGTGGAGTACTAAAATGTATAGGACTTGAAGAGACAGCTGTGGTGGAATGGGATGAAGAGAGAAATAGCGCACTATGTGTCTAGATGCTTGACGTGTCGCACAGTTAAGGGCGAACACCGTGAGACCGCCGGTTTGCTTCACCACTTGAGATACCTGAGTGGAAGGGAGCATATCACCATGGATTTTGTGACAGATTGCCACGCATCGCCGAGGTTTCGATGCAGCTTTGGGTTGTTGTGGATAGGTTGACCAAATCTTCACATTTTATCCCTCAAGGCGATGACTTATAGTTTGAGTCGCTTGCGATTGTATGTCCAGACATCGTGAGATTGCACGGCATTCCAGCTTAGCATTGTTTCTGATAGAGACCCCGTGTTCACTTCCAGATTCTCGCATTCTTTGCAGTGAAGCTTTGGGTACGGTTAAACTTTAGTACGGCTTTTCACCCGCACCGATGGTCACTGAGAGATTGATTCAGTATCGGAGGATTTGTTGCGTGCTTGTGCCATGGATTTCAAGGGTAGTTGGGATTCCCACTTACCGTTAGCCGAATTCGCATACAATAATAGTTACCGCCCAAGATTGAGATGGCGCCATACGAGGCTTTATATGGGCGCAAGTGTCGCTCACCGATTTGCCGGGATGAGGTTGGTGAAGCTAAACTTTGGGGTTCTGAGATGGTACAACAATGCACCGAGAGCGTGAAGCTTATTAGAGATAGATTGCTTACAGCCCGTAGTAGACGTAAGAGCTACGCTGATAACCTGAGACGCGACCTAGAATTTCGTGTTGGTGACTATGTGTTCTTGAAAGTATCGCCCGACGCGGTACTAAGCGATTTGGAAAGAAGGGTAACTTTCGCCTCGATTCATTGGACCATTCGAGATCCTAGAAAGGATTGGAGCTTTGGCGCATCTAGCATTGCCGCCTTCTATATCGGATGTTCATGACGCCTTTCATGTCTCGATGCTACGCAAATACTTGAAGGATGAGTCGCATGTCCTTACCTATGAAGAGATTACTTTTGAGCCCGACCTTCTTATGATGAGAAGCCGGTGAGGATTCCGACACGAAAGAGCAAGTGTTGAGGACAAAGAAAATTCCCTTGGTGAAGGTCTTGTGGAAGAATCACGATATCGAGGAAGCCACGTGGGAGACCGAGCTTGATATGAGAGAGAAATACCCTTTCCTATTCGATGACTCTAAGAATTTAGGGACTAAATTCCTTTAAGTGGGGGAGGATGTGAGAACCCAAACCCATTACTTGCATTACTTGTTCTTATGCCTTAATAACATTGCTTGTTTCATGCTTTAACATGATTAGATATCTCTTTGTCCATGCCCTGCTCAGATATTATTATTATGCTCCTTGTCGCTGATACCTTCTATGCTTAGCATACCTTCCCGTTATGCCTCGAGTGTTGCCTTAGCTTGATTTGCACTCAACCGAGACTTGTTAGGGTTCTATTGTCTTTCATAGATGACTTAGAACACTTGATCATAGTAAGCTTGTTGGGAAGTTTAGAAACCTTCTTGCCTTGTTTTGGCCTTAGCGATTTCACCCGCCTCCCGCTTTGCTCAGATTTCGACGTGCGAATTGTTCCTTGAGTTCCCGGACTTGTATTCAAGTCATAACCATGATTAAACAAGCCTATTCCATGCCCAAGTTACCCTAGTTTTTTGACCTTGATCCGGTTTGATTCGCCAACCAATCGTCGCTTGACTCGAGCCTTGTCCTACCTTGTTCCGGTGATGTTCGGTGTGTTTCTGACATGTTTTGAGTTGTGTTAGACCCTAGAATGGTTGCCCATGAGCTTGGGACCATTTAGGACTTGTTTAGGTCAAGTTTTGGTGCTCCGAGTGGTCCAGCGGCCGCATGGCTCGAGTGAGGCGCCCGCCCCAAGTACCGAGAGCAAATGAAAATGGCCCTTCTCAAGATCTCGAGGCGGCCGCATGGCCAAAGCTTGAGGCGCCCGCCTCACTCTTTTCAGCTCTACGGGATTTTCCTCCTTCTCCTTTTGTCCGATCCAATTAACCACTTAAACCCCTTCCTAATTGGCCCTAATCCAACCTATTAAACCCTAATCAAGCTAGATTAGTCCTAATCTCAAGCCACCTCCTTTGGACAAGTGGATTCCACCACTCTTCTCCTCTTGACATTTGGAATTCCACCAAATCCATGCAAGATATAAAAGGCCCTCTTGTTGACTTTGCCTTAAACCTTCCATAATCGATTTCTCTCTCTCTCTCTGCCATGGTTAGTGTGTGTAGAGAATAGGTGAGATTGGTGTGTGTGATTCCCCTAGATTGAGCTCCCGACTCCGCTTGCCAAGCCGAGACCACCGAGTGAAGCTACCGACGAGGAGATCGCTTCCATCCGATTACTTTGTGCTCCAACCTTCCTTTTCCTTGGTGAAGGTAAGCTATTGATTTCCCTTAGGTTGTATGATTAGACTTGCCATGATCCCCCTTGTCTATTGATCCCCATGCTTTTCCATGCCCATGCCATGATCTAGGTTGAATTGGTCTCTTGAGATTTTGATTAATATGTCCATCTTGTTGCTTGAGGCCTATGCCTAGAATTAATTATGTTCTATGCTTCTTTAGGAGCAACTAATGTTCTTGGAACTAATAGATTTTGATAACTCTTGGGAATTTTGAATTCTAGGTTTCATATGCCTTGTATTGATTATCCTATTGAATTGGGTCCTAGGCCTAGAATAAATTGTGTTCTATGTTCCCTCACGAATAAATAACGTTCTTTGACCCTTGCATTTTAATAACCTTGAAAGAATGATTCTAAGGTCCCTTGAATTCGAATTATCGATAATTCTTAACTACGGTTGTTAAACGGATTAATGACCTAGCCGATCATACGCGAGAACTTAGAAGAAGGGTTTGTGATGCATTTAGCGCCCTAACTCTATTGGATGAACTATTAGAGAACGACTCAACTGAGTCAAGATTAGCGAGCTATTGAACAATACCGCTCACGATTAATCCCTACGACGCTCTAATCGCTTCCCTAAGAATAATAATTCTAGACTTTGAACTTGAATTGATTGCCCTCTTGATCTTGACTGTCCATATTATGGAATGACTAATTGACATGTGAGTTCGCTCTGTCGAACTCAACCCTACTTGGTTATTGATAAGAATAATTTATTTATCTTGAAGCGAGATCGCTCTTGTCGATCTCGCTCTCTACTTGAGAATTTTGTTAAGTATACATTACTTGGCATTGCATGAGTCCACCGGCATCCCGCCTTCAGGCACACACGCCTCCACCGTGGGCCACAAGTGGGAAGTAGCTCCCATGCCGTAATCATTTAAGAGCATCACCGTGACTATCCCTGCATCTCCTCTGAAGATCGATGTACTTACACACATTCGATACCCGCACATTCCGTATAACGCCAGTATGCAGTGAACTACGTAATGCCCCGCTCCATATATCCTTATCCTATGTGATTTATTTATGCGCACTTATGTGAAACAATGTGCATCCCGGATATATGATTCTCTATGCTTGTGTGACTATATCTTGCCTTGAATGTTGCATCTTGCCATGACATGCATGATTAATAGCTTACAAGTCTTTATGACTTACCCTTTCCCTTTATCGCTTTTAGATCCTAGCAAGACAGTCCCGCTCGCTGACTAGCCGTGTTCGTGCTTTCAGGCTTTTGATTCGACCGTTGATTCTTGAAGAGGTGGTTTTTGATGGCCTCTTATCTTGTTTATAATTTTGTAAGGACGACGGTTAAGCAAGTCAACTAGACTATGCTTGGGTATTTGTGTAGAACTTGATTGTAAATCTTAACCGCTAGTAGTTTAATACTTGTAGTACTTGTAACCCTTTTGTGCCTGCAAGGCATTGTGTGCCGAGCTTTGGTTAACTTGTTATTATTCCTCCACGTATTAGTCTTCCGCCGAGCATGCTATTAGCTCTTCTTTAATCCTTGTCCATTTGAACCGTTAGCTTGGGTTCCGCATGTAGTGTCGCCGAAGACTTGGTTATTTTGTTTAACTGCTTTTTATCGTGCTTAAAAGTTTTAAAAATATCCTGCTGCTTGGTGCCGAGGCGTGCCGCGATCTAATGTCAAGGCCACGCCGTTTTATAAATTTGGTCCTTGCATGTTTAATTGCCACTTGTTTCCTCCTTATTGGGCTGTCCGACCTCTGCCCCATCTCGGCCCGGCCGGGTCGCCACA
>CM028382.1:63071741-63093186 GCA_013146195.2 Codonopsis lanceolata | reverse complement strand
CTATTAAAAAAAGAAATGCTTTCAATTGTGAAATGCATAAGTAAATTCCAAGATGATTTATTAAATCAAAGATTTTACTACCCATTGATTGCGGTCTTGCCAAAAATATATTCTCAAAAGATGTTAAAAATATTGTTTCAAAACATATTTTTGCTAGATATGCAATGAATTATACGTATTCAATTTTGATATTGAATATATTAAGGAGAATAATTCTCTTAAGTGATTTTCTTACTCGAGAATTTTTGCGGATGCATCGGCCCAAGTTGGAATACCCCTAAGGGTCCAAATACAAATCTCGATTACCTTATTCACGTAAAGGAAGCCATGAAGACGACATCCTCTCTAGGTTCTTCATCTAAAATAAATAAGCAAAAAAGGAATTTGTTCTGTGCCATACTTGCGTAAGCAAAATATGTAAAATATTAGACACATCTTTTCAAGATTTGCAATGGAAAGAAGATCCTTGGTCTATTAAAGAAAGATATCTGGGCAACCAAACCATCCAGCACCAAATACCAAGTTTTGTTATATATACGAAGCTATTTTAGAAGATATTGAATCTGTCCAAATGGAGCATTTCCTCCATAAAACAGATTCTGGGGGCAAGACACCCTCAAGAACACATTCAAAGTGTTATATTATAAAAATTTTGCATCCCCATCAATGGAGTATGCTTGACCCTTCAAAACCTAAAACTTTGAAGATTAATAAAGCAAGAGAATATAACTATCGGGATTATATTCAAGCATGGTTTTATGCTTTATTACCAAACCCCATGCGTAGTTATTACTTGGTTATTTGTGATTAACCCAAAAATCCATGAGCATTATGGATTCCCCACCTGGTTTCTTAGATGGTGGGATAGATTTTGTCCTACTTTGGAAGTACTTCCAAAAGAAATTTCAGAACAATTTATTCCGTGGTATCATTACCACCCTAAGTTAAAGGCAAGATCAGTTGACCCGCCAATAGGTAGAAATACCTTATGGTTTTTACGAATTGATCACTTGGATCGGAAATGGGACTTAGAAGTTTTTTGATGAATTTAAAATCCCGCCTCATCGTAACATTTCATTTTAAATGGTGGGAAGGTTTTAATACTGAGGAAACTGTTACTAAATTAAAAGAAACAGTTTTAAAATATGTCACGGCTTTTGAAGAAGCTACTAAAAAGACTCAATCAGCTCAGCCTGAGATTCAAAACGTATTCACCTATATGATGAATATGATTAAAAAAGAACACCCAGGATTAACTCCTATTGAGTGTCAGCTCAAGGTATTAGAATCCATGAAGGAGCAATTCATTGCTTCTCAACTAGAGTCAACACCAATTTCTCCACTAGAAACAGGATCAAATTTTGCTATCCTGGCCGGAGAGTCACAATTACCAGAAGAAAAAGACGAGTCTCCATCATTAGAAAACTACATGGATGCTATGGTAGGCATCACTCAAGCAAAAGTACAGCAATCCAAGAGAAAAGATAGGATGGAAGAATAAATCATTACCAGCACATACCTTTGTCGACCATTCAAGAATAAAACAAAAGCAGCTGTCAAGATTGCCATCATAAAAAGTAAAACAGATATCAAGATATCTCTTTCCGAATCATGAGCGACAACTTTTGCAAAAGTAGCCGCCCCACTAACTATCTTTTGAGTGCTTTTCTTAGTGCTCTACCCACTATCTTTAGAGTGCCCTTTTGAAGTGCTCACAATAACTGAGCTGCCCCACAATCTATCATGGCCCTGCTCGACTCCACTTCATCGTGGACACCTGGCCAAAGATTTTTAGAAAGAAATTTTAAAATTCGAAATGGATTTAGTATAAAAGGGAGGACATGTTGTCCAGGAAATGCATCACCTTACATCCCTCATTTCTCTCTTCATCTTTCTCTCTGCAGATTGTAATAGTTTTTTTGGTTCATGTGTTGAACACCATCCCCATTGTAATATACCATTCATATATATATATATATATATATATATATATATATATATATATATATATATATATATATATATATATATATATATATATATATAGAGTTGGTGAGGAGCATTATGGTTGTGTCACCTCACTACCTTTGGATAAATCTTCATTCTAAAGCATCCATGTGAAAGCTTTAAAAACTTTTGGTTTTCTAGCCATTAGCTAATAATAATACATAATAATAATCAATATGATAAGGGGTATTAGTATTAGTATATATAACTTCTTCTATTATCAATAGTAGAAGACTTATATTTAAAAAAAAAACTTTTACAACTAACATTACTTATAACCAATGTGAGATAAAACTCTTCAAGGTGAGATATTACTTCTAATGACTCACTTTTAATATCATACTTTAAGTCTTGATATCTTATTCATCCAAAACTTGATTTGGACGAATAAATATATCATTTCGATGTTCTTGCCGAGTAGAACGCATTTTCACAATTAGTTTTGCCAACAAACAAATGACACATAAAGAAATTTGTGCCTCAAATTGCACAATTTCTTTCATTAAAAACTCTAATTTTTTTAATAAGTATTATACTTGAAGTCTTGATATCTTATTCATCCAAAACTCGATTTGGACAAATAAATATATCATTTCGATGCTCTAACCGTATAGAACACATTTGCGCAATTACCTTCACCAACAAACAACTGACACATAAAGAAATTCGTGCCTCAAGTTGCACAATTTCTCTCACTAAAAACTCTAATATTTTTAACAAGTATTATACTTTAAGTCTTGATATCTTATTATCCAAAACTCGATTTTGATAAATAAATATATCATTTTGATGCTCTCGCCGAGTAGAACACATTTGCGCAATTACCTTCGCCAACAAACAAATGACACGTAAAGAAATTCATGCCTCAAGTTGCACAATTTCTTTCACTAAAAACACTAATTTTTCAACAATAAAAAAGGTGTATCCCACATTGGTTAGAAATTGATGTTGGTTTTAAAAATACTATTATTAAGTACCAATAGAAGAAATGCATCATACATTGGTTGGAAAGGGATGTTGATTTTTAAAGTCATTTGATAAAAGAGTTTAACTATTATTACCAATAGAAGATGTATATCTCACATTGGTTAGAAAATGATGTTGAGTTTAAATTATTTTATATTATTACAAATAAAAGAGATGTATAACACATTGTTTAAAAAGAAAATGTTACATTTTTTAAAAGCTTTAGACTAAAGACTTTTACTTTTACAAGAGATGTATTTCTGTTGTTTCTCATTGTATTTTGATTTGCATTTGCTCATTCGTTATATATATATATATATATATATATATATATATATATATATACATATATATTTAGGAAACAACGGCGGCACCCTGCAGCATTTTATTAATAAATGAAAAATAGATAACAAACTTGAGGGGGACAACCAGCCTGACCCTTATAAATGGGAGGACAAAAGAGCCTAACCTCGAAAAAGAAATACAGTTAAGAAATTCTAAGATAAGGCGTGGAACTAACATCAAGCAAAATAAGACCTCTAATACAAGGAGGAAGATCGGAGATGGAGGAAAAGGTCGAATCCATCATAGAGTCGCAAGCTAAGTTAGCAAAGCCATCAACAACTTTATTAGCTTCGCGAAAGCAGTGAAGGAAAGTGAATCGACCAATATCCTTGAGGCGAAGAATATCTCGAATGATATAAGAATGCTGCCAAGGAAATGTTGTCCCCTTAGTGATACAGTCAAACATCGTCTTGGAATCAGTCTCGATAACAACATCAGTATAACCATGAGAATGCAGCCATAGTAAACCATAATGAAGAGCGCGAACTTCAGCCACCATATTTGAACTAGATCCATAGTAACAGGAAAAACCAAAAATAAAGCTTCCTGAAGAATCCCGCACAACCCCACCACCGCCACTTAAGCCCGGGTTTCCATGACTGGCGCCATCAGTATTCAATTTAATACAGCCAAGAGACGGTTTATGCCAAGTAACAGACTGAATAGAAATTTTCCTACGATATCCATAAGAAATACGAGGAAAATTGGAAGAATCTGAGAGGTGATAATTGGCCGCTTGCAGGATGTCACGAAGATCAGAATTAATCTTATTAATCACAACCAGTGAAGGAGTTCGAATATTATCAAAGACTGCTTTATTCCGGTACTTCCAAAGGTTCCAGAGAATTAATGAAGGCATTAAAGCAAAAAGAAGGGAATTGCAATGAAGCCACCATGTCAAACAACGCTGCTGGATCGAGGCAGGATGAGAGATCACTCCAAATTTGGAATGGAAAAATTGCCAGACGCTGGTAGCTGTGGAGCTCCAGAGGAAAACGTGATCAAAGGTTTCCAGATTACCAGAGGAACAACATTGGCATTTAGAAGCCAACGAAAAACCTTTTCGCCAAAGGACTTCATCAAGAGGAAGCTTTTTAAGAAGAGGCGCCATAAGAATATACTGAGCTGAGAAGGAAGATGTTTATGCCAGATAAACTTAGCCGAAAACATCAATTGACGAGAAGTCTTGATCTGGTTGTAGGCAGAAGCAAGAAAGAATGTGCCAGAAGTAGAAGCTGTCCAGCACGCTTTGTCTTCAGAATCATGAAGAGAAATATGCTGCTTAGTAAATTTGGAAACAAGGGAAGCTGGAAGATCAGGCAGCCTAGGATTAATAAGAATCTCACAAACAGAAGAAATCTGGTAGTCCACTGGTCTGTTTATGAGGGGAGAATTCATCAGCCATTTATCAAACCAAGGAGAGCAGGAGCCATTACCAATGATCCAGAAGATATGTGGTTCAGCAACATCATGAATTCTGATCATACGGTTCCAAATATGAGATCCTTTAGAAGAGACTTGAGAAGGATGGAAGCGAGAACAATAGCGAGCAGATAAATAAGAGGTCCAAATGTTGTGTTGGGAACGAAATCGCCACCAGAGTTTAAGACCATAAGATTGAGTAAGATCTGACATAGAGATCAGACCTAACCCACCTTCCAGAACAGGCCTACAACAATCCTTCCAGGAGATCCAATGGCTTTTGTTTTTACCTTCTAATTGACCCCAAAAGAAGTTGGCAAACATACGATCAATGAGGGACAAGACCGAAACTGGAGGGTCAAGGGAGGCAAGCTGATAGCTTGTGATGGAATTGAGAACATGTTTAATAAGCGTGAGACGGCCAGCCATATTGAGAAGGGCTCCAGACCACGAGCCAATTCTATTTTGCAATTTGAGAACAAGAGAATCAAAAAAATTCTTCTTTTTTCTTCCAAAATAAAGGGGGCAGCCAAGATAATTAATAGGAAGACAACCAACATTGAAACCCAGCATAGAGTGAATAAGAGCCACACGTCTGGCATCAGTGGATGGAGCAACAAAGAAAGAGCTTTTAGATTTGTTTATAAGCTGACCGGAAACAACTTCATAATTCATGATGATGTTCTTGTCTTTGGGTGATAGAGTTTTTACTACCATTGCGAGAAGATGATGACATCGTAAAAAAGCGAGATGGGAGATTATAGGGCACCCACTAACCTGTAGAATAAACGTAATTAGTAACTTGAGATTGAAGGAAATTGAGGCTTCTACTCAGAACTTCAGCCGAAATGATAAATAGACTAGGAGAAAGCGGATCTCCCTGTCTAAGACCACGAGAAGAGGGAAAAAAACCAACTGGGTCTCCATTAATCAAGACCGAAAACCAGTTGTCTGAAATAAGGCGCCAAATAATGTCAATGAAGACTTCGTGGAAACCAAATTTACAAAGAACTCGAGTGAAGAAAACCCAAGAAACCCTATCAAACGCCTTGGCCATATCCAGCTTGAGAACAACATTCGATCCCGCAACTTTTTTCCCCAAGTGGCACATAAGCTCCTGAGCCAATAAAATATTGTCTTGGATAATTCTCCCTTTGGTAAAAGCACTTTGGTTGTTGGAGATAATAAACGGCAGTATGGAAGCAAGACGAGTAGATATAATTTTTGAAACAACCTTGGAGCAGAAGTTACACAGGCTGATGAGCCTTAGATCTTTGAAAGATGCTGGACGCTCGAATTTAGGAATGGTTACAACCAAAGTACTTGACCAAGCCTTAGGGATGGAAAAACCAGAGAAGAATTCAGAAATGGCTTCACAGAAGTCGGCCGCAATAATATCCCAACAAAATGTGTAGAAAGTCCCAGTAAAGCCGTCTGGGCCTGCAGCACTTTCGCCATTCAGGCTGTTAACAGCTTTTTTAATTTCCAAAACAGTGGGAGGAGCTATAAGTGAAGCGTTCCATTCTTCAGTAACAAGAGCAGGAATAATATCCAAATTGGAAGAGAGCTCGCCTTCAGATTGGAGCTGGGACTAAAAGTAACGAACAACAGCATCTTTTATGTCTTGCTCAGAGGTAAGAGTAGTACCTTGGTCATTAGTAATGGAGTGAATATGAAGTTGGCGATGCAATTGCTTAACTGAAGCATGGAATAACTTGGTGTTTCCTTGCCCCTCACTGAGCCATTTGAGTTTGGACTTTTGACGCCAATAAGCTTCCTCCCTAGAAAGATGAAGACGAAGCTTAGCTTGAGCAGCCATAAGGTTCTCTCGGTTTATGGACGAACTATTTAATTCAAACAGAAGTTCCATTTCAAGAGCATCCTCCTCAGCTTTCCGAAGATTCTCAAAAATATTACCAAAGACCAGTTTATTCCAGGATTTTAAAGCAACTTTCACATTTCGAAGCTTGCTTTAAAAACGCGACATAGGTCTCCCCGAAGCAGGAATGTTCCAAGCATTCTGAACTGTGTCCTTAAAAGTTTCATGTGTAGTCCAAACATTGAGAAATCTGAAAGAGGAGGCTTTGCGGGGGGATTGACGAGTGATGGTAGTAAGAAGGGGAGTGCGGTCAGAGCAAGTTCGATTGAGGTGCTGAATAGAAGTATTTTGAAAAACATCCATCCATTGCACATTGCAAAGCACTCGATCAATACGCTCAAAAATAATAGAATTACCATCTCTCTTGTTCCACCAGGTAAAGTCATTTTCGAATACCCAGATCACGCCAATCCGTGGCGAAATACAAGCATGAAATTCCAATGCGCCATTGCGATCCCAGCCTGAACCCCCAGACTTCTCATGAGGATGAAGGATGATATTGAAGTCACCCCCCACCAATCTTGGAGTTGAAGGAAATCTGGTGCTAACATTGATGATTTCCTCCCATAAATCTTGGCGCTCATGAATGTCACACCTCGCATAAACACAAGTAAGAAGAGTGTGAAAAGACCAAGAAAAATGTTGGAGTTGTAGGGTAATTTGCTGAGAAGTTTCAGAAATTAAAGAACAAGTAAAGCATGACTTAACGAAAACCCATATCGAACTATTAGAGTTTGAAGCGAAAAACTTGAATCTGAGACAGCGAGAGATAATCTGAACTTTAGACAGGTCTAGTTTAGGTTCGAAAATTGCCACAACTGAAATGCCATGAAGTTTCACAAGCTGCTTGAGATGACTAACAGAAGGGTCGTTACCAATGCCACGAATATTCCAAAAAAGGACTTTAATATCCATGAGACGCATTAAGAGAGGCAGCATCTGAGGGCTTTGAAGCCTGTGATCGGGTAAGTCTGTCAGAAGGGGGTTTTGGAGGCTTGGTCTTGTGCTTGATTTGAGCTTGAGGAAGCTCAATATTAAGAGCATGCAACGACGTGCAGTCTTCTCCGCCTTCATAATCAATGGAAGAAAGGAGCGCAAATCTATTGGGAGAGGTAGGTAAATCCATAGGATCCTGTGCTTGATGAGACAAATGAGCCCGATCTTGATCATTATGAGAAGTGGGAGATTCCAGATTTGCATTGAGAGAAGTATCAAAAGGGATTGTTTGTTCCGTAGTGGATGCTTTAGGATCGGTTTTGTCCAGATCAGAAACTGGTTCCAGAATATGAACATCATTAATATTGGCTGTGGGAGTCGGTTGAGAAGCAATTGAGGTAGGGTTTGCATGGCTCTCAGTAGGAGGTTCCTTATGATCGACTTTGTCAGGATCAGAAACTGGTTCCATAGTAGGAACATTATTAATATTGGCTGTGGGAGTTGGTTGAGAAGAAATAGAGGTAGGGTTTGTATGGCTTGCGACATGAGGATTAACTCGAACTGTATCCACTTTCTTAAGAGTCCAACGTTGTTTTGCCGGAGCCGGATTGGGAGGAGGATCTTGATGATTCAAATCAGGGTTTTTAACTTTACAAATCAACTCATGATGACCCTGCCGAAGACAGTGAGTGCAATAGGAGGGTTTGTTCTCTGCTTTAATAGGCTGCCAAAAGCTGGGGTACGCATTGCCATAATCGACCCAAATACGATTGGGACAAGGTTTCAAGAGATCTATTTCCACACAAATGCAAGCAACACTTGGCCGAGTTAGATTGATTGTGGGTTGATCCAACATTAAAGGCTTACCAAATAATGATGCAAGCGAAAACAAGGCTGATCTGTTGAACGGGTGAATGGGGAGAC
This sequence comes from Codonopsis lanceolata, assembly GCA_013146195.2. Lineage (NCBI taxonomy): Eukaryota > Viridiplantae > Streptophyta > Magnoliopsida > Asterales > Campanulaceae > Codonopsis > Codonopsis lanceolata. Next base: position 63,084,707 of record CM028382.1, on the reverse strand, counting down.
CTGGGATTGAAAACCAAACTGGAACTACCAAGCTTTCAACATCAGGGCGAAAGTTCGGCGACCATTTAAATACACGCATAGGGTGCCTTCCCAAAAACCACTGATCTTTTATCCAAAGCCTTGAGAAGTCTTCATCATGACTAACTTGGATAAGAATATGCTTGGGATCAAGGTGCCCTACAGAGAAAGCGGATTTAAGGCCGATGGTATTAAGATGCTTGCGCGTCGCTTCCATAGAGGGTCTGCCGTGAGAGAATTTCCCTATTAGAGCATGGCGGAAAGGTTTTGCAAGGGTTTCGATGAGTTCCGGGGATAGTTTTAGAGATGGTTCTCCTTTATAAGAGGAGGCCGGAATAACAAAAGGGGTTGGAGGAGTAGACGAAGAACAAACAGCCGCAGCAAAAGATTTGGGAGGATCTGGAGGTGCCGGAGGAGGGGGTTCAGCCATGGCCGCCGGAGAAGAAACCCTAGGGTTTCTTAGAGAGAGAAGGGAGTACTTTTGGGAAGTTTGTTATCCCAAATGTTCATTCGTTATATTAGGTTCTATACTTAAAGGCTAAATAGGATGCGTACCAGTTAGCGTGGCAACTGTGTATAGAACTTTGCCTTAGAATAGTCTTTTAGACTTCACAGTTTCAATGAAGACTTGGTAAGGCTTCACCAACAACTTCAAGGCTTCTTAGCGGCTGCACCGGAAGCATAACGTGTCCAGCCCTTCCTTAAATCAAGCTTAGATGAATTATTTAATTCAACTTCATTTAGTTTGAATTTGAATTAATCCATCTTCAAATCAGCGCTTGACTTCTTAGACACGCCCCTCCAGCTTTTCCGAAAAAGCATGAAGACTTTTGCCCCCGGAATGTGACAGAGAAGGTGCACAGTCTGACACAACCAGATTGTACCAACTACTGCAGGTCTGCAACTCTGTTTGTCTCCTCCCTCACGCTTTGCACCTACTCCTCTCCATACCCTGATCAGCCCCAGTTAGAAGATGAAGTCAACAAAGCAGCTCCAGGCCTTTAATGCGATTAACCTAATAGAGCTGTTACTCACTCCGTCTTCTCCAACGGTCTCAATGATGCACAGCTATAAATAATGCCATTAAAGACTGAAGAAAATAATGCTTTGGAAACTATCCAACAACATCAAGCTTTATACTCAGTGCATTCAAGAGATCATTAACTGATCAACGAAGTCCTCAACAACAACAAGAAGATCTGCATCAACTGTTAATCATTTGCTTCTTATTGTTGTACTCTTTACTATTCTTCTGCACATTGAATATTCTGCTTTATCCGATATTCAATTTCCCCACCCCCAAACACAAGTCAAATATACATGATCCATTGGATATTTCTATAATAGAACTAGTGGAAAATATAGTGCACATTTAAATCCAAGGTTAACTGCCTTGGTAGTGGACGTAGCACTTATTATAGTGCGAACCATCTCAAAACACATGTGTTAATCTTCCTCTACTGATTACTGTTTTTATACTGTCATTTATTTCCTTAACTTATTCCTTTAGCAATAAACTTCAGTAATCAGCTAAGTCTACCGGTAGTGCTTCACCAGCAGACTTGAACTGTCTTCCTTGCAAGTCTTTCGCTACTTCAATCTCTTTAATAGATTGCAAGTGCTTGCTCTTGGAATTATTACGAAAATTTTTAAGTGTTTAATAAGCTATTCAACCCCCCCCCCCTTCTAGCTTATTATTGTGCCCTTTGGGACTAATAATTGGTATCAGAGCAGAACTCTTCGAAAACTAGTTTTTCCAAGATTAACCTCTTGAGAGATAAGATCCAATGACACAAACACTCTACATGCTACCTACGTCAAATGCGAACCACGTCCTAATATTGGACGAAGGTCATTTCGATATTTGGAAGGATAAGATAATGCGTTTTATGAATTTTGTTGACAACAGGTTATGGAAGTGCGTGCTAGAAGGACGTCATGTACCAATGAAGCCAAACCTTCTGGCAACCATTGGTGGAAATCCTCCCGAGATTCCAAAAGAAGAAATAGAATGGACTGAGGACGAAAGAAAACTAGTAAAACTGGACAATAAAGCCATTAATATCATTACAAGCACACTAGTACGTACCAACAAGTGATACGGTGTACATCTGTCAAAGAAATGTGGGAAGCTCTTGTCGAATACTTGGAAGGAGACCAAGATACAATAGACAACATAAAGTACACATTCATCCAACAATTCGACTCTTTCAAAAAGGATCCCAAGGAGACCTTGTGACAAGCATACGATCGCTTCAGTGAGGTAATAAATAGTTGTTTTTCTCTCGGTAAAACCTATGACAAGAAATAAATGAACATGAGATTTCTAGGCTCTCTAGGTAGTCTATGGCATGTTAAGACTACCGCCATGAAGGAATCTAAAAGCTTAAATGAAATGACTCTTCGTAGTTTTTATGCAAGTTTAAAGGTTTACGAGCTCGAAGTTAGTTAAGCTCTAGAGCAGGACAAACAGTTTAAAACTTTGTCCTTGCCAGCCATGGTACAAGAAGTAACTCCAGTTGAAGAAAAACCCTCTACTTTCTCCAGTGAAAATGATTTACTTACAGACGAACAATTTGCCATGTTTGTTAAACATTTTAAAAAATTTGCAAAATATGGAAGGAAGGACACACACCAGCGGCCTTTTAGAAAATTTGTTGAAGGTTCATCTGACAATGAGCTAGTGTGTTATAACTATAGAAAACCTGGTTATTTTGCATCTAAATGTCCGAAGCCAAAGTTTGAAGCATACTGAAAGCCTCCTTATAAAAAATTTCAAAAACAGAAAGGTATGTTGGCAGAAGACATTGAAGAGAAACATGTTGCTACATGGTTTGAGACGGATTCAGAAGAGGATGAGGATGATTTTGAGCAAGCCAATATACGCTTAATAGCTCATGAATCAAGTCCCACCTATGACTCTGAACATGAAGTTGAAATCTCACCTAGTCCCTTCATAAAAGGTGAGATCAACTGTGAAAGCTTCAGTAAGGAAGAACTACTCAAGGATAATCAAGATATGCTTGAGGAGTTCAATTCCTTTAGAGTAGCCTATGTAAAACTCGCGAAGAACTATGAATAGCTTGCTGCTGAGAAATCACTGCTAGCAGCTGAGATTCAAACTCTCAATAGCTATCAACATGAGAATATCAAGCTTAAAGGAGAAAACAAATTCCTTTGTGACAAAGTTGGCTGCTTAGTTAAGCACATGAAAGGGCTAGACCTGGAGAAAATTGCCTTGCAAAAGACAATTGACTCTTGGAACAGCTCCAAGGAAACCTTCGAAGGAATCCTCTCTAGCCAAAAGCCAAATGGAGATAAATCATGTCACGCCACAAACCTGCCCTAACTGGGCCTTGGTTCGGCATGTGAAACCAACCAACAAACAAAGTATAAATAATACTAAAATGAATTTAAGGAAAATATTTTCTGAAAATACTTCACTTAAAATAAAACGAAGTCCTACAAGACTCAAATTGTCTTACACCATAAACCCAAAGTTTGTAATTTACAAGATTCAAAAGGATTACATACAACACCAAGAAGACTACATGTCTTATAACCATCAAACAAAATAAAACTACTGAATTGCAGAAGCTACCCCAAAAGACTTCACCCAATCTAGCACTTCGTAGGCCGCTGACGCTCAACGCTTCGCTTGGCTTTGATCTAAGGAAAACAAATAGGACGGGGTGAGTCGAAACTCAGTAGGGTTCATGTGTACTTAGTAGAAACTCGGTAGGGTTCATGTGTACTTACATATGCCATGCTTGTAATCAACGTAAAAACATGCCATGAGAAATAGTGATACGTACAGTTCAATATAAATACTCCAGCTAATTAACCACAAGTATTCATGTAATAAATATGAATTCATAAGTGACCCATTAATCACGCAAGTAGGATACCAGATTAAGATACATCTCCACTTGATATCTTGACCACGATCTGTTGGTGTCCACAATATATCCCGGGAATTCAGTTACGAGGCCAAAACAAAAGGTAGCCTTAAATAACCTTAGTCATGGTCGTGACTAAGGGGGTTGAGCCCAATCAAACTCCACTGCTAACCGGCACTGCTCTCCGCCCCGTGTCCCAGTTAGAGGGTTGTTTAACGCTCAACAAAATGACCAAGGTGTTACTCACAAGATCCCATAATTATTTTCAACCACATTGACAAAATCTGATTATTCACAAGGCCCAACAATTCTCATACTTGATTACTCTAAGAATCATAATACTCCAAGTAGGATACAATGACTTGTGAAGTAAAGTCATTGTTACCTAACACACTTTATTCGCATAATTCACATAACCCCCACAAATAATATCACATTTCAATATGTTAACAGAGATGTTCAAGTACCAGAACCGAACGTTTACAGAAATGTTCGGGTGACCCAACCGAACGTTTATATAAATGTTCGGGTGACCCAACCGAACGTTTACAGAAATGTTCGGGTGCCAAAACCGAACGTTTACAGAAATGTTTGGGTGCCAGAACCGAACGTTTACAAATTCACCAAGAACACGAATTCAAGAACACAAAGTTGACAATACTTCTACACAACAATCATCTATCAAATACCAAACTATCATACTCCTAAATCTCATTATAGAACATCATATGAACCATAAATAACAATTTCATAGGCATATTAACAATGAGTGAGACATTTATAAGTAAGAATCCCCCTACCTCAAGAATGGTGATTCTCCAAATAATGATGCATGTAATAGATAAGTGGACCAAAATGAAGCTTTAAGCAAGGGGAACAACTTTAATGAAGACTCAAAGTGCAAACAATGAAGAATTGAACTCTAAATCCAAGCTAGATGATGAAGAAACCCATTACTCCCATTCTCACCTCCAGTAGGTGTGTTAGTGCATGTTTAAAGGCTGAATATTATGAATCCCTCCCTCATGGCTGGTCAACTAAGTATATAAATAGTATTTGACTAAACTACAAAATGACCAAAGTGGGTTTAATGAAATAAGACTCCAAACCCAAATACAACCACAAAATTCATACTGATTTTTATCTAGCCATAAGTTCTAGTAGATCAATGCAAAAATAATCACGATAACACATATAATTTATATCATTTAAGTTTTCGAAAATTTCTGAGTGTTACAAATTAGGCTTAGGCTATAATGATGAACCCATCATTGCATGCTCTTCTGTCACAAAGAAAGGTGAATCTTCCAAGACTGCTGATGATACTTCCTTCTCCAAACAGACTTCGGCAACAAGGGTAAAAATGGACTTGGCTATACTAGTGTATATTATGTTTACCCCAAGGCTCACAAAGGGAAAGCCAAAGAGACTGCTTCTAATGAGAAACTTGCTAAAGGAACGGTAGAGAAGTCAAAGTCTACCGACAGTAACTCTGCTAAAGCAAAGTCTGCTAGCGGAAAACCAACAAAATCTCTGCTGGTACCTGTCCAATTTGTCTATGAAATGGCTAAAGCACCCAAGTTAATTGACAATAAACTTAAAGGAATTCTGCCAAATCCTCCTAAATCAGTTAACAACAGACCAGCCAAGGCTAAATCTGCTGGTAATAGATCAAGGAAAACTCAACAGAAACCACTTAAGCCTACTGTCAACAAGCTAGCTGAACCCAAGACTGTTGTTGGGAAGAAGGAAAGTCACAAGCACTCTACAGCAAAAACTGATCATAGTCATCCATGGAACTTTCATCTATGTCATTCTTGCAATTGTTTAGGCCATCTGGCCCCAGAATTCCTTCTAAGGTTCACACTAAAATCTGAGAGACCTAGTTCTCTCAAGGTTAGGCAAGTATGGGTCCCAAAAGGTTGCTAATCCTTAGGACCCAAAAGAAAATAAAGGGGACCTTGTTCTTTTGACTTTTTCAGGTCTGTTTCATGGCAATAGATCAAGAAGATAAGGACATCTGGTACCTCGACAATGGCTGTTCAAGGCACATGACATGGAACAGAAATCTTCTCTCATATATAGCTGAAGCTAAAGGTCCTATGGTAATTTTTGGCGACAACGCAAGAGGGAAAATGATTGGGTATGGCTCAATCACTAGAGGAAATCTCTCCATCAGCAAAGTTTTTATAGTGAATGGTTTAAAGCATAACCTTCTAAGCATATCCCAATTCTGCGACAAAGGTCTCATCTGCCAATTCTCCTCCAACCAATGTCTCATCAAAGATCGTGAATCCTGCTCAACATTGCTGACTGGCAATAGACAAGGAAACGTCTATGTCGTGGACTTAAACCTTCTAGGGAGATCCTCTAGCCTTTGCCTAGTTGCTAACAACATTCGTGACAACAGTTGGCTTTGGCACAAACATCTCAGTCACCTCAACTTCAAGTACCTCTCCAAGCTCTCCAAAGATGGGCTTGTCAAAGGTCTACCTACGGTGTTTGTCGACCACGACAGAAGTTGCAAAGCTTGCCAACTAGGAAAACTTTCCAAGTCTTCCTTTAAAAGCAAGTCAGTTATGTCAACTTCCAGACCTCTTCAACTTCTTCACATGGATCTCTTTAGATCAATCACTACATTCAGTATCTCAGGAGACAAGTATACACTTGTAGTAGTTGATGACTACTCTAGATTCACATGGATCGAAACAATGACCTCAAAGGATGTGAAACAGTCATGACTTCAAACAAAAGCTGAAGACAAAGGATCACTACATGATCTCAGGAGACAAGTATACACATATGATCTCACAGTCAATGACAAAGGATGACATATGATCTTTTTTTCGAAGACTTCAAACTCAAAAGCTTGAAGACATAAATGACATCAGATCAGACAATGGCACTGAATTCACAAACAACAGTGTTGAAAAATATTGTGATGACCACGCGATTAGCCACAACTTCTCTGCTGCCGGAACTCCTCAACAGAATGGTGTAGCTGAACGAAAGAACATAACACTCATTGAAGCAGCAAGAACTATGCTGACAGAAGCTAGACTTCCGAAATACATCTCGACAGAAGCTGTCAAGTCTGCTTGTTTCACTCAGAATCGATCCATGGTATACAAATTCCATAACAAAACTCCATACGAAATATGGAGAGGAAGAGCCCCAAATATAGGATTTTTCAAAATCTTCGGTTGTAAATGTTTTATTCTATAAAATGGAAGAGAATATAGAGGCGAATTTGATTCAAAATCAGGCGAATGAATTTTTCTGGGCTATTCCAATCATTCGAAAGTATTTCGCATATTTAACAAAACTTCTTTGAAAATTTTAGAATCTGTGCATGTTACTTTTGATGAATATGATTTATTAGAGCCTCGAAAGGCTCCAAATGTTGCTGATGATGTTGAGACATGTACAAATAAAGCTTCTACTTCTTCTTCACCTCAGAATCCTCCAACTGCAAACTCTTCAAGTTCTGCAAATCCAGCACCAGCTGACTTCAACTCTGCTGGTACCTCTTCCAACCCTTCTGTTGACCCTGAACAAATCTCTTATGTTCTACCTCAAACACCTTTGCAGATCACTCACCCTTCTTGTTCACCAGAAAATGAAGGTCTCAAAGATTCTATCTCTTCTAAACCTGATTTTGGTGAATCACCTTCTCTACCTTCTCCAGATTCTTTAAGGGAAGAACTCACCAGAAGTGATCTTCCTCCAGTTGTTATTGAAATAAGAGATCACCCCATCTCTCAAATCATTGGTGATCTCAACTCAGGAGTTCGTACAAGAAGTAATGTTCGAAATGAGACTATGTTTGCCTTCGCATTCGTGTCTGAAATCGAGCCAAAGAAGATTGATGAAGCTATCGAAGACCATTACTGGATTGAAGTTATGCAAGAGGAGCTGAACCAGTTTGAAAGATGCAAAGTGTGGAGCTTAGTTCAAAGACCTACTGGCCATTCAATCATATGACCAAGTGGGTATTCAGGAACAAGAGAGATGAAGATGGAAATGTCCCCAGAAACAAAGCTAGAGTGGTTGCTCAGGGCTACCGACAAGAAGAAGGAATTGACTTCGATGAAACATTTGCTCCTGTTGCCAGATTAGAGGCAATCAGACTCTTTCTAGCCTATGCTTCGCTCATGGACTTCAAAATCTATCAGATGGATGTAAAGAGTGCCTTTCTAAATGGTGATCTTCAAGAAACGGTATATGTTGAACAACCTCCAGGTTTTGTCATCCAAGACAAATAAGATCAAGTATACTGTAAGTCCAGTAGGCAACAATTAAGGCTAGAGGAGGGGTGAATAGCCTTTAAAACTCTGAGGGTTGATTTGTAAAACTTGTAATGTTGGCAGCGGAAAACTGGTTTTGTCAGTCAGCTGAAATTGGTCAGCTGGCTGATACTTTAAAAATGCCTTAAACTAATGAAAGTTGGTCAGCTAGCTGACACAACGGTTTTCAAAAGAGGTTGGCTTTTAAAGTAGATCACTGTATACAGAGAAGAAACTAAAAAACAATTTATCTGAACAACTAAGCAAACAATTGTTATTAACTGGCTGACACTTAATTAGTTGAAAAACTTCTTAAGTGTTAAGTCAGTTTGCAAGAGTATAAATAATGGCTAACAATATCAGTTGAAGTGGTTCACAGATAAACTGCTACGTCCACTACCAAGTTGGTCAGACTTGGATTTTTGAAGTGCACTAATTTTATTAAAAATCTATTTGATCTCTAATGGATCAGTGTACAACAAAAGACCGGTGTTTGTGGAGAATGATTGAGAATCAATCAAACTCGTGAGACAAACTGAATGATTTTAAAATGATATGAAAAGGGATCACTCAGCGTTTGCCTAAACAATAACTAGAAAAAATTATACAAGAAAGATTATCTAGCTATGGTTTTTAAGAAGACTAAATCACAGAGAATTTCTTGAAAGTATGAGGCTTCAGACTTCTATATATTAAAAAATGATTCCAGTGGGTATTTATAGATGAACTTCAAGAGTAACCCGTTAGGAACACATTTTGAATTTGAAAATGTGTTTGGCAGATACAAGATCACAAAAGATCTTGGGAAAGAATATCTAGCAGAATATCTACCAAAAACATAAAGCAAGAAAGTGTCAGTACAAGTATTAGTTCAATCAAATAAGGAAAGCAAACTGACACTAAAATCGTTATGGTCAGTAGAACAAGTGACTGACAAACAATTACAAGCTGACCAAAATAATTTTAAGTTCTTTGGCTGAGACAATCAAGTGGAATGATTTTAAGCAAATTTAATTTTATGCAAGATTCAACAATCTCCTCCTATTTGCTTAAAACCATTCACTTGAAAGCAGAAAGCCAAAAGTGCTTAAGTTCCTGCAAAAAGGATGTTAATACAGCAAGCAGATAATATATGAGGGAAAGTAGCTAAAAACTTAAAAGTAGGTAATTGTAAGCTACAAGTAAAACAGGAGTTTTAAATAGTTCAAAGTTTGTGAGAGTGAGAGATTCAATTTGTTGATGTAGATCCTTCAGTTGGCTTTTCAACTTGGTATGGCGATGGACCAACTTCACCTCACGTTGTCGGTTCGACTTGTTGTCGGCTTGACTTGACTTCCTTTTCTTGTTCACCTTCAGCCTCATGTTCAACTTGTAGTCCTCCTTTAGTTTCAGTTTTCTTGTCAGCTTCAGTCACTGGCTGATCAGGCATAAGTTTCATTCTTTGCCTAAGGATTCTGTTCTCAGCCAGATAAGCATCAGCCTTTGCTTTCTGCTTCTTCTCCTCCTGAATGGTTTGAAGTAGTGTAGCTTCAGCATTAAAAGCTCTGTTGGCCCATTCTTGCTGGTAGAGTAAGATGGTCCTCCAGTCATCCATATGAGCTTCCGAGGCACCAGCGGCTTGCGCTTGTGATGATCTAAGGTTGAAGCTGGTAGGTTGGGAAGCAAAGAGGCTACTAGCTGTTGAAGGGTGGCAAGGCTGGTTGGTGTGATGAGTAAAGGCGACTTCATCGAAGGTGGTGAGCAGACGGTGAGGGGAGGTCTAGTTTGGTGGGCGACAGAGAAAGAGATCCAGGTGGTGTAGGTTCTGGAGCGGTGGGTGAAAGGGGTGAGCAGAGAACATGAAAGGTATGGATATCAGCATCCTCAGGGTCAAGAGGGAAAAATACATCCATAGGGTAGGCTGGAATTTGAGCTTCGAGTTCGAACACAGTCTTTGGGAGGGTTCGAGGATAGGCATTTCTTTAGGGAAGACAATCTTGGTGCACGTGGGGTGAAGCGAGCTTTGGAGATGATCTGTTTTTGCTTTTGGCTTTTCTGCGGCTAGTTGTGAAGGGGCGAGAAGGGACTCATCTTCGAAGTTGATTTGGAAGAATCGGATGAGGAATCTCACAGGAGGATTGATCCACTGATTCCTCAGAAGAAGAAGAAGAATCGAGAGGCATCGGTGAAGAAGAATCGGGTTGGGTAGGTTTGTGTGTGTAGGACAGAGGGGGTGACGGATAGATAGAGGGAGAGAGGTATGAAGGGATAGATCAGGCATGATAAATAGAGGGGAGGCCTAGTTTGGGTGAGAAGGAATGTCAATTGCTAGAAGAGGGGGAGAAGCAAATTGCAGTGTCGGTGAAGAGAATTATAGCGGTGAAGGATCGGCCTAGATGGACAGTGCGGTGCCTGACACGGTGGGGATAGGTTAAGGAGCGATGCTCGATCAAAAGCGGGAGAAGGAATGATGGGAATGTGACACAACCAGTCTTTGAATGGGTATAGGCGACATAGGCGTGGCGAAGTTGGAGTGACTGACATAGGAATGGATGTTGTTGGTGTGACTGACATGGGAGTAGATGACATAGGGATTAATCTTTGGTGGGCGATCTTGGTATAGTCGGTGTGGAGAGAGGAGCGATGGGGAGTATTGAGGTGGAGGCATCAACAGTGGGGCGAAGGAAGGTAGAGATGGGTTGACGGGGTAGTGCGTGAAGGTGGTGTTGGTTACTGGCTGTGGTAGAGAACTAGCGGCAAGGTAGATGAGACAACAAAAGATGCGAAGATGGAATAATATGAGGTATGGTAGGAATGGATTCAGTGATCAAGGGGGCAGGATGACTAGACAAGGCATCTGGGAAAGCAGTACTCATAGAAGCTCCTCCTGGCATGGAGGCCATCTGTCTGTGAAGTTCTATATAGGCTTGATTAGCGGCATTCTGCATCTTGGACATATTTATGGCGACCCTTTGGATTACGGCTAACAGGTGGCTCTCAGTAGGTTGTTCCAGTCTTGGTTGATTTCATCATCCTCGGGCAAGGCAAGTCTACCTACGAGGAATGGATCATTGTGGGGAAGAGGCGGCCGGTTCATGTACTTTCTTATAAATGGTCGAGCAAGAAAAAACTAGTTCATCTGAACAAACCTATCATTGGAAAGGTAGAATCTATTCCAAAGCAATGGAAGTGGGTCAAAATATTTTCCATAATTTGCTACAAGGTCTTCTTGGCTCAAATTTGGTGTAACTTGGGGAGAATACAATACATATGGTCTTCATTTAAGGTTGTGGTCAATGTACTTGATGGGGTTGACAGGGGCTTCTCATTCTTCTTCTCTTCATGAAAAGAGAGAGAAAGCTGGACAAATAAGGTAGATGATCTATAGGGAATACCAGTTTGGGGAATGGGAGGCTGGATTGGCACTTTGGTAGTAGGAGTGTCTAGGATGGAAAGTTGGATTCCTAATAGGTGGGGAAAATTTTGATTAGTGCGGTGTTGGGAGACTTAGGATTGGAAGGGGAGAGATTAGTGCAGGATCGGTGTTGCTTGAGTTGGAGAAAAAGGGACAAATGTACTGGATTCATTTCGAGGATTTCTTCTACTGTCTCTTTGCAGCAGTGTCGGTACTAATGTCGATCTTCTTCTAGTTTGCCTTCTACGGTACACATCTATGCGTCGGTGGCTGACAACATCAGGCTTTGAGCATCCTCGGTGACCGAGTTCTTGTTGACCTCTTCTTGGCGACCTGGTGACCCGCGATTGGTGACCACTTGGTGATCAATTTAGGTTCTTTGACCATCATCATTTGGATGGCTAGATGAAAGCTTGATAGAGCTTGAGGTCATTGTTCTTCTTGGTCTTAGCACTGGGCCTGGGAATTTCTTGACCAAATCTACTTGAAACAACTTGGATCTCGATGTCGGTGCAACATATTTCTTGACCTTAACGGGTTAGGTCACCAATCTTGATGAGTTGATGTTGAAGCGAGGGAAGTGAGCGGAGAAAGCGATTGATGATCGAGATGGTGGGTGAGTCTATGGTTCCAGTAGCCATATTCTCCTTATATTTGCAATGTTCACCTTCACACACTCAACTAAAGCTTGCAGTTCATCTCATTTTCTACTATGGCTTCCATGAGAAATAGGCTGGGCTTAAGTGATGATTTTGTCGTGCCCTCGGACTTAATAATGAGGCACTTGTCCACCCAGATGCCGAGGCATGCCAGTGAATAGGAGCGAATCGGTGCTTGTGCTTGTCAAATGCCGTTCAACAGTACCTCACCTCTCATAGTTATCCACCACGCTCTACGAGTGTCAAATGCAGGAATGGTATAAGTGGTTGAACCATCGTCGTAGAGATTAGGAAAGGTAGCGGTGATGGTCTACGAGTCAAAAACAATTGGGACTCCTCGATAGTGTCGGTAAGAATTAAATGCGGGTTTCCTCGTACCCATGAAGAACTCTTCGGTCGGTAGCAGCGAAGAATGCAGTGTTAAGGATAGGAGAGGCATCGGCCGGATGCACGGCAGAGATGAATGAGTTCAAGCCCTAACGGTTCTTCATTTAGAGACTACGTCCAAAATCATCCCTGGACGATTGACCGAAGCCATTTTCTGAAATAATCACGGCAGAGGTTGGAGAAAGCAGAGATGGAATAGAAGAGATAAAGAAGTAGGAAGAGAGTACGAGAATCTAGGGTTAGGGTTTGAAAGAAAGAGAGTTTGAAGAAGAAGAGATTCTTAGAAAGAGATAAGTGAAAAGTGAAGTGAGTGGGTTTTAAAT
>CM028382.1:63029885-63071641 GCA_013146195.2 Codonopsis lanceolata | reverse complement strand
CCTTTAGATACGTGCGGGCGTTACAATCTTGGAATCAATGGCATGTAGCACTTAGCGCTTATCGGTTATGTTTTCTTATGTTTGAACTACCCCTACGCCTTGGCTTTGTCTGCTTGTGACCACACACAGAACACTCTGTTTTGCTTGAGTTTTCCTTGTAGAAAAGCATGCAATCATTCTTACAAGCATCTATCTTCTCATAGGAAAGTCCAATCTGCCCGACCAACTTCTTTGTCTCATAAAAGTTAGTTAGCAGTTTATTCCCCTCACGAACCATCGCTTAGCGTTTTCATGATCCGATTATAAGCGATCGACTAAGATTGCAATCGGACTTAATGTTTAGCCTTCGGCCCACGGCCTCCATCCGCGAACCTCACAACTTGGGAAAAGCTTCTCCTTTGCAGAGTCCATAACATCAATAAACTTCTTAGCAGTAGGATTTGGTTCATGTTCAGTGTTCCCGGACCAGTCGAATTCAGGACCAGCTGCATCCCTAACCATATCTTCCATTCCTTGAACTACTACATCGTCAACGATCATAGGTTCAACTTCTGGTTCAGTTACAGGAACTTTATTCCTTTGAGGATAATTGTTGACGTTTGTCGGTACAATGATTTGCTCACCATGAGCTATCCGTTTGTACCCGGTTGAAACCGTGTTGTAAAAGATGTTTCCGGTAACAATTACATCTTGGAACTTCCGACACGACACGTAACACATGGACACCTAATTTGTTCACCACTCATGTATCGGGGATTTGAGGTAGCAAAGGCAATAAAATTCTTCAAGCCTCTTCTAAACTCGTCAGTAATACCACTTTGGTTTGGCAATCTCCGATTATCCATCCAGCTACGATCCTCAATAGACATCACTATTACTCCTGCATTAGCGTCTATTTTAAAAACAAATTTAACTAATGGCATCCAAGCTGACATAATCCACTTGATATGTTTTCTCATAAAGCACATATCATGTGAAAAGATAAGTTGAATCATGAATTTTTGAGATGTACATTCCCCAATCTTTTATTTTAACTTAAGATAAAGGAATTCCTGCGTCTCATTCTTTTTGAGACCATTCTTTCATGTAGACGGGGGTTGTATCGAACACACATCTCTAAGATTAAAAGGTTTTTTGAGATGTACATTCTTCGCTAAGTTAATTATAGCTTTTCTATTATGAATCCATTTGAAATTGTGGAGGCTTCTTCTTCATCTTCCCTCCTTTGTCTATATAACTATAGTCCTACAAATAGGATCTGATTCTCTCTCTTTCAACCCGAGAACAATGAGCTATAACCCAAGCAACCAAGAGAATTAACATCAAACATGCTCTGCAAACATCACTGAAGTTGTTATGGATGGTCCATTCTTTCGGGCCCAAACTCAACCTAATCCTCTTCCTATATGTACTAAAATAATTTACCTAATGATTATTTTTTAATCCCTTTAGCAATATCGTCTCAGTCCTCTCAGTTAAATGGCTTTATGATGCGCCTATAGTGCAGATCACGGATGCCTCTTGATTGAGGACCACGAACCATCCACTTTCGCTTTTAATTCTTATCGATGAACTCTTCTTTTTTTTATGAAATAAATAAATTACATTGTACGAGCATATCCGATCTTTCATAAGTTTTTACTTAAAAGCGATAATGCTATCTAAATGGGAAAAACTAAATCAAGCAGAATAATGCGGGCTTGACACCAAGCAGTGCGGTTAAACATCTTGTAACGAGCGAACAATGCATAATACGTCTTAAACATATTAAAACCGAAGTACAAACATGTTGTTTTGAGCAAATAGATTGATCGGTGCATGAAACGTGTCAACAGAAAACGGGCATGTACAGATTTTATAATGGAGCCGAGTTATTTAGCGATTACGTAACTTTAAACATTTTTTATGAACTTCGAGAATCGGGTTAGCGGTGTATTAAAAGCGGCTGCAAACAATCGGTGCATAAACAGTCTGAAATGCGGGTTTATGACTTTCGGGATCAGATTTATGACTTTCCATAATATGTTTGTGTAACAGAAACGAAATCTGTAGTATAAGCGATTAAAGCGGTAACAAATAATGCAACTTTTATGAAAAGCTGGGCAATGGGCACAAAAGTTGGAACTGTTTTTGTTTTTCAAAGGACCGAACTTCTAGTTTCAAGCAGTTATAATCGTAACACTAGTTTAGTATGAAGCGAAACAAAATTTAGTATACGTAGCAGTTTGATGGAAGCGATGCAGCGTGCTTAACGAAGGTTAGAAGAATTACGTATGCGAGAATCGGTTTGCCTGATTACGTACTAAGACCCCGAACCATCCACTTTCGCTTTTAATTCTTGTCGATGAACTCTTCTTTTTTTATGAAATAAATAAATGACATTGTACGAGCATATGCTCTCTGATAGTCTCTACAGGTTTAAAAATGGTCATTAAAGTTTTTTTTTAAAATAAATAAATAAAATGGTAGTTGAAGGTTCTGACAAATGTGAAATACAAGAGTTTTAGGAATTCTCACATATAACAAGCACATGGCAACAAGTACATTAAAACAAGAGGAGGCCTCCTATGACACAACTCAACACGCAGAACCTATGTTGTCAAACTAAACATTAGATAAAAATTTAGCACAATTCACTGACAGCTTGAACTGGGCTGAACCGCTGGATGTACTACTGCATCCTTTGGCAGTCTAAACACTTTAGTGGTTTAGTAATGAAGATCTTTTCTCATAAGTATTTCTGATTTATGCTCCATAAAATCCTTAAATTGAACGTATTGCGGTCACCCATTGAACCTTATCTCGCATCATTTTAACTCGTGTTCTCTGAAGTAGAAGGTATGAAGAAAGACTATAGAAGCAGTAATAGTAAAGTGCATACATGTATGGTAAAATTCCGGTTTGCTTATAGATTGTCCTCTTGGTCTCTCTGCAATTTTCTACGTCTCTACTTTTTTGTCATTTATTTGTAATCATAGTACTAAGCCTTGGGTCTACTATTTCCCTGTCTGGTCTATTTGAAACTAACAAATGACGGGAGAAACTGTTTAGAAATGGATCAAGGATTCAAGATATAATGATTACTGATTAGGTATAATTAAATTCATAAATCGGGGTCGGGGTGCAGTGCCCCTACTCCAAAAAAAGGATGTCCTAGGACCTAGGCAATGACATTGATGCTTCTTGCATTACCCTCTTTTTCTCCGCTTGTATGCTGGCACTAAATAAGCAACCGTTGCATCAATAATCACTCAGTTTTACCAGCTGATACATATATTTCACAATACTCATTTTCTAGTGATTGCAGACTTTGGTGCCTAAACTCAAATAGTCGAGATGCTACCCAGTTGCAACCAAAGGTTAATTAAGATGGGGTAATTAACATTTACCAATCCCAAATTCCCCAAAATGAAGAATCATTTAGCATAAAAATCAGTATAAAACGAAATTCTTTCTCCAAACCAAGGTAATTTAACATTGAGTTCTTATAGCTTAGTCATTTTCAAGGCTCAGTATAAAACGAAAACATATATATATTCAACCATGCTTCGACTAAATACTTTAGCACCGTGATTTTCCACAATCATACAAGGCAACAAGCAGTTGAAATATGAGAAAACCAAGAATCAAAAAGACACATACCTGAACTGACTTCGCGGAGGGAGTTCAAGCAGAGGGACCGGCCGGCGGTGGCTGCAGTGATGAAGAAAGAAAAAAGAGTTTGAGAGTGTAGGGATTTGAGAGAGACCGTGAAGGGAGAGGGAGGGGGGAATCGAGGGTTTAAGAAGCTGAGAAGAGATTGAGAGGGAGGGAAATCGGGGTTTGAGGGACGTACCTTGACCGTTGGCTTGAGGAAGGGCGTCAGAGGCGTCGGAAGGAGCGATTGCGAAGAGGGAGAGAGAGAGACTCCAGGGTTTTTTGAGAGAGGTTTATTGAGAGAGGAAGTTAAGGGCGGCAAGAAATTTTATTTCCCTCCTCAATTTTTTATTCTTTTTATTTCGTGTCTAATTTTTTATTCTTTTTTATTTATTTTTTATTTTTTATTCTTTTTATTTTAATTTATATTTTCTTTGAAAAAGTAAATAATAATTTATTTGGGATAGCTAAATTATTAATTACTAATGTTTCCTTAATTTGCTATTAATACCGCGGGTTTTTATTTTTGTTTTTCTAGTTATCAGCTTATAAATACGGCACAATTTATAACGTCATTGTTAATCTTGAATTTAATTTATTAAATAGAAAAAATACTTTTTTATTTTTTTTCATAGTTTATACTTTCAATTTATATTTTTTTATCTTTAATTAAATTTAATAAATTTATAGTTTCCAATTAGGGTAACCCACTAAATTAAAATTACCAAATTCAATTTATGCATCGTGATATATAAATTAAAATTACATTATTCAATGTATGAAGATTGACGAGAAAAAATTAAATAAGTCGGCATTTTTCCCAGACCCATAGGCCCATGGATTTCAGAGCTCGGATTAAATAAGTACGGGCTTTTCGGTTTGTGCCCACCCATCAAATTTATTTAAAAAACATTTTTTTAGTATATTTAATACATAATTATAAGTCATTAATAATATTTAGTATATTTTTTAGTATATTTTTTAAATTTGACTTGTCTTTGGAGTTGCCCAAAAAAAGCCTGACTGTTCGATGTTAAGCTAGACTCGATGAGCATTTTACCAAAATATTATAGTTTTAATTAAATATTCTCAAACTGTAATATTTCTTAATCTAATTCCCAAATTATGGTATTTTCAAAAATACTAATGATATAAGGGTACCAAGGTGGACGAACGATCGAGCAGTGGTTGGGTTGCAGTAGGATCTAAAACAAATGTTGAGTCAAGTGGTGGCTGGGAGCAGGTGATAGACAAAATGCAGAATGTGGGTGCTGGTACAAAAAAACAAGTATCAAATGGGTGGTCAAAGAAATTACTTTCTAGATCCACTGGTTGGGGAGGAACTAAGTCTGCGAAAGATATTGATCAGCCTGGGTCAAGTACTTCTTGGAGGAAGAAAGTTGTTAATGACAGCCAACCTTTGGTGGACTGAAGTGGCAGACCCAGTTGAACCAGGACTAGAGCCAAATCGAGAAAAATCGGACCAGCCGGCATCAATAAAACCCGAAGGCCGAGGTTTGAGACAAGTGGTTGCGTTACGTTAAGTTAAGTTACGTTGCGTTAAATTACGTTAAGTCATGCGTTGGTTATCATTAAGTTAAGTTATGTTACTTATATTACGTTAAGAGATTGAGTTAACATTATGTTGTTAAGTTAAGTAAGTTAATAAAATATAACAGCTGGCGTGCGTTATTAAGTGTTAAGTTACGTGAAGTTAATAAATATTATTTAGCACGTTTCACCAATAGTTCGCGTTATGTAAATAACGTTAAGTTAAGTTATAACATTTCACCAATAGTGTATAAGGTCGTACTCCATTATATTTATTTCGTTAGCGTGTTTTCATTATACAATTTCGTAGAGCGTATAACGGTCAATCGTACTCCATTATACCATTTTCAATAGGCGTGGCGTGCTTTCATGTCAATAGAGGCCATTATAACATTTCACCAATAGGCGTAGCGTGTTCTCATGTTATAATGGTCCATCGTACTCCATTATACCATTTCGCCAATAGATGCAGCGTGTTTTCATGTTATAATGGTCCATCGTACTCCATTATACAATTTCGCTAATAGGAGTAGCATGTTTTCATGCTATAATGGTTCATCGTACTCCATTATAACATTTCGCCAATAGGCGTATCGTGTTTTCATGTTATAATGGTCCATCGTAGTCTATTATAACATTTCGTCAATAGGCGTAGCGTGTTTTCATGTTATAATGGTCAATCGTACTCCATTATACCATTTCGCCAATAGGCGTAGCGTGTTTTCATCTTATAATGGTACATAGTAGTCCATTATAACATTTCACCAATAGACGTAGCGTGTTAAGTTAAGTTACATTACGTTAAGTTAAGTTACATTACGTTAAGTTAAGTTAAGTTACATAACGTTAAGTTAAGTTAAGTTAAGTTAAGTTAAGTTACGTTAAGTTACGTTAAGTTAAGTTAAGTTAAGTTAAGTTACGTTAAGTTAAGTTAAATTACGTTAAGTTAAATTACGTTAAGTTGAATTACGTTAAGTTAAGTTAAGTTAAGTTAAGTTAAGTTACGTTAAGTTAAGTTACGTTAAGTTAAGTTAAATTACGTTAAGTTAAGTTACATTACGTTAAGTTAAGTTATATTACGTTAAGTTAAATTATGTTAAGTTAAGTTAAGTTAAGTTACGTTACGTTAAGTTACGTTAAGTTAAGTTAAGTTACGCGTTACGTTAAGTTACGTTACATTAAGTTAAATTACGTTAAGTTAAGTTACATTACGTTAAGTTAAGTTATATGAAACCGAACTGGGGTGGAGAAGCCACAGTGAGTGGCTGGCGAAGGAGGCGGATTGGATGGACAGAGTTGAAGGGGAACAGAGGAGGTGAATTGGACATATGGAATACAATTATTTTTATAAAATAATTTTAATTATTTTAAAAAATTATAATTCAAAATTATTTTAAAAATCAAAAGATTAATTAAATGTATACCCATCTCATATATGCAAGTTCAATTAATGATAAAAATTAATTATTAACCAAATCTCACTATTATATTATTTTTAATTTTTTTTAAATAATATAATTTTTCAAAAAAAATTATTTTGATTGTTATAAAACAATTTTTCACTTAAAATATCTAAAATATCAACTAAATGATGAACTATAAATTGATAAAATATCATTCATTAAAATGATTATAATATTTTTCTACTAAGAAACAATTATAATTTATTTACCAAAAAAATCATTAATTTTGTATAATAGTGACGGAGAAAACCGGAATCAGCGATCGATGACGGATCGGGGCGGCGTATTCAGTCACGATCGGACAACGACGAATAAATCAATTAGTGACGGAATCTCCGTCACTAAATCTGAAATGGAACAATTATAATTTATTCAACAAAAAATCATTAAATTTTTATAATAGTGACGGAGAAATCGTCAGTCGAGCGTCGATGACGGAATAAATCAATTAGTGCGGAATCTCCGTCACTAAATCGAATGAAACAATTATAATTTATTCAACAAAAAATCATTAATTTTTATATAATAGTGAGGGGAGAAAACCGTCAGCGATCGATGACGGATCAAGACAACGTATTAGTCAGCGATCGATGCTTGAGAAATAATCAATTAGTGACGGAATCGCCGTCACTAAATCTGGCATGAAACAATTATAATTAATTTAACAAAAAAATCATTAATTTTTAATAATAGTGACGGAGAAAACCGTCAGCATTGATCGATGACGGATCGGCGGTGTATTCCGTCAGCGATCGATGACGGAATAAATCAATTAGTAGCGAAACAAACAATTACCAACGGAAACTCCGTCATTAAATATGGCGTCATTTCAAAGTGATTTTGCCCGGCGGAATTCCGTTAGTAATTTTAAAATTCCGTCGATAATTGCCGAAAAAAATTCCGTCGGTATATTCCGTCACTAATTAATGACTCACGGATCTCCGTTAGTACTTTTCAAATTCGTCGGTATTCTTGCGGCGGAAAATTCCGTCAGTAATATTCCGTTAGTAAATGTCATGTTTCTAGTAGTGCCAAGAGACAAACCATCTCAGGTCTTATAACAGTACGATGCATTTCGAGAATTCAGAGTGTCAAACAAAACCATCTCTGGACTTATATAGCCGTCATTGCACTACAATGATTCTTGTTAGTAATAAGGCGCTAGCATGTTATTTGTACATTTGCCTTTCATGTATTAGATCACTCTATGGGGATAGTATCTAGTTTTCTATACATTTTTTTCTAGCCGAAAAGCGAAACCGGATTAACGATCGAGATCAATTTGTATAGTTCAACATTACGTGTTTCTTCCTCTTGGGGTTCCATGTACTTGTGCTTTAATACCATATGTCTTCAACTGAAAATTCTCAAAGGCTACAGAAACTGCTTCCACCTGTAAAATTATCGAAAATCTGGACCGATGAGAATAGAGGAGAGTATAAAGCATCTTCTTGAAATATGATTTAGTTTTAATGAGAGACGGACCAGTTGAGGATTTTTGGAGTACACCCTCACTATCTTATCTTGATAACATGATGGCGGTAAGTGGCCGATCCGATCATCTTGAATTGGGAACTTGTTGATGCTCAGTAGTCTGAGGGGAAAAAAGCTATTAATTCTATAACTTACAAGCTAAATAGGGGTTAAACTGGAAGTGAATTTAATTTAATCAGCTAAAAGGGCCTAGTCGGCCTCTCAAAATGACTATATTCAGACATTAACAAGTGTCTTGGGTGGGTCAAAGACAGCATTTCCTCAAGCCTTAGCTGAGAGTTTTTGGTAAGTAAGCATTTCCACATAAAAGCAACTAATCATGTGATCATTGGAATTACTTCATTTCTTCCAGGGATTGTTTTCTATTCTCTCTGCACAGGTAATTTATCACCATGCAAATTGGAACGACTCCAAGCAACCAAATTTTATTCCAAACTGGTTATCATTGTGTTCATTGTTATACGAAATGGATCAGGTAGGCTTCAACAATGTCAAAACACCTTATGGGTAATAGTAGTCATTGCAAAGTCTCAAGTTTTTGTCGCTAACTATACAGGTCAATCAGAATGGTTGGAGATACTGTAATTTCAGGCAAGGATATGATTTAACACTGCACATAGATACACTGCACATATTTTTGGCCAGGGTAGTGTTACCTTCTCCCACCCTCCCCCACCCAATTCTGCTTTCTTTATTTATTAATATAGAACATGCAGTGCATCCCCAATCATAACTAAGATGACAGTACAGTTGTTATGCCTATACCATTCTCATCAACTTAACTTGGATATGACTACTTTCCGCTTTTACATCTACTACCTAAGCCCCTTATATTAGGCTTTCTCTCGTATTGCTAAAGCATTTAGTTTAATTTAGATTCAATGGTTAAATGGAAAATCATCTTCTCTAATCACTTCGTTCTTTATATTTTTCTGTCAAGCACATTTGCTATTAATGAAATGGATTCCTTCTTGTTCATTTACTATTGCTTGATGATGTAAAAGTATTGGAGCAGTTGCTAGATCTGGTATTTTATATACTTATCATTCTTGGTGGTTTTAAACAGGTTGCTTTTTGCTCTCTGTTATGTAAAAGTATTGGAGCAGTTGCTTCCTGCTGATCCTAAAGTTCCTATTATCATGATTGCAGCTGCAATGATTGCAACTGGGCACCCATTTTTGTGAGGCAATCTAACTTCAGGCTTCCTGCTGATCCTAAAGTTCCTATTATCATGTAAGTTTAAAAATTAATCTTTTTTAGTAATGCCCTTATCTATGATGACAACATTTATTATTTCAAGATGGGTTTTAGCCAGTATATATAGCCATTAGTCATTGTAGGGATTGATTTTGTTTCAGCAAGTAGTGATGTGAATCTCTTATATTTGTTTCTCAGCCATGTGGAACTTAAGCATAACTTTCGTCCACTACATTTACAAGTATTTTGTGAATTCTTATGACAGGGAACAAGTTCAATCACAAAATAAACTATCCATCTGAGTACATGACATTTTTGAGTATCCATCTGAGTATCTATCTGTTTTTAGTTTCGTTTTGGGGCTGTTTGAGTGACTTCGGGACAGCCTGTTGCTGTTTGAATTTACCTTGGACAGTTTAGTTGTTAGTTTGAATTTTGCGGAATAAACTATCATAATTTTCATCCCGTAAGTAATCTTCATGTGAGAGTTTAATTCGTGAGTTTTTTGTGGCTGTTTTTGGGCTGTTTTGGAGAGTTTGGTTCAGCCATAGGGCTGTCCAAAAAAGCTGGAACAAATTTGTTAATTCAAGCTTCCGCATACGCATAAGTATATGTAATGAAACAATTGGAATAATAATATTATTGATATGTTTCTCACATCTGTGACTCTTCCTTCCTTCTCTGTCATAGTAAGATAATCTAATTTCCTTTCAGGTTGGTAGTTCCTCCGCATGACGATGGTGTCAAGTTTCCTTGTGAAAGAGTAGAACAAGTGAGGGAAGATATTCAAAAACAAATACAAGCTGACAATGCTACGGAAATGGAGAAAATCAAAGTTGATTTCAAGCTAATGCAAGAGGAAATTCGGCCACTTAGAGCCCAACAACCTTCGCCAATGTCTGTGTAGTTTGACAGTTAGACAATGCCTTTTGTTAATCACTTGGAGACTCTTAACATTCTCTACACTTTCATGTAATCAGACACATCGACAATGACTTTTGAATGAAATGCTTAAACTTGAGTTGTTTTAAATGTTTGATTTTAGATTTGATTTTTTTTGTAAAATGTGAAATATGAAATGTTCAATCAGGTACGATTATATATATATATATATATATATATATATATATATATATATATATATATATATATATATATATATATATAATGAAAAAGTTTGTTGTAAAAATGCAACGAAAAAATCCGTTGCAAAAATGTAATAAAAAATGCAGCGAAAAAATGCATTACAAGAATGCAACAAAAATGCAACGATAAAAATGCATTGCCGAATGCAACAAAAAAGTCTTGCAAGAATGCAACGGAAAAAGTTTGTTGCAAGAATGCAATGAAAAAATTAGTTGCTATTTGCACGTCAACTACCCTTAGAAACACATTTGCAACAGAAAAATTTGAAATTACAACGCTCGATTTTCGTTGCAATATCATCTAGCAGAATACATTCGGTTGCATAAAATTTGCAACGAGGGTTTTCCAAACGGAATTTGCAACGAACTTTTTCCGTTTCAATCGTCTAATTGTAACGGAATTTCATTTTTTGCAACGAAATTTTCCGTTGCTGTTGCCCTGTTTTCTTGTAGTGTATTGACGAAATGTTATAATGGAGTACGATGAACCATTATAACATGAAAACACACTACGCCTATTGGAAAAATGTTATAATGGAGCATGATGGACCATTATAACATGAAAACTGCCCTTCGCCTATTGACGAAATGGTATAATAGAGTAGATGAACCATTATAACATGAAAACAAGCTACGCCTATTGACGAAATGTTACAATGAAGTACGCGGCGGATGGACCATTATAACATGAAAACACTATCGCCTATTGAAGAAATGGTATAATGGAGTACGATGGACCATTATAACATAAAAACACGCTACGCCTATTGGCGAAATCTTATAATGGACTACGATGGACCATTATAACATGAAAACACGCTATGCCTATTGGCAAAATGTTATAACTTAACGTAACGTAACGTAACTTAACTTACGTAACTTAACGTAACATAAGTTAACTTAACTTAACGTAACGTAATGTAATGTAACATAACGTAATGTAATGTAATGTAACTTAACGTAATGTAATGTAATGTAACAACTTAGCGTCACGCGCGATAAAGTAACCAGCAACTTAACGTAACGTAACATAACTTAACAACCAACGTAGCAACAGCAACGTAGCGTGGCATTAACAACATAACGTAACTTAGCTTACTTAGCGTAATGTAACTGTAACTTAACGTAACTTAGCAACATCTTACTTAACTTAACTTTAGCAAGCAACTTAAGTTAACGTAACTTAACAACAACGCGTAACTTAACTTAACTTCAACTTAAAATAAACTTAACAACGTAACTTAAGTTAACAACTTGAATGTAGCGTAATGATCCATAGCAGCAGCAATGTAGCGTAAGTTAGCAACTTAACGTAATGTAACTTAACAACTTAGCGTGGCGCAGCGTGGCGTGGCAACGCGCAACTTAACAACAGCAGCAATTTAAACAGCAGCATTAACGTAGCGTAATGGTCCATAACAACAACAGCGTAATGTAACATAGTAAGTTAACAATTTAACAACTTAACAACAACAGCAACAGCGTAGCGTGGCAACATAGCGTAACGTGTAGCGTAACTTAACATAGCGGCGTCGTGGCAACAACGTAGCGTTATGGTCCATAACAACAACCTTACAACTTAACGTAAGTAACTTAACATGAAAACACGCTAAGCCTATTGGCGAAATGGTATAATGGACTACGATGGACCATTATAACATGAAAACACGATACGCCTATTGACGAAATGGTATAATGGAGTCGATGGACCATTAAAACATGAAAAAGCGATCGCCTATTGGCGAAATGGTATAATGGAGTGCGATGGACCATTATAACATGAGACACGATCGCCTATTGGCGAAATGGTATAATGGATGCGATAGACCATTATAACATGAAAACACGCTTCGCCTATTGGCGAAATGTTAAAATGGATGCGATGGAACATTATAACATGAAAACACGCCTATTGGCGAAATGATATAATGGAGTCGACGGATGGACCATTATAACATGAAAACACGCTACGCCTATTGACGAAATGGTATAATGGAGTACGATGGACCATTAGAACATGAAAACACGCTAAGCCTATTGATGAAATGGTATAATGGAGTATGATGGACCATTATAACATGAAACACGATCGCCTATTGGCGAAATGGTATAATGGAGTACGATGGACCATTATAACATGAAGACACGCTCGCCTATTGGCGAAATGTTATAATGGAGTCGATGGACCATTATAACATGAAAACATGCTACGCCTATTGACGAAATGATATAATGGAGTCTGACGGATGGGCCATTATAACATGAAAACACGTTATGCCTATTGACGAAATGTTATAATGGAGTACGATGGACCATTATAACATGAAAACACGCTACGCCTATTGGCAAAATGTTATAATGGAGCATGATGGACCATTATAACATGAAAACACGCTACGCTATTGGCGAAATGGTATAATAGAGTAGATGAACCATTATAACATGAAAACAAGCTACGCCTATTGACGAAATGTTACAATGAAGTCTGACGGATGGACCATTATAACATGAAAACACTATCGCCTATTGACGAAATGGTATAATGGAGTGCGATGGACCATTATAACATAAAAACACGCTACGCCTATTGGCGAAATCTTATAATGGACTACGATGGACCATTATAACATGAAAACACGCTATGCCTATTGGCAAAATGTTATAACTTAACGTAGCGTATAACAACTACGTAACTTAACGTAACAACGTAGCGTAATGTAATGTAACATAGCGTAATGTAATGTAATGTAACTAACGTAATGTAATGTAACGTAACAACAACGTGCGTGGCGTAACAGCAACAACAGCGTAACAACAGCAACGTGGCGTGGCAAGCAACAACATAGCGTGGCAAGCAATGTAAACCAGCAACATCTTAGCTTAACTTTGCAATTAAGTTAGCGTAACAACAACAGCAACTTAACTCAACAGCTTAAAATAACTTAACAACAGCGTGGCAAGTTAACAACTTGAATGTAGCGTAATGATCCATAACAGCAACGTAGCGTAAGTTAACAACAACAGTGAAACAACAGCAACGTAGCGTGGCGTTTCAACATGGCGTGGCGTGGCGTGGCGTGGCAACAAACAGCAACAGCAGCAATTTAACAGCAGCAACAGCAATGTAGCGTAATGGGCAACGTAATGTAACATAGCGTAAGTTAACAATTTAACAACAACAACAACAACAGCAACAACATAGCGTGCGTAACAACATAGCGTGGCGTAGCAACGTAGCGTTATGGTCCATAACAACAACCTTACTTAGCGTAGCGTAACAACATTAACATGAAAACACGCTAAGCCTATTGGCGAAATGGTATAATGGACTACGATGGACCATTATAACATGAAAACACGATCGCCTATTGACGAAATGGTATAATGGAGTCGATGGACCATTAAAACATGAAAAAGCGATCGCCTATTGGCGAAATGGTATAATAGATGCGATGGACCATTATAACATGAGACACGATCGCCTATTGGCGAAATGGTATAATGGATGCGATAGACCATTATAACATGAAAACACGCTACGCCTATTGGCGAAATGTTAAAATAGATGCGATGGAACATTATAACATGAAAACACGCTACGCCTATTGGCGAAATGATATAATGGAGTCTGACGGATGGACCATTATAACATGAAAACACGCTACGCCTATTGACGAAATGGTATAATGGAGTGCGATGGACCATTAGAACATGAAAACACGCTAAGCCTATTGATGAAATGGTATAATGGAGTATGATGGACCATTATAACATGAAACACGATCGCCTATTGGCGAAATGGTATAATGGAGTCGATGGACCATTATAACATGAAGACACGCTACGCCTATTGACGAAATGTTATAATGGAGTCGATGGACCATTATAACATGAAAACATCTACGCCTATTGACGAAATGATATAATGGAGTCTGACGGATGGGCCATTATAACATGAAAACACGTTATGCCTATTGGCGAAATGGTATAATGGAGTGCGATGGACCATTATAACATGAAAACACACTACGCCTATTGGCAAAATGTTATAATGGAGCATGATGGACCATTATAACATGAAAACACGCTTCGCCTATTGACGAAATGGTATAATAGAGTAGATGAACCATTATAACATGAAAACAAGCTACGCCTATTGACGAAATGTTACAATGAAGTCTGACGGATGGACCATTATAACATGAAAACACTATCGCCTATTGACGAAATGGTATAATGGAGTCGATGGACCATTATAACATAAAAACACGCTACGCCTATTGGCGAAATCTTATAATGGACTACGATGGACCATTATAACATGAAAACTCGCTATGCCTATTGGCAAAATGTTATAACTTAACGTAGCGTAACGTAACAACTACGTAACTTAACGTAACATAAGTTAACAACGTAGCGTAATGTAATGTAACATAGCGTAATGTAATGTAATGTAACTTAACGTAATGTAATGTAATGTAACAACTAACGTAGCGTGCGTGGCAACAACCGTGGCGTAACATAAGCAACAGCAACAACAGCAGCGTGCGTGGCAAGCAACAACATAGCGTGGCAACTTAGCTGGCGTAATGTAACTTAACAACGTAGCAACTTATCTTAACTTAGCACTTAGCTTAAAGCAACATTAAGTTAGCGTAACAACAACAACAACGTAACAACAACTCAACTTGGCTTAAAATAACTTAGCAACGCGTGGCTTAAGTTAACAACTAGCAGAATGTAGCGTAATGATCCATAACAACAGCAACGTAGCGTGGCGTTAACAACAACGTAATGTAACAACAACAGCAACGTAGCGTGGCGTAGCAACAGCAGCAACGTAGCGTGGCGTAGCGTGGCGTAACAACAGCAACAGCAGCAATTTAACAACAACAGCAGCAATGTAGCGTAATGGTCCATAG
This sequence comes from Codonopsis lanceolata, assembly GCA_013146195.2. NCBI lineage: Eukaryota > Viridiplantae > Streptophyta > Magnoliopsida > Asterales > Campanulaceae > Codonopsis > Codonopsis lanceolata. The sequence continues at coordinate 63,056,233 of CM028382.1, read as the reverse complement.
CAACAGCGTGTGTAACATAGCGTGAAGTTAACAATTTAACAAACTTAGCAACAACGTAGCGTGGCAACATAGCGTAGCGTAATGTAGCGTAACAACATATAGCGTGGCGTAGCGTAACAACAACGTAGCGTTATGGTCCATAACAACAACCTTACTTAACGTGGCGTAACAACATGAAAACACGCTAAGCCTATTGGCGAAATGGTATAATGGACTACGATGGACCATTATAACATGAAAACACGATCATGAAAATGGTATAATGGAGTCGATCGCGATCTATTGGCGAAATGGTATAATGGATACGATGGACCATTATAACATGAGAACACGATCGCTATTGGCGAAATGGTATAATAGCGATAGACCATTATAACATGAAAACACGCTACGCTATTGGCGAAATGTTAAAATGGATGCGATGGAACATTATAACATGAAAACACGCTACGCCTATTGGCGAAATGATATAATGGAGTCTGACGGATGGACCATTATAACATGAAAACACGCTACGCCTATTGGCGAAATGGTATAATGGAGTACGATGGACCATTAGAACATGAAAACACGCTAAGCCTATTGATGAAATGGTATAATGGAGTATGATGGACCATTATAACATGAAACACGATCGCCTATTAATGTGAAATGGTATAATGGAGTGCGATGGACCATTATAACATGAAGACACGCTTCGCCTATTGACGAAATGTTATAATGGATACGATGGACCATTATAACATGAAAACATCTCGCCTATTGACGAAATGATATAATGGAGTCTGACGGATGGGCCATTATAACATGAAAACACGTTATGCCTATTGGCGAAATGGTATAATGGAGTCACGATGGACCATTATAACATGAAAACACCTACGCCTATTGGCAAAATGTTATAATGGAGCATGATGGACCATTATAACATGAAAACACGCTTCACGCCTATTGACGAAATGGTATAATAGAGTAGATGAACCATTATAACATGAAAACAAGCTACGCCTATTGACGAAATGTTACAATGAAGTCTGACGGATGGACCATTATAACATGAAAACACTATCGCCTATTGGCGAAATGGTATAATGGATGTCGATGGACCATTATAACATAAAAACACGCTACGCCTATTGGCGAAATCTTATAATGGACTACGATGGACCATTATAACATGAAAACTATGCCTATTGGCAAAATGTTATAACAACGTAGCGTAGCGTAACGTAACTTAACGTAACAACGTAAGTTAACAACTTAACGTAGCGTAATGTAATGTAACATAGCGTAATGTAATGTAATGTAACTTAACGTAATGTAGCGTAACAACTTAACGTAGCGTAACAGCTTAACGTGGCGTAACATAACAACAGCAACGTGGGCAAGCGTAGCGTGGCAAGCAACAACATAGCGTGGCAGCTTACCTTAGCGTAATGTAACAACTTAACGTAACAACAACTTATCTTAGCTTAACTTGCTTAGCAACAGCAAGTTAACGTAACTTAACAGCAACAGCAAACGTAACAACTTAACTCAACTTGGCTTAAAATAACTTAGCAACTTAACGTTAACAAGTTAACTTAACTTAAGCAATGTAGCGTAATGATCCATAGCAGCAGCAACGTGGCGTGAAGTTAACAGCAACAACAGCAACGTAATGCAACTTAACAGCAACTTAGCGTGGCGCGTGGCAACTTAACGTGGCGTGGCGTAACCAACAACTTAACTTAGCAATTTAACCGCAACAGCAGCAGCAGCAATGTAGCGTAATGGTCCATAACAACAGCAGCGTAATGTAACATAGCGTAAGTTAAATTTAACAACAACAGCAACAACAGCAACAACAACGTAGCGTGGCGTAACATAGCATAGCGTGGATTAGCGTAACAACATAACATAGCATTAATGGCGTAACAATAGCGTTATGGTCCACCAACCTTAACGTGGCGTGACTTAACAACATGAAACACGCTAAGCCTATTGGCGAAATGGTATAATGGACTACGATGGACCATTATAACATGAAAACACGATACGCCTATTGACGAAATGGTATAATGGAGTACGATGGACCATTATAACATGAAAACGATCGCCTATTGGCGAAATGGTATAATGGAGTACGATGGACCATTATAACATGAAACACGATACGCCTATTGGCAAAATGGTATAATGGAGCACGATGGACCATTATAACATGAAAACACGCTACGCCTAAAATGTTATAATGGAGTGCGATGGAACCATTATAACATGAAAACACGCTACGCCTATTGACGAAAATGATATAATGGAGTACGACGGATGGACCATTATAACATGAAAACACGCTACGCCTATTGACGAAATGCTATAATGGAGACTGATGGACCATTAGAACATGAAAACACGCTAAGCCTATTGATGAAATGGTATAATGGAGTATGATGGACCATTAGAACATGAAAACACGCTACGCCTATTGGCAAAATGGTATAACCGTGTAACGTAACATGTTAACTTAACAACGTAACGCAATGTAATGTAACATAACGTAATGTAATGTAATGTAACTTAACGTAATGTAATGTAACCTTAACGTAACGCAACTTAACTTAACTTAACGTAACGCAACATAACTTAACTTAACTTAACGCAACTTAACTTAACAACGTAACTTAGCTTAACTTAACATAACGTAACTTAGCTTACCTTAACGTAATGTTAACGTAACTTAACTTAACTTATCTTAACTTAACTTAACTTAACTTAGCTTAACTTAAATTAAGTTAACGTAATAACTTAACTTAACGTAACTTAACTTAACTCAACTTAGCTTAAAATAACTTAACTTAACTTAACTTAACTTAACTGAATGTAACGTAATGATCCATAACTTAACTTAACTTAATGTAACGTAAGTTAACTTAACTTAACGTAATGTAACTTAACTTAACTTAACTTAACTTAACTTAACTTAACTTAACTTAACTTAACGTAACGTAACGTAACATAACTTAACTTAACTTAACTTAACTTAACTTAACTTAACTTAACTTAATTTAACTTAACTTAACTTAACTTAACTTAACTTAACATGAAAACACGCTAAGCCTATTGGCGAAATGGTATAATGGACTACGATGGACCATTATAACATGAAAACACGATACGCCTATTGACGAAATGGTATAATGGAGTACGATGGACCATTAAAACATGAAAAACGATACGCCTATTGGCGAAATGGTATAATGGAGTACGATGGACCATTATAACATGAGACACGATACGCCTATTGGCGAAATGGTATAATGGAGTACGATAGACCATTATAACATGAAAACACGCTACGCCTATTGGCGAAATGTTAAAATGGAGTACGATGGAACATTATAACATGAAAACACGCTACGCCTTTGACGAAATGATATAATGGAGTACGACGGATGGACCATTATAACATGAAAACACGCTACGCCTATTGACGAAATGGTATAATGGAGTACGATGGACCATTAGAACATGAAAACACGCTAAGCCTATTGATGAAATGGTATAATGGAGTATGATGGACCATTATAACATGAAACACGATACGCCTATTGACGAAATGGTATAATGGAGTACGATGGACCATTATAACATGAAGACACGCTACGCCTATTGACGAAATGTTATAATGGAGTACGATGGACCATTATAACATGAAAACATGCTACGCCTATTGACGAAATGATATAATGGAGTACGACGGATGGGCCATTATAACATGAAAACACGTTATGCCTATTGACGAAATGGTATAATGGAGTACGATGGACCATTATAACATGAAAACACACTACGCCTATTGGCAAAATGTTATAATGGAGCATGATGGACCATTATAACATGAAAACACGCTACGCCTATTGACGAAATGGTATAATAGAGTAGATGAACCATTATAACATGAAAACAAGCTACGCCTATTGACGAAATGTTACAATGAAGTACGACGGATGGACCATTATAACATGAAAACACTATACGCCTATTGACGAAATGGTATAATGGAGTACGATGGACCATTATAACATAAAAACACGCTACGCCTATTGGCGAAATCTTATAATGGACTACGATGGACCATTATAACATGAAAACACGCTATGCCTATTGGCAAAATGTTATAACTTAACGTAACGTAACGTAACTTAACTTACGTAACTTAACGTAACATAAGTTAACTTAACTTAACGTAACGTAATGTAATGTAACATAACGTAATGTAATGTAATTTAACTTAACGTAATGTAATGTAACGTAACTTAACTTAACGTAACGTAACTTAACTTAACTTAACGTAACGTAACATAACTTAACTTAACTTAACTTAACGTAACTTAACTTAACTTAACGTAACGTAACTTAGCTTAACTTAACATAACGTAACTTAGCTTACCTTAACGTAATGTAACTTAACTTAACGTAACTTAACTTAACTTATCTTAACTTAACTTTACTTAACTTAGCTTAACTTAAATTAAGTTAACGTAACTTAACTTAACTTAACTTAACTTAACGTAACTTAACTTAACTCAACTTAGCTTAAAATAACTTAACTTAACTTAACGTAACTTAAGTTAACTTAACTTACTTGAATGTAACGTAATGATCCATAACTTAACTTAACTTAACGTAACGTAAGTTAACTTAACTTAACTTAACGTAATGTAACTTAACTTAACTTAACTTAACTTAACGTAACGTAACGTAACTTAACTTAACGTAACGTAACGTAACGTAACTTAACTTAACTTAACTTAACTTAATTTAACTTAACTTAACTTAACTTAACTTAACTTAACTTAACTTAACTTAATGTAACGTAATGGTCCATAACTTAACTTAACTTAACGTAATGTAACATAACGTAAGTTAACTTAATTTAACTTAACTTAACTTAACTTAACTTAACTTAACTTAACTTAACTTAACGTAACGTAACTTAACATAACGTAACGTAATGTAACGTAACTTAACATAACATAACGTAACGTAACGTAACTTAACTTAACGTAACGTTATGGTCCATAACTTAACTTAACCTTACTTAACTTAACGTAACGTAACTTAACGTAACTTAACATGAAAACACGCTAAGCCTATTGGCGAAATGGTATAATGGACTACGATGGACCATTATAACATGAAAACACGATACGCCTATTGACGAAATGGTATAATGGAGTACGATGGACCATTAAAACATGAAAAACGATACGCCTATTGGCGAAATGGTATAATGGAGTACGATGGACCATTATAACATGAGACACGATACGCCTATTCGCGAAATGGTATAATGGAGTACGATAGACCATTATAACATGAAAACACGCTACGCCTATTGGCGAAATGTTAAAATGGAGTACGATGGAACATTATAACATGAAAACACGCTACGCCTATTGACGAAATGATATAATGGAGTACGACGGATGGACCATTATAACATGAAAACACGCTACGCCTATTGACGAAATGCTATAATGGAGTACGATGGACCATTAGAACATGAAAACACGCTAAGCCTATTGATGAAATGGTATAATGGAGAATGATGGACCATTATAACATGAAACACGATACGCCTATCACTACAAGAAAACAGGGCAACTGCAACAGACTATTGCAACAGAATTAAATTTAGTTGCAAGCTAAAAAATGCACCGCTTATTCCTTGCCTGGAAACCCATTTTAGCGTTCTTTTTTGGGGGGAAAAATGGAAGGAAGAATTTCGCCTAAATTGCAACAGTTATTGCAACAATATTACTTTTTTATTTTTAAAATTGTAATACCTATAGAATAGAAAAACCAAAACCCCAATCTGATCTGATTTCACACGATTCCTTCTCTCTCTCTTTCGTGCGACCTCGCTCTCAATCTCTCTCCACTGCGACGTGTCTCCTTCCGGCGATGTTTGTGGTGGTGGTGTGTCTTTCCGGCGATGGTCGTGGTGTTGTGTGTCCTTCCAACGCCTAAAGGCAATCTCCTTCTCTCTTCGTCTATTCTAATAAGGTATTCTCTCTCTCCCTCCCTCCCTCCCTCCCCAACTCTCTTGATTGACTGCTTTCAAATCCATTTTGTAACCCTAAAAAAATCAAATCCCCCTCTCATCGATCCTCTCCCCAATTTGAGAATCGAATGTTTGAGATGTTCTTACTCCAGAAATTATTTTAAGTTATTTCAATTTGTTATATATACTTGGTCAGACATTGGATATTTCTCTATAATTATTCCAGTTTGATTATTGAGAGAAAATTGTGTTTTTAAGAGGTATCTAGCATATGTAAACTTAGTATAAATGCACGAAGGAACGGCGATATGAAAGCAGGGGAAACCTTTTACTCTAATGAAAAAATGAAGTGTGGTTATTTTTGTTTTTTTATCATCATTTTAAATGGTAGTTGTGATTGTGAGTAATAATCAATATAATATTGGTCACAATCATCATTAGTTTTTAGACTAAAAATTGACAATGCTCACACATTGGCTAAATTAGAATGAATTTGATTCATTATGATCAATGGGCCAATAATTTATGGCCTTAGAAAAAGGACGTGGAGCTCACATTCAGACCTTGCTGCCTCAAGTTTCTAGTATGTTTTTAGAGCCCAATTTCTCTTTATATGCCCCACTTTTTCCCTCCCCTAAAGTATATCCTACATTTCATCCTTTATCTTATTGCATCTCTGCATGTTGGCAGGATTATATCTCCACAGAGTTACTGAGGCGAAGCTAGTTGTAGATACTTCAAGAGGAGAAACACTACGGATCAATGTAATGTCTTTCTCTTTTCAGTAGATTGTTGCATTTTAGTACAATACCCTCTCACCTCTTTCCTTTTTCACTATTTCAATTTCCTGGTTAGCTCTTTGCAATGAACTGTTTTGAGCCTGTACCGCTATATCTTATTACTTTCTCATGCTAATGGGACAGCTGGATTGATTGCATTGATCTAAAATTTTGAAATTATTTTTAAATGTTAATAGTTGGCTTTTCTTAAAGCAGTTACCAAAATTGTTAAATATAGGCAATGAAGAAGGCGTGCATAGTTTGCTCGCCTATGCCGCTTTGACAAGTGACCTATCTCAAATGATACCTTTTTGGCTTGTGTTTTTCAACGCCAAACTCACCATGTTAAGTGCTTGTTCATGGTGGTCTGATTGTTTTTGGTTCTTATGTATAAAATTGTCCTGGTCTAGCTATGTTTTACTACCTAAATTAACGCTATCTTCTCGGTGCAGTTTGATGTCACTTTTCCGCACTTCCGTGTTCCATGCTCAGTCTTGATGCGATGGATATCAGCGGAGAGCAACATCTTGATGTTGTAAGTATTCATAGAGATTCTTTACTGTGAATCATTACATTGTTTCAAACTTTTTACTCTCTCTCTCTCTCTCTTTGTATATTTGTGTATATGTCTATATGAACATTCAAACTGGAACCAATTGACATGGGTAGAGTAGCCGCGCAATCATTCATTTGAAAAATGTAAGGCTTTGCTTTAGCAATGTGGGATTTATAAGTAAATAATCCTTGCATCTAAATTTTGGGCCTCATTAGGAAATACCGCACTGGGATCAATTTTGTTATGTATGATCAATTCTTAATCAAGATGGAGAGGTGGTGGATGATTTTAGTCATAGAGTAGAATCAGCCTGAGTGAAGTGGAAAAGTGGTCTGAGAGTTAGTTAGCCATGTGTACTGTTAAGTTGACACGAAAAAATCTATACCTACCAAACCCGCCTTACTTTATGAAAGAGAATGTTAGCCAACTAAGAAAAACATGACAGATAATTGAGTGTAGCGAAAATGAGTAAACTATGATGGATGTGTAGTAAAACTAGAAAAGATTAAGATTTCAAATGAACGCATGGGTGAGCGGTAAAAGCAACCCCAATAGGAATAAAATTAGAGATGGTTTGGCTGCATACAACTTAGACCACTGCTTTTCCCATTTCCTATGTTTTGTTTTATTTTTGTTTATTTAATTATTATTATTATTTTGGTTAAAAACAATGGTAGAGGTAGGGGAGACCAAAACTAATCTGTACAAATACCCACCAAAAGTATCGAGACAAGCTTATATTGAGTGTAAATATATGGAGTAGAAGAGGTCAAGAGGGTATTTGACTTGGAACAAGTTATCTGCTTTTCTTATCACTTCCGAAAATCCACTAGATATGAATACGCCGATATTTGTAACTTCACTACTGAATATTATTCCCTTCACCCATCTTAAATGTATGTGTGTGTAAAAGGATAGAACTTCAGTGCCCTAAAGTATGGCAAGATACACATTCGATTTGCATTTCTTGCTTTGAACTGCGAATGCTTGCATTGGGTACATATGGCTTAAATTCCTGATAATAAAATCAGGATGTCTGGTGCCTGTTTTGAATGTCTTGGTTCACTTCTTGCTTTGTGAACAATGACATCAACACCGACAATGCTCTCGCTTTAGTATTTTTCAAAAATGAAGATACAATCCGAAATATTAGGATTACTTGAAAATAAGGTAGTTCACTGTAAGAGAATTGCAGCCTTTAATTGGACACTCTAGCAACTCATTCCTATATCTAAAGCTCTCGCTGCTCTCTCAAACATGATTTTTATTAATCGTCCCTGCTCCCTGCCGAGTCTCTCCGCTCTTGGCTCGCGAATCGACACTTGCGTTTTACATGGTTCTCTCCTTAATCACATCTATCTTTCTCGATTAAGCCTTTTTGTTCATGAAAACTGTTTTTCCTGGCTTTGTTTCAAAATGTGATGTACCTTATGGAAATAGGAGTGTACTTTTCAGCTTACCAATCAAGACTAAGCTCTACTTGGAATGTATTCTTTCCAACTCATTGATTAAGAATTGTGTCTGGTGCTTCTAAATGTATATAAAGCATGGCAAGAGAAGATAAATAGGGGAGCAAACCAATGCAAAACCTGTGACAAACTTTTTAATGCATTTGTATATACATCAGATATACATAAGATATCTGTAACATTTATAGTTTCCTCTATAATGCTATCTAAAGCACTTCTAATGCGTTTGTCATATTGACTTATAATTCAATCTATCTTGCAGAGACATGACATAATCAAGTAGCGGATTGATGCTCATGGTAATGTAATAGAAGTGAAGCCAGATGTAATCAATGCTCCTAAGGTTAGTGACATGTCATGGGATTGAATTCTATTTGTCTGAATTATGTGATTTTGTCCACTGATTTCTTTTGCTCCTCATATCATCGTGTCGTGGGAGATCTAGTCTCTTCAGATATCAATTATTGCAATGTAGTTGTAAGTACTCCTTCCAGAACAAATTGGCTCTCATCAGATGTTCAAATTCCAAAAGAAGCAACATTTTGAACATTTTATCACTATATTTATTCTACTATAAGTATCTAATTAGGTGTCCATATGTCTGGTAGTCTGTTCTTCATCGCAAGGCGGGGCAGTTTTTGGGCAGTGTAAACCTCAACGATCGGGGACTGTTTTGGGGTAGCACAATTCCAGAACGTGGGATGTCTTAGGAGCAGGTTAGGCGTGGATTTGGCAGGTATTTTGGGCAGGTTCTATGCGTGTGAGTTGCTGGAATTGAGAGGTAGTTTGGGCAGTCCATAACTTGCATAAAGGTGCCGTGTGAGGGGTTGTTAAGAGGAAATTAGTTGTTAGTTATTGGGTTACAATTGTAATGGCAAATTCTCTTTAAAAACAATCTGTTTTGGGGCTCTGTAGTTGTTTAGTATGCTGGAGCAGTTTTTAAGGTTATAAACTGGTCAAATCAAACTATGTTTTTTTTTGGGTTGTAATTTACAAAAGAAGTGTAATAATTTTGGGCAGATTCTTAGAGTTTTGGGTGTGTTTTTGAGCAGTTTTGGGGAGAATTGCGGACTGTTTTTTTTAAAAAATATAACCATAGATGAGTTTAACAATCCAATTATAATATCCAAAAGTTATATTATTATTATAAAAAAAGATATATCCCACATTGTACCCATGCGACGCACGAGCTAAATAGCTAGTATATTATATATTTGAACTTCCGGGTCCACACTACTAGAAAAACGCCAATTACTGACGGAAATTTCCGTCAGTAAATTAACATTTCCGTCAGTAATCTGGCTTTCCTAACGGAACCGTTCCGTCAGTATTCCGTCGGTAAATTTGGTCGGTGATCACAAACGGAACTCATTCCGTCAGTAATTACTGACGGAATTTTGTTTCCGTTAGTAATTACTAACGGAATGAGTTTCCGTCGGTTTTTGCTAACAGAAATTTCCGTCAGTGATTTCCGTCAGTAAATGCTAGTTCCGTCAGTAATATCGACGAACCTTTCCGTTAGTAATTTTCATCTCCGTTAGTGATTTCCGACGGATTACTCCGTCAGTAATTTATATTTCCGTCAGTAATGCCGACGAATTTTTCCGTTAGCAATTTTCATATCCGTTAGTGATTCCCAACAGCTTGCTCCGTCGGTAATATATTTTTCCATCAGTAATACCGACGAACATATCCGTTAGCAATTTCCGTCAGTAATAGCGACGAACATATCCGTTAGTATTACTAACGGATTAATCCGTCGGTGATATATATTTCCGTCAGTAATACCGACGAACGTATCCGTTAGCATTTTCCATTTCCGTCAGTAATTTCCAACGGAATATACCGTCAGTAACATATATTTCCGTCAGTAAAATTAAAACGAAAAATAATAATTTTTATATAAATTAAATTTTTTTAGGTGCCTGATTTATCATAAATATATATAATAGGCTCATGACAAAAATTAATTGCATTACAAAACTAAAACATTAAATAGGACAAAATGTTATTACATCAAATTCGTTTCCCAAATCTATTGTTAATTACGATTGTATTGAATATTCGACACAAAGAAATTATGTAAAGGAATTAGGGGACTGGGTGCAGTGGGCGAAGATCCATGCATAAAAGCGACCATGCGGGCGCGCATCTCGCTATTTCCGTGCACCTCGGCCCATTTGTTCATCTCGTCGAGCCATAGCTTCATCCTGCTGCGCCACCCTAGCTTCCAATGCATCCATCTTGGCTTGCGAAGCTTCGTCCAACGGAGCATTTGATCCTCCCATTGACAACAAACTCGGAGAAGAGATTGTGGATGAAAGCAGAGTGCCACCATAGTCCCCCAATCCGTAAAGTCTATTCCCCCTTTTTTTTCGTCCTTGTGACGCAACTCTCTGCCATAATTCTATTTTCGAAGAAGCGGGAACTGGAGTTCCCTCTGAACTCTCCGTGCGGCCCTGGGTGGCCTCTTCATTTTCAATCATCTTAAAGGCATTCTGTCATTAAAAAAAATACAATAATGAATAAAACATCAAACATAATAGATATATGATCAAATTTGATATACATTAAGAATTTTGATACTTACATATGTAGACTCGGCAGTTTGATCAACCCACTGACGAGGTTGACCAGGAGCACCCTGAGTGGTGTGCGTGCTAACAAATACGTCAAGAAAATCAACGTCGGGACCGAATTTCTTTACCTACAAGCAAGATGGTTAGATTTTTTTGTTTATTCTATGAACATAGGGTTGTTTAGTCAAAGCTTTAAGTTTCCTGGGAATTTCAAACCATTGCAAACTAATTTTAAAAAGAGAGACGAAGCAGTAAAAATAAGAACAAACTCTAGTAGAATGCAATTGATAAGGCAACAAAAAAGTGAATAGGATTGTAACTAACAAAATTCAAGTGTAACCATGGAAAAGGGATTGTAAAAAGCCCACGAAATAAGTGAAAGTCCCAAGAATAAGAGTCACCCTCCCTAAAAAGAAAAAGTAGAATTAGCTGCCGAGTGAACTGAAAAGAGACGGAATAAATGAGGAAAGGCCTTGCATACTTATTACGTTTTATTTTATCGTTATTGATGAAGAGCAAAAAGGTCAGAGTTAACTATTACTAGTACAAATTAACTAAAGGAGAAGTGAACATAAACATCTCGATAAATCAAGGACATAGAAGTAACCTATTTCTGGTAAAACATGCATATAAAGGAACTCTTTTGATTTCAAACAACTCCAAGTCCCTGGATATAATCTTGTCATATTTATTTAGAGTTTGTGGGCTTTGAATTCTAAACAGTGTGCTCTTAAATTTAATCTTCCCATGCTTATTGTCTATTGAATTGTTTAAGTTCATCAGGTTTTTTAAAGAGCAAGTCCACAATAACATGGTACCTGAGAAGAAGTGATTTGAGCAAGGTTTATCCAGAAATAATCAAGCCCAAAAAGACATTGTAGAAACTCGACATTATCCGTAAGAGCATGTTGCTGTCAATGTAATTTTTAGTTGAAAATGTTAATTCATTAACATATTGGTCATCACGCTCTGAAATTGAGAAATTGAAATTGCAGGACACTAGTGTATCTGTGAAGAAGGAAACAATGACACAGCACTCAATTGATGACCTCTGTTCTCATAATGTAATTTAGTCGGTCTGTTGTATTTTGGTGGGATGATGGTATTTAGCTAATTTCTGTTTCTGATTGTTTGTTGCGATATAGGAGTGGTGTTAAATCTGTTAGTGTTAGAGTGTGTTTGCATTGCTTTGGGCACTTATAAGGCAAGGGGGTGTATGCCTAATCCTGTTTAAGGCAAGGGGGTGCATGCCTAATCCTTACTGGCACTTAAACCAAGACTATCCAGGATTGTCTTCTCAGTTTACAACTCCAGCAGGCTGTGTCATGATGTCTTCTGAAGCTTCTGTATCCTACTCTTCTATTTATCAATCTTATTACTCTTATATCTGTCAAATTTCTGCTCTCACTAAACTCTCTTCCTATAACCAAGCTTTGAAAGATCCAAATTGGTGTCATGCCATGGCTGGAGAACTTAGTGCCTTAGCTCAAAATAACACTTGGTAAATAAGAGATCAGTGGACTGCAAATGGGTTTATAGACTCAAATATAAGGCATATGATACTCTTGACAAATACAAAGTCAGGCTTGTTCTTTGAAGGTTAAGAAGGTGATGACTATAACGTGGAGATATAAAGAATGATGCCTGATCAGGGGCATTACAAACCAAACAAAGTGCTAACATGTGTGCTCACAACCCCGACTGGACATCACAACACAAGATATTCAAAAAAGTTCTGACACCTGGGGACACATTACTTATAAATATATCTATAATTTTCATCATGACCAACTGAACTGCTCCTACATTGTGAAAATAATAAAACAGGCTAGAAAAAGAACACCTTTAAAATCTACGGTCGAAGGGAAAGAACAATCATCACTCGGTACAACATTTTGCACCGGTTACATTTGGAGGGCTAAACAAGACAACATCATAAAACCTGAATTTGAACAATAATATTTAAATTAAGCCATGGATTTCATAGCATCAACATGGCTACCATCTATATATCAATATTTGAACAATGATATTTAAATTAAGCCATGGATTTCATAGCATCAACATGGCTACCAGCTATATATCAATATTTGAACAATAATATTTAAATTAAGCCATGGATTTCAAAGCATCAACATGGCTACCAGCTATATATCAATATTTGAACAATAATATTTAAATTAAGCCAAAGTAATGAAAGATGACGTAAAAAGTACTTACCATACGATCAAGGTGCTCAGCAACACTAATGGACCCGGTTGTGTGCTTCGTACCCGATCCTGTAGTACTAAGCCTATTTCTTTTTGCCCTCGCAGATGCTTCTTTCTGGGCAGGGTCCTCCCAACGTTTTATGAAAGCAAAGATAAACGCCGTCAAGCAAGCATAAGGGTTGGGGCTTCTTTGCCTCCCGCCTTCAAGCCATGGATAAAGTCCTTGTAACGAGCCTTGCACATGGCGTGAAAGCATCCTTCGCTTGACGTCAGATGCGCAGCCAGAATATGATTTCTAAAAAATATACACCAACATTAATATGAAGCATAAATAATGAAGATAAAGATAAAAATAAAACATTTAAATTAACATTATACCATGAACTCATCAAACCAACCGTCAACTACAGTCGATGGCACCTTTTTAAATGTTGGCCAAAACTGATCAAGTCTCCGATGTTTGAGGAAGTCGCGAAACCAACGAGCGGTAGCAAGTGACCCTCCAACAAACCTAAAAATTAAAAATGTCGAATCACGCGTATAAACTTAATGATAAATTTATAAAATAATAAATAAATAAAGTAAAATACACAAGGAACCAAAAATATCATGTGCAAACAGACTTACGTTTTACATTTCGAAATGGATAAGATGATCCTACCACTTGAGTCATTCTCTACCGGCTCCTCTACAACGGTCTGTGTCGGGCCATCATGGGTCGAACCGTGGGGGGTAGTGGGTGGAGTAGATGGATTGGAGTCATCATTTGGCGGAGTAACAGATACATGCTGGGTCCCGACAATATGTGTAACAATATCTCGTGTCTTCTTACCCACATTTCCCCTACCTCTTCTCATTTCTAGATACAATAATATCATAAGAATCTAACACAAATTATAGAACATAATTAACATAAAAAATAATATTACACATGTATGAAATCTTAAAATTGTACCATTTTATTACAGTTTCAATTGTCTTCTGGAATAAAACATAGACTAAAATTTAGCATAATTAATACAAATGCACTAAATGACTACCCATCTTCCTCCTCATCTTCATCTGTGTCCTCGGACTCTAAGTCACTACTACAAAACTCAACGTCATCTTCATTCATGTCATCATCTGATTCTAATTCAGAATCATAATCGACTTCCTCTTCCTCGGACTCATCAACTTCTTCAATCACTTCTAGTTGGTCTGCACGAGGGGGAGGAGGAGGTGGCAAATCAGCTGGTAGAATTTCCTCTATTTCATCAACATTATGAGCCAGATGTGTAGCATCATCTAAGGGATGATCATCTGATGAAACATTAGGAGGCACCGGCATTTCATCCTCTTGATAACATCCCTCCAATGACGATTCTTTAGTTGTGTTGGGCTGGTATAGTATCTCAATTGTGCTTCTAGCCTTAGTCTTCCAAACAGCCCACCATCCGCTAAACTCAGCTCGTCGACGCGGGTAGGGTGTCATGTATACCTGTTGTGCTTGTGATGCTAAAATGAACACATCGTCACCCGTATGTTTGGACGAGTCCTTTACATCGATGAGATCAAATATGTCATGCTTTTTAATACCTCGTGTAGAATCTCTCCAATCACAATTAAAAAGGACAACATTGTTTTTGCCCAAATACCTCAACTCAATGACTTCTTTAAGGACACCATAGTACTCAAGGTTTCCTTTAAGATTGACACCACTATTCCATGTTAATCTTGTCTCCCCGTAAGACTTGGTATGAAAGACGTAGCCATTCACAAAATATCCACTGTATAAGTTCACTTTCAAGTACGGATCTGCAGCTAACTCTTTTAGCCTAACAGCTTTGGTGTCGTCCGGATGTTCAGATATCTACAAAACATTTAACGAATTTATAATTTTTTTAAAAATTGCACTTTTAAAAAAGCATAATTAATTAAATGAAGTTACAATATTTACATATTTTTTTAGCCAGGAAGGAAATTCTTTGTCTGTCCTGATTGAGAGCAATTCTGGAGATATATCATCTCGGGCTTCATCTTCAAACATACTGCATTCAGAGTGATCGATAATTTATTTGCATGTTAACACAACTAACAACCTACAAATTAACTAATTATCATACACAGATTTTTAACTTACTCTAGATAGTCCTCAACCTCGGGACAATTAAGGAGAACATAGAGTTTCGCTGCATCAAACTCCTTAGGGGTTAGCAACCGTGTACCCACCGGCTTCCCGAGGAATCGACCTGGTGAAGAAAATACTGAGATGCCTCCATTACACTTTGGCTCCCCACCATCATAATTGCGTCCAACCCTAGTCAATTTTGTCTCAACATCGGGATGAAAATATGTTCCAACAAAGGCAACAATTTCATCTATAATAACAGCCTCTGAGATTGAGGCCTCAACCTTGGCCCTGTTACTCATCTTTCTTTTCAACCCACCTAGATACCTAAAAGTTAGTAGATTAGAACATTAGTGTTAATGAAGACCTTTAATTATTTATTGGAGATAAAAATAAAGTAAAATCAATGATCACCTCTCAAATGGATACATCCATCTGTACTGAACTGGGCCACCGACCCTAGCTTCATATGCCAAGTGGATCGGCAAATGCTCCATAGAATCAAAGAACGAAGGAGGAAATATCTTCTCAAGTTTGCACAATGTCACTACAATGCTCTCCTCCAACTTTTTCATGTCATCAACTCTGAGAGTGGTAGATGATAACGCCCTGAAATACTCACTTAGCTCGTTATTAGGCCACCCAAATATTGTCAAAGAAGTCCCCGAGCGCAATCGAAGTAGCCTTTCGAGTAACACGTGGCAATCGTGACTCTTCAATCCATGAATCTTCCCTCTTCTATATCCACACATTTACCGATATTAGATGCATAACCATCGTGAAGCCTTAGACTCTTGAGCCATTTCAGGACCCTCTGTCTATTCTCCTTGGAAAGAACATATGCGGCCACCGGTTTCACGATTTTACCATTCACCTCAGCCAACTCCAATGCGGGCCGCCTGCAGATTTCTTTAACGTCCATTCGACCTTTGACTGTATCTTTAGTGGTGGTCTTAAAATCCATCAACGTGTTAAATACATTGTCAAACACATTCTTTTCAATATGCATGACATCAAGGTTATGTCGAATCAAATTTGTCTTCCAGTACGGTAACTCCCAAAAAATACTCTTCTTGGTCCAATTGTGTAATGTCCCGCACCTTTTACTTTATCCTTTGAAAACTTGTTTCCCCACCTAGTATAGGGCACTCTTGATACATCTCGAAAGACATCTTCACCACTCAAACGAAGGGGTGGCTCATCATGCTCTTCCTTATTCTTACGAAATGCATTCCTCACGAGTCCCGAATGGGTGGTTTATTGGAAGAAATTGTCTATGACAATCGAACCAACACGGTTTTCCAGAGTTCTTGAGTGTGAAAGACTTTGTGTCACTCATACAATATGGACAAGCCAATTTCCCATGTGTGCTCCAACCCGATAACATCCCATAGGCAGGGAAATCATTAACTGTCCACATCAACGCAACTTTCATGTTGAAATTCTCTTGTTTGAACGCATCCCAGGTTTCGACTCCGTCTTCCCAAAGCTTTTTCAACTCATCAATCAAAGGTTGGAGGTAGATGTCAATGTTCTTGCCAGGGCTCTTTGGTCCGGGGATAAACAGTGACAAAAACATATACGGATCACTCATACACAACCACGGAGGAAGATTGTAGACAGTTGCTATAAGCGGCCAACAAGAGTAAGATTTTGCCCCGTGCCCAAGCGGATTAAAGCCATCGAACATATGCATAACCTTATATTTCTAACTTCGGTAGCAAAGTGCCGGATAAGTTGCATCAAAGTGTTTCCATGCTTCCCCGTCAGACGGATGAGTCAACACACCCTCTTCACGCGGACTTTCCTTATGCCAACGCATAGCTTCTGAAGTTCCTTTAGATGCGCACAGGCGTTGCAATCTTGGAATCAATGGCATGTAACGCAACTGCTTATGCGGTATGTTTTTCTTATGTTTCGAACTACCCCTACGCCTTGGCTTGTATCTGCTATGACCACACACAGAACACTCTGTTTTGCTTGAGTTTTCCTTGTAGAAAAGCATGCAATCATTCTTACAAGCATCTATCTTCTCATAGGAAAGTCCAATCTGCCCGACCAACTTCTCTGTCTCATAAAAGTTAGTTAGCGGTTTATTCCCTCCTCAGCAACCATCGCTTAACTGCTTTTCATGATCCGATTATAAGCGGCATGACTAAGATTGCAATCGACTTAATGTTTAGCAACTCGGCCCACGGCCTCCTCCATCACAAGAACCTCACAACCCGAAAAAGCTTCTCCTTTGCGAGTCCATAACATCAATAAACTTCTTAGCGGTAGGATTTGGTTCATGTTCGGTGTTCCCGACCGGTCGAATTCAGACCACCGCATCCCTAACCATATCTTCCATTCCTTGAACTACTACATCGTCAATCGATCATAGGTTCAACTTCCGGTTCGATGTGAACTTTATTCCTTTGAGGATAATTGTTGACGTTTGTCGGTACAATGATTTGCTCACCATGAGCTATCCACCGCTTTGTACCCGGTTGAAAACCGTGTTGTAAAAGATGTTTCGAGTAACAATTACGTATCTTTGGAACTTCCGATTACGACACGTAACACATGGACACCTAATTTGTTCACCACTCATGTATCGGGGATTTGAGGTAGCAAAGGCAATAAAATTCTTCAAGCCTCTTCTAAACTCGTCAGTAATACCACTTTGGTTTGGCAATCTCCGATTATCCATCCAGCTACGATCCTCAATAGACATCACTATTACTCCTGCATTAGCGTCTATTTTAAAAACAAATTTAACTAATGGCATCCAAGCTGACACAATCCACTTGATATGTTTTCTCATAAAGCACATATCATGTGAAAAGATAAGTTGAATCATGAATTTTTTTTATAAGTAAATAAGTTAGGTTTTTCATTCCCCAATCTTTTATTTTAACTTAAGATAAAGGAATTCCTGCGTCTCATTCTTTTTGAGACCATTCTTTCATGTAGACAGGGGTTGTATCAGTAACCACACATCTCTAAGATTAAAAGGTTTTTTGAGATGTACATTCTTCGCTAAGTTAATTATAGCTTTTCTAGAGCTTATGAATCCATTTGAAATTGTGGAGGCTTCTTCTTCATCTTCCCTCCTTTCTGTCTATAACTATAGTCCTGCAAATAGGATCTGATTCTCTCTCTTTCAACCCTGAGAACAATGAGCTATAACCCAAGCAACCAAGAGAATTAACATCAAACATGCTACTGCAAACATCACCTGAAGTTGTTCTGGATGGTCCATTCTTTCGGGCCCAAACTCAACCTAATCCTCTTCCTATATGTACTAAAATAATTTACCTAATGATTATTTTTTAATCCCTTTAGCAATATCGTCTCAGTCCTCTCAGATTAAATGGCTTTATGATACTGCCTATGGTCTGAATCACAGATGCCTACTGATTGAGGACCCTGAACCATCCACTTTCGCTTTTAATTCTTATCGATGAACTCTTCTTTTTTTATGAAATAAATAAATGACATTGTACGAGCATATCCAGTCTTTCATAAGTTTTTTACTTAAAACAGTAATGCTATCTAAATGGGAAAAACTAAATCAAACAGAATAATGCAGGCTTGACACAAACAGATGCGCTAAACATGTCAGTAACCCAACAATGCATAATCTGTCTCTTAAACGATTAAAACCGTAAGTACAAACATGTTGTTTTGAGCAAATAGATTGATCGGTGCATGAAACAAGAATCTGTAATGTAAACAGATTTTTATAATGGACGGTTATTTAACCGATTACGTAACTTAAACATTTTTTATGAACTTCCGTAATCAAAGGGTTAGCGGTGTATTAAAAACTGAAACAAATACAGTGCATAAACAGATCTGAAATGCAGGTTTATGACTTTCCAGGATCAGATTTATGACTTTCCATAATATGTTTGTGTAACAGAAACGAAATCTGTAGTATAAACAGATTAAAGCAGTAACAAATAATGCAACTTTTATGAAAAGCTCGAATGGCAAATGGGCACGTAAAGTCCGACCGAGTTTTTGTTTTTCAAAAGGACCGGACTTCTAGTTTCAAAGCATTATAATCTCGTAACACTAGTTTAGTATGAAGCGAAACAAAATTTAGTATACGTATCAGTTTGATGGAAACAGATCAAACTGTTAACGAAGGTTAGAAGAATTCGTATGCGTAATCAGGGTTTGCACGTCAGACTAAGACCCCGAACCATCCACTTTCGCTTTTAATTCTTGTCGATGAACTCTTCTTTTTTTATGAAATAAATAAATGACATTGTACGAACATATGCTCTCTGATAGTCTCTACAGGTTTAAAAATGGTCATTAAAGTTTTTTTTTTAAAATAAATAAATAAAATGGTAGTTGAAGGTTCTGACAAATGTGAAATACAAGAGTTTTAGGAATTCTCACATATAACAAGCACATGGCAACAAGTACATTAAAACAAGAGGACGCCTCCTATGACACAACTCAACACGCAGAACCTATGTTGTCAAACTAAACATTAGATAAAAATTTAGCACACCATCGACAAACTTGAACTGGCTGATGTGTACTATCGCATCCTTTGGCGCCTAAACACTTTAGTGGTTTAGTAATGAAGATCTTTTCTCATAAGTATTTCTGATTTATGCTCCATAAAATCCTTAAATTGAACGTATTGCGGTCACCCATTGAACCTTATCTCGCATCATTTTAACTCGTGTTCTCTGAAGTAGAAGGTATGAAGAAAGACTATGAAGCGAATAAAGAAAGTGCATACATGTATGGTAAAATTCCGGTTTGCTTATAGATTGTCCTCTTGGTCTCTCTGCAATTTTCTACGTCTCTACTTTTTTGTCATTTGACTGTAATCATAGTACTAAGCCTTGGGTCTACTATTTCCCTGTCTGGTCTATTTGAAACTAACAAATGACGGGAGAAACTGTTTAGAAATGGATCAAGGATTCAAGATATAATGATTACTGATTAGGTATAATTAAATTCATAAATCGGGTCGAGTGCTCCCCTAGTCCAAAAAAGGATGTCCTAGGACCTAGGCAATGACATTGATGCTTCTTGCATTACCCTCTTTTTCTCCGCTTGTATGCTGGCACTAAATAAGCAACCGTTGCATCAATAATCACTCAGTTTTACCAGCTGATACATATATTTCACAATACTCATTTTCTAGTGATTGCAGACTTTGGTGCCTAAACTCAAATAGTCAGATGCTACCCAGCTGCAACCAAAAGGTTAATTAAGATGGGGTAATTAACATTTACCAATCCCAAATTCCCCAAAATGAAGAATCATTTAGCATAAAAATCAGTATAAAACGAAATTCTTTCTCCAAACCAAGGTAATTTAACATTGAGTTCTTATAGCTTAGTCATTTTCAAGGCTCAGTATAAAACGAAAACATATATATTTTCAACCATGCTTCGACTAAATACTTTAGCACCGTGATTTTCCACAATCATACAAGGCAACAAGCAGTTGAAATCTGAGAAAACCAAGAATCAAAAAGACACATACCTAAACTGACTTCGCGGAGGGAGTTCAAGCAGAGGGACCGGCCGGCGGTGGCTGCAGTGATGAAGAAAGAAAAAAGAGTTTGAGAGTGTAGGGATTTGAGAGAGACCGTGAAGGGAGAGGGAGGGGGGAATCGAGGGTTTAAGAAGCTGAGAAGAGATTGAGAGGGAGGGGAAATCGAGGGTTTGAGAAAGGACGTACCTTGACCGTTGGCTTGAGGAAGGAGCGTCCGAGGGCAGTCGGAAGGAGCGATTGCGAAGAGGGAGAGAGAGAGACTCCAGGGTTTTTTGAGAGAGGTTTATTGAGAGAGGAAGTTAAGGGCGGCAAGAAATTTTATTTCCCTCCTCAATTTTTTATTCTTTTTATTTCGTGTCTAATTTTTTATTCTTTTTTATTTATTTTTTATTTTTTAATCTTTTTATTTTAATTTATATTTTCTTTGAAAAAGTAAATAATAATTTATTTGGGATAGCTAAATTATTAATTACTAATGTTTCCTTAATTTGCTATTAATACCGCGGGTTTTTATTTTTGTTTTTCTAGTTATCAGCTTATAAATACAGCACAATTTATAACGTCATTGTTAATCTTGAATTTAATTTATTAAATAGAAAAAATACTTTTTTTTTCATAGTTTATACTTTCAATTTATATTTTTTATCTTTAATTAAATTTAATAAATTTATAGTTTCCAATTAGGGTAACCCACTAAATTAAAATTACCAAATTCAATTTATGCATCGTGATATATAAATTAAAATTACATTATTCAATGTATGAAGATTGACGAGAAAAAATTAAATAAGTCGGGCATTTTTTCCCCAGACCCATAGGCCCATGGATTTGCCGAGCTCGGATTAAATAAGTCTGGGCTTTTTCGGTTTGGCCCAGCCCATCAAATTTATTTAAAAAAACATTTTTTTAGTATATTTAATACATAATTATAAGTCATTAATAATATTTAGTATATTTTTTAGTATATTTTTTAAATTTGACTTGTCTTTGGGTTGCAGAAAAGCCGGCCCACTGGTTCGATGTTAAGCTAGACTCGATGAGCATTTTACCAAAATATTATAGTTTTAATTAAATATTCTCAAACTGTAATATTTCTTAATCTAATTCCCAAATTATGGTATTTTCAAAAGTACTAATGATATAAGGGTACCAAGGTGGACCGAACTGATCAGACGAGTGGTTGGGTTGCAGTAGGATCTAAAACAAATGTTGAGTCAAGTGGTGGCTGGGAGCAGGTGATAGACAAAATGCAGAATGTGGGTGCTGGTACAAAAAAACAAGTATCAAATGGGTGGTCAAAGAAATTACTTTCTAGATCCACTGGTTGGGGAGGAACTAAGTCTGCGAAAGATATTGATCAGCCTGGGTCAAGTACTTCTTGGAGGAAGAAAGTTGTTAATGACAGCCAACCTTTGGTGGATGAAGTGAAGCGTCAATTTGGACTAGAGCCAAATCTGAGAAAAATCCGGACCAGCCAGCATCAATAAAACCCGAAGGCCCGAGGTTGAGACAAGTGGTTACGTTATGTTATAAGGTCCATCGTACTCCATTATACAATTTCGCCAATAGGCGTAGCGTGTTTTCATGTTATAACGGTCAATCGTACTCCATTATACCATTTCGTCAATAGGCGTAGCGTGCTTTCATGTTATAATGGTCCATTGTAGTCCATTATAACATTTCACCAATAGGCGTAGCGTGTTTTCATGTTATAATGGTCCATCGTACTCCATTATACAATTTCGCTAATAGGAGTAGCATGTTTTCATGCTATAATGGTTCATCGTACTCCATTATAACATTTCGCCAATAGGCGTATCGTGTTTCATGTTATAATGGTCCATCGTAGTCTATTATAACATTTCGTCAATAGGCGTAGCGTGTTTTCATGTTATAATGGTCAATCGTACTCCATTATACCATTTCGCCAATAGGCGTAGCGTGTTTTCATCTTATAATGGTACATAGTAGTCCATTATAACATTTCACCAATAGACGTAGCGTGTTAAGTTAAGTTACATTACGTTAAGTTAAGTTACATTACGTTAAGTTGTTAAGTTACATAACGTTAAGTTGTTGTTGTTAAGTTGTTGGCGCAATTAAGTTAAGTTGTTAAGTTACGTTAAGTTGTTAAGTTAAGTTAAGTTAAGTTACTAAGCGTTAAGTTGCTGTTAAATTACGTTAAGTTAAATTACGTTAAGTTGAATTACGTTAAGTTGTTGTTAAGTTAAGTTGTTACGTTAAGTTGTTACGTTAAGTTAAGTTAAATTACGTTGTTAAGTTACATTACGTTAAGTTATATTACGCTAAGTTAAATTATGTTAAGTTGCTGTTGCTGCCGCAATACGTTACGTTAAGTTACGTTAAGTTAAGTTAAGTTACGTTACGTTAAGTTACGCTTACATTGTTAAATTACGTTAAGTTAAGTTAAGTTATATGAAACATTACGTTAAGTTAAGTTATATGAAACCGAATCAGGAGAAGCCACGAGTTGGCCGCTTGGGAAAGGCGGATTGGATGGACAGAGTTGAAGGGGACAGAGGAGGAGAATTGACATATGGAATACAATTATTTTTATAAAATAATTTTAATTATTTTAAAAATTATAATTCAAAATTATTTTAAAAATCAAAAGATTAATTAAATGTATACCCATCTCATATATGCAAGTTCAATTAATGATAAAAATTAATTATTAACCAAATCTCACTATTATATTATTTTTAATTTTTTTTAAATAATATAATTTTTCAAAAAAAATTATTTTGATTGTTATAAAACAATTTTTCACTTAAAATATCTAAAATATCAACTAAATGATGAACTATAAATTGATAAAATATCATTCATTAAAATGATTATAATATTTTTCTACTAAGAAACAATTATAATTTATTTACCAAAAAAATCATTAATTTTGTATAATAGTGACGGAAAACCGCCACCGATCGCGACGGATCAAGATTTGCGGCGGCGTATTCGTCACCGATCGCTGACGGAATAAATCAATTAGTGACGGAATCTCGCACTAAATCTGAAATGGAACAATTATAATTTATTCAACAAAAAATCATTAAATTTTTATAATAGTGACGGAGAAATCCGTCACTGATCAGTGACGGAATAAATCAATTAGTGACGGAATCTCCGTCACTAAATCTGGAATGAAACAATTATAATTTATTCAACAAAAAATCATTAATTTTTTATAATAGTGACGGAGAAAACCGTCACTGATCAGTGACGGATCAAGACAACGTATTCGTCACGCGACGCGACGAAAATAATCAATTAGTGACGGAATCTCCGTCACTAAATCTGGCATGAAACAATTATAATTAATTTAACAAAAAAATCATTAATTTTTAATAATAGTGACGGAGAAAACCGTCACCGATCGATAACGGATCGTGATTGTATTCCGCCACCGACGCTGACGGAATAAATCAATTAGTACGGAAACAAACAATTACCAACGGAAACTCCGTCATTAAATATGGCGTCATTTCAAAGTGATTTTGCCGATTTAATTCCGTTAGTAATTTTAAAATTCGTCAAGAATTGCCGCCGAAAAAATTCGCCAAGAATATTCCGCTCACTAATTAATGACTCACGGATCTCCGTTAGTACTTTTCAAATTCCGTCAAGAATTGCCGACGGAAAATTCGTCGATAATATTCCGTTAGTAAATGTCATGTTTCTAGTAGTGCTAAGAGACAAACCATCTCGTGTCTTATAACAAGATGCGATGCATTTCGAGAATTGAGTGTCAAACAAAACCATCTACGGACTTATATAGCCGTCATTGCACTACAATGATTCTTGTTAGTAATAAAACGCACGCTAGCATGTTATTTGTACATTTGCCTTTCATGTATTAGATCACTCTATGGGGATAGTATCTAGTTTTCTATACATTTTTTTCTAGCTGAAAGCGAAACCAGGATTAACGATCAGATCAATTTGTATAGTTCAACATTCTGTGTTTCTTCCTCTTGGGGGTTCCATGTACTTGTGCTTTAATACCATATGTCTTCAACGAAAATTCTCAAAGGCTAAAGAAGCTGGCTTCCACTGTAAAATTGAAAGCTGGACCGATGAGAATAGAGGAGAGTATAAAGCATCTTCTTGAAATATGATTTAGTTTTAATGAGAGACGGACCGGTTGAGGATTTTTGGGTACACCCCTCACTATCTTATCTTGATAACATGATGGCGGTGAAGTGACTGATCCGATCATCTTGAATTGGGAACTTGTTGATGCTCGTGTAGTCCTGAGGGGAAAAAAGCTATTAATTCTATAACTTACAAGCTAAATAGGGGTTAAACTGGAAGTGAATTTAATTTAATCGACTAAAAAGGGCCTAGTCGGCCTCAAAATGACTATATTCGACATTAACAGAAGTGTCTTGGGTGGGTCAAAGACAGCATTTCCTCAAGCCTTAGGCGAGAGTTTTTGGTAATAAGCATTTCCACATAAAAGCAACTAATCATGTGATCATTGGAATTACTTCATTTCTTCCAGGATTGTTTTCTATTCTCTCTGCACTAATTTAATCACCATGCAAATTGAGCGACTCAAGCAACCAAATTTTATTCCAACCGGTTATCATTGTGTTCATTGTTATACGAAATGGATCGTAGGCTTCAACAATGTCAAAACACCTTATGGGTAATAGTAGTCATTGCAAAGTCTCAAGTTTTTGTCGCTAACTATACAGGTCAATCAGAATGGTTGGAGATACTGTAATTTCAGGCAAGGATATGATTTAACACTGCACATAGATACACCGCACATATTTTTAGTGGTAGTGTTACCTTCTCCCACCCTCCCCCACCCACTCCGCTTTATTTATTAATATAGAACATGCATTGCATCCCCAATCATAACTAAGAGATGACAAGAGGTTGTTATGCCTATACCATTCTCATCAACTTAACTTGGATATGACTACTTTCCTTTTACATCTACTACCTAAGCCCCTTATATTAGGCTTTCTCAGACATTGCTAAAGCATTTAGTTTAATTTAGATTCAATGGTTAAATGGAAAATCATCTTCTCTAATCACTTCGTTCTTTAT
>CM028382.1:62983224-63029785 GCA_013146195.2 Codonopsis lanceolata | reverse complement strand
TAATGCTTTGTGTTAGAGATTCTTGAAAATGAAGCCTCCATCTTTTGAGGAGAGGCGGATGCTAGTATGGCGAGCTATGGCTTGAGGATGTGAAGAAAATATTCGCAACTCTTGGATTGCAGGAGGAAGAGAAAGTGGTCTTAGGCGCTTATAAGCTTAGAGGAGCCGCCAATCATTGGTGGGAAGTTTTACTTGCTAGTTGGGAGTTGAATCGGGTGGCGCGAGGTGTGGCCTACATTTGAGGCGAGTTCGGGGCTACTTATGTGCCTCGGTGATTAGGCGAAAGGGAGAAAGAATTCGGGGAATTGGAGCGGGTTCCATGTCTATAGCTCGGTACTCATCTAAATTCAGAGTTGTCCGCTATGTGCACATCGGTGCAAGATGAGAACACACGGGACCCGAGAGGTTCGTGAAGGGGTTGAAGACCGAATCGAGGAAGCGATTGTTATCCTGCGGTTAGCGGTGCAGTGCGGTAGATCGTGTATGAGTCGGCGAGACATTGAGGACACGAGCGAGAAGCATCTGTGCGGTCTTCTCGGCCAGCGGTCTTCGCGGCGGCCGGTAGAGTCGATCTTAAAATCGAGTCGGCTACGGGGAACAGCAAGCCGGTGGTGGTCGAGTAGGCATCGATGCGGTGGGTCGGGATAGGCGCCGTCGAGAGTCGCGGTAGTAGTGCTCTGCTCCTCGGGGGGGCAGGACTCGAGGCGGAGGACCATTGGTTTGTTCTTCTTGTAATAAGATTGGGCACTCTAGCGAGAAGTGTCGGACCGGACTTGCACGTGTCTTAGTTGTGGAGATCTAATCATCGGCTCGAGGCGCCTAAGTCTAGAAGCGGCTCGATCCTCGGGGTCGATTCGGATGCAGGTCAAGAGGATAGCGATGGGCGTCTAAAGCGCGAGCTCGTGTCTTCGCTTGATCGGTGTTCGAGTCTACTTACGTGATCGGAGGTACTCTCTCGGTCTTCGGTCATCATGCTCGAGTTCTTATAGATCTGGTTCTACCCGTTCATATGTTGCATCGCATTTCTAGAACATTTATATGTCTTGCACCTTGATTACCTTATGTGCTTGAAGTGTCTACACCATTGGGTGATTGCTTGTTGGCGTCTGAAGTCTATAGAGGCTGTGATGTGCTTGTTCATGATCGAGTCTTGCATCTTTGATTTGGTTGTATTACCTATTAGAGACTTTGTGATTCTTGGTATGGATTGGCTATGTACACACCATGCTTTAGTTATTGCCGTAAGAAAGTAACTTTGCCATGCGGTATTAGAATTTGTGTTTCGGGTGATCATGCTATGAGTGGGGTTCATATTATTTACGCTGCGGGCTAGACAACTCTTGCTCAGCGGGTGTCACGGGGTATTTAGCTTGTGTTCTTGATACTAGCATGTCTTACGCTAAGCTAGAGGATATCCGGTAGTTAATGAGTTCCCGATGTCTTTTCTTCAGAGTATGCTTTGCCTCCCGGCCAGAACTAGAGTTACGTATTGAACTATTGCCGGGGACTTCGCCTATTTCTAGGGCACCTTAGTATGGCTCAGTGCGTGAGTTGAAGGATCATTGCGGGAACTTCTAGATAGGGAGTTCATTAAGCAGAGTGTATCTCTTGGGGTGCACCGGTGTTGTTTGTAAGGAAGAAGGATGGTAGTCTGCGGCTTTGTATAGACTATCGGCAGTTGAACGAGGTTACTATCAAAAATAGGTATCCCCTCACATTGGCGATCTTTTTGATCAACCGGGGTTCGATTGTCTATTCCAAGTTTGACTTGAGGCGGCTATCACCGGTTGAGGTTAGAGCGGAGGATGTCCCGAAGGCGGCCTTAAAATGCAGCGTTATGGTCACTATGAGTTTGTTGTGATGCCATTTGGGTTGACCAGCGCGCTGCGGATTTTCATGGACTGATGAATAGGGTTTTCGAATATCTCGATTGCTTTGTTGTGGTTTTTATTGATGACATCCTTGTGTACTCCAAGTCACGAGAGGAACACGCGAATCACTTGAGAGAGGTTCTTTCTATCTTCTTGGAAGAAGCGACTTTCGCGAGAATTTAGTAAGTGTGCTTTACGGCTTGAGCAAGTTTCTCTTTCTAGGCACGTGGTGTCTAGTGATGGTATCGCGGTGGATCCATCCAAGGTTGAGGCGATTACCAAGTGGAAGAGCGCCTAATGCGGTGGCCAGGGTCAGTAGTTTCTTGGGCTTTGCGAGGTTATTACCGTAGATTCATTGAGGGTTTTCGAAGATCGCTACTCAGATGACTAATTTGACTCGAGAAGAAGTCTATTTTATATGGAGTGATAAGTGCGAGGCTAGTTTTCGGGAGTTGAAAAGGAGGTTGACTACGGCTCCTATCTTGGCATTGCCCGGTGGTTGTGAGAACTTTGTGATTTGGCGGCAGTTAGAAGGCTTGGGTTGCGTGCTTATGCGGGGCAGGGAGAGTTATAAACATGCTTCGAGGAAGCTATCACCTTCTGACGAGAACTACCCGAGCATGACACAGCTGGCGGCTATCATCTTTGCGCTCCACAAGTGGAAGCACTATCTTCTGAGGGCTAAGTTCGAGATATTCACCGATCATAAGTTTGAAGTATCTCTTTTCTCAAAAAGAGTTGAATATGCGTCGAGGCGATGGATGGAGCCGAAGATCATGGCGCATTATTTCTTATCATCAGGGAAAGCTAATGTTGTTGCGGATGCCTTGAGTAGGAAAGCGTTTATGTCTTGTTTGATGATGAAGGAGTGGAAGATGCTTGAGGGCGTCAGAATGGAGTCGATTGCGAATGAGCATAGGGTTATCTTTGCTAGCGTGCGTGCTACGCTGCGTTGTTTGAGTTGATTAAGAAGGCTCAAGTTTCGATTACGAGTTAGGGAAGATTATTGATGGCACAGGTGATGGTAAGAGACCGGAGTTTGCTTTGAACAGATGGGATTTTGACTTTTCGTGGTAGGGTTTGTGTGCCTTCTAGATGGGGTTAAGCGCATGGTTCTTGATGAGGCTCACAAGGCCAAGTATACTATACATCGAGGGAGTACTAAAATGTATAGGGACTTGAAGAGACAATTACGGTGGAATGGGATGAAGAGAGAAATAGCGGACTATGTGTCTAGATGCTTGGCGTGTCGGCAAGTTAGGCGAACACCGAGACACACCGGTTTGCTTGACCACTTGAGATCTGAGGAGTGGAAGTGGGAGCATATCACCATGGATTTCGTGGCGGGATTGCCACGTACTCGCCGAGGTTTCGATGCGGTTTGGGTTGTTGTGGACAGGTTGACCAAATCTTCACATTTTATCCACATTGCGATGACTTATAGTTTGAGTCGGTTAGCGGCGTTGTATGTCGGGACATCGTGAGATTGCACGGCATTCGATTAGCATTGTTTCGGATAGAGACCCGGGTTCACTTCGGTCGGCATTCTTTGCGAGGAAGCTTTGGAGTGCAGTTAAACTTTAATGCGGCTTTCCACCGCGGTCGATGGTCGATCGGAGAGATTGATTCAGTCTTGGAGGATTTGTTGCGTGCTTGTGCCATGGACTTCAGGGTAGTTGGGATTCCCACTTACCGTTAGCGAATCGCATACAATAATAGTTACGATCCGGTATTGAGATGGCGCCATATGAGGCTTTATATGGGCGCAAGTGTCGTTCACCGATTTGCTGGGATGAGGTTGGTGAAGCTAAACTTTGGGGTTCGGAGATGGTACAACGATCGGTGAGGCGTGAAACTTATTAGAGATCGATTGCTTACGGCCGAGTAGACGGAGAGCTACAGCGGACAACCAGGAGGCGCGACCTAGAATTTCGGGTTGGTGACTATGTGTTCTTGAAAGTATCGCCCGGCCAGCGGTAGCGATTTGGGAAGAAGGGTAAACTTTCACCTCGATTCATTGGGCCATTTGAGATCCTAGAAAGGATTGGGGCTTTGGCGTATCGGTTAGCATTGCCGCCGTCTATATCGGACGTTCATGACGTCTTTCATGTCTCGATGCTACGCAAATACTTGAAGGACGAGTCGCATGTCCTTACCTATGAAGAGATTACTTTTGAGCCTGACCTGTCTTACGATGAGAAGCCGGTGAGGATTCTGGACACGAAAGAGCAAGTGTTGAGGACAAAGAAAATTCCCTTGGTGAAGGTCTTGTGGAAGAATCACGATATTGAGGAAGCCACGTGGGAGACCGAGCTTGATATGAGAGAGAAGTACCCTTTCCTATTCGATGACTCCGGTAAGAATTTAGGGACTAAATTCCTTTAAGTGGGGGAGGATGTGAGAACCCAAAACCCATTACTTGTATTACTTGTTCTATGCCTTAATAACATGCTTGTCTCATGCTTTAACATGATTAGATATCTCTTTTAGTCCATGCCTGACTCGTATTAGCATTATTGCATTCCTTGTCACTTGATTCCCTCCTATGCTTAGCATACCTTCCAGTGATGCCTTGAGTGTTGCCTTAGCTTGAATTGCACTCAACCGAGACTTGTTAGGGTTCTATTGTCTTTCATAGACGACCTAGAACGCTCGCCTTGATCATAGTAGCTTGTTGGGAAGTTTAGAAACCTTCTTGCCTTGTTTTGGCCTTAGCGATTTCACTGTCTCCGTTTTTCGGCGTATTTCGGCGTGCGAATGTTCCTTGAGTTCGGACTTGTATTCAATTCATAACCATGATTTAACAAGCCTATTCCATGCCCATGTTACCCTAGTTTTATTGACCTTTGATCCGGGTTTGATTCGTCAACCAATCGTCGCTTGACTCGAGCCTTGTCCTACCTTGTTCCGGGTGATGTTCGGGTGTGTTTCGGACATGTTTTGAGTTGTGTTAGACCCTAGAATGGTTGCCCATGAGCTTGGGACCATTTAGGACTTGTTTAGGTCTAGTTTTGGTGCTCCGAAGTTCGAGGCGGCGCATGAAGCAGGCGCGCGTCAAGTCTTGAGCAAATGAAAAAGGAACCTTCTCCAGTTGTTGGCGGCGCATGGTAGGGTGAGCGCCCGCCTCACCCTGTTCAACTGCGGGATTTTCAGCCTTCAATCTTTTGTGATGTCATTAGCCACTTAAACCCCCTTCTTAATTAGCCCTAATCCAACCTATTAAACCCTAATCAAGTTAGGTTAGTCCTAATCTCAAGCCCTCTCCTCTTGACATGTGTAATTCCACCCAATCCATGCAACATATATAAGCCTCCCTTTGTTGACTTTGCCTTAATCCTTCCATTATCAGATTTTCCTCTATCTCTCTTGCCATGGTTAATGTGTGAGGAGAAAAGGTGAGATTGGTGTGTGTGATTCCCTTAGATTGAGCTCCCGACTTCCGTTTGCCGAGCCGAGACCACCGGTGTGAAGCTACCGACGAGGAGATCGTTTCTACCCGATTACTTTGTGCTTCAACTTTCTTTTTCCTTGGTGTAGGTAAGCTATTAATTTCCCCCTTAGGATTGTATGATTAGACTTGCCATGATTCCCCTTGTCTATTGATCCCCATGCTTTTCCATGTCCATGCCATGATCTAGGTTGATTTGGTCTCTTGAGATTTTGGTTAGTATGTCCATCTTGTTGCTTGAGGCCTACACCTAGAATGAATTATGTTTAATGCTTCTTTAGGAGCAATTAATGTTCTTGAACTAATATGTTTTGATGACTCTTGGGAATTTTGAATTCTAGGGTTTTCCCATGCCTTGTATTGATGATCTTAATGAATTGGATCCTAGACCTAGAACAAATTGTGTTCCATGTTACCCTACGAATAAATAACGTTTTTGGACCCTTGCATTTTGAATACCTTGAAAGAATGATTTTTAAGGTCCCTTGAATTCGAATTTATCGACAATTAGTAGCTACGGTCGTTAAACGGATTAATGACCTAGCCGATTATATGCGAGAACTTAGAAGAGGGTTTGTGATGCAATTAGCGTCCTAACTCTATTGGATGAACGACTCTCAAGAGTCAAGATTAGCGAGCTATTGAACAATCTACAGGCTCCCAGATTAAACCCTACGACGTTCTAATCGCGTTTCCCCTAAGAATAATAATTCTAGACTTTGAACTTGAGTTGATTGCCCTGCGTGATCTTGACTGTCATATTATGGAATGACTGGTTGATATGTGAGTTCGCTCTTGTCGAACTCAACCCTGCTTGTTTATTGATAAGAATAATCTACTTGTCTTGAACGAGATCGCTCTTGTCGACCTCGTTCTCTACTTGAGAATTTTGTTAAGTATATATTACTTGGCATATGCATGAGTCAGGCGGCATCTGTCTTTGTGCACACGCGCCTCCACGTGGCCCACGGTGGAGTAACTCCCATCTTTGTAATCATTTAAGAGCATCACCGGTGACTATCGGGCATCTCCTCGGAAGATCGATGTACTACACATTCGATACCCGCACATTCAGAATAACTTGTATGCGAGGAACTACGTAGCGGCCCGGCTCTCCATATATCCTTATCTATGTGATTTAATTATGCACACTTATGTGAAACAATGTGCATCCTGGATATATGACTCTATGCTTGTGACTGTGTCTTACCTTGAATGTGCATCTTGCCATGACATGCATGATTAATAGCTTACAGTCTTTATGACTTACCCTTTTCCCCCTTCGCTTTAGATCCTAGCAAGGCGGAGGTCCACGCTTCGTTGACTAGGCTTTGTGTTCGTGCTTGTGCCCTTTTGATTCGCCGTTGATTCTTGGAGAGGTGGTTTTGATGGCCTCTTATTCTTGTTTATAATTTTGTAAGGGCGGCGGGTTAAGCCGATCCAACTAGGCCCGGTATTTGTGTATGACTTGATTGTAAATCTATCGCTAGTAGCTTATACTTGGTACTTGTAACCCCTTTTGTCTTAGGATTGTGTAAAGCCGAGCCTCGGTTAACTTGTTATTATTCCTCCACGTTTTAGTCTTCCGCTGAGCATGCTATTAGCTCTTCTTTAATTCTTGTCTTTGAACTGTTAGCTTGGGTTCCGGCATGTAGTGTCGCCGAAGACTTGGTTATATTTGTTTAACTGTTTATCAGGTTTAAAAGTTTTAAAAATATCCGGCCGTTTGGTGCCGAGGCGTCTTTGCGACTCAATGTTGCGTCACGTCGTTTTTGTAAATTTGGTCCTTGCATGTTTTATTGCCTACTTGTTTCCTTCCTTATTTGGGCGGTCCGACCCTCGGTCCCATCTCGGGCCGGTCGCCACACACATGCCACTCATATCGAGCATGCCACCCATACCGAGCATGCCACCCATACCGAGCATGCCACCCATAAAAGGCATGCCACCCATGCCACCCATCATGTTTAATTCAGCTTCCATCTGCTGATCCTCTCTCGTAATCGGTGAATGTCCTCTCCCCCTAAATGGAGCATTATAAGGAGCATCAAATGGAATATCAGTGGGGTTTGGACTCCTTCTATCATCTCCGTGAATAGGGGTCCGTGCATAAGCACCCTCATCCCCCTCATTAGTGGATATATGCCTTTGGATGATTAGCGCTCTCTGCTTCGGACGCTTGATCACAACCCTATTACGCTTGATCGACCACGATCGTGCATGTACTAGACGTTTCCCTCGTCGACGTTCGGAATCCATCTATTACAAAAAACTAAATACAAGTTAAGTTATGAAATGATAAATTTGTAAAAGTGTAGGGGGTTAATTGTAACTAAGTTTCAAAAAGTGTAGGGGGTTAAATGTTAAATTTTGTAAAAGCTTACGGGGTTAATTGTAACTAAGTTTCAAAAATTATTGGGGGTTAATTGTTAAATTTTGTAAAAGTTTAGGGGGTTAATTGTAACTAAGTTTCAAAAATTGTAGGGGGTTAATTGTTAAGTTTTGTAAAAGTGTAGGGGTTGAATTGTAATTAAGTTTCAAAAACTGCAGGGGGTGAATTGTTAAATTTTTAAAAGTGTAGGGGGTTAACTGTAACTAAGTTTCAAAAACTGCAGGGGGTGAATTGTTAAATTTTTAAAAGTGTAGGGGGTTAACAATAACTAAGTTTCAAAAACTGCAGGGGGTGAATTGTTAAATTTTTAAAAGTGTAGGGGGTTAACTGTAACTAAGTTTCAAAAACTGCAGGGGGTGAATTGTTAAATTTTTAAAAGTGTAGGGGGTTAACTATAACTAAGTTTCAAAAACTGCAGGGGGTGAATTGTTAAATTTTTAAAAGTGTAGGGGGTTAAATGTTAAATTTTGTAAAAGTTTAGGGGGTTAATTGTAACTAAGTTTCAAAAATTGTTAGGGGTTTATTGTTAAATTTTGTAAAAGTTTCGGGGGTTAATTGTAACTAAGTTTCAAAAATTGTAGGGGGTTGATTGTTAAATTTTGTAAAAGTGTAGGGGTTGAATTGTTAAGTTTCAAAAAGTGCAGGGGGTTAATTGTTAAGTTTTGTAAAAGTTTAGGGGTTTAATTGTAACTAAGTTTCAAAAACTGCAGGGGGTGAATTGTTAAATTTGTAAAAGTGTAGTGGGTTAATTGTAACTAAGTTTCAAAAATTGTAGGTGGTTAAATGTTAAATTTTGTAAAAGTTTAGGGGGTTAATTGTAACTAAGTTTAAAAATTTGTAGGGGGTTTATTGTTAAATTTTGTAAAAGTTTAGGGGGTTAATTGTAACTAAGTTTCAAAAATTGTAGGGGGTTTATTGTTAAATTTTGTAAAAGTTTAGGGGTTAATTGTAACTAAGTTTCAAAAATTGTAGGGGGTTTATTGTTAAATTTTGTAAAAGTTTAGGGGTTAATTGTAACTAAGTTTCAAAAATTTTAGGGGGTTAATTGTTAAATTTTGTAAAAGTTTCCGGGGTTAATTGTAACTAAGTTTCAAAAATTGTAGGGGGTTTATTGTTAAATTTTGTAAAAGTGTAGGGGTTGAATTGTTAAGTTTCAAAAGTGCGGGGTGAATTGTTAAATTTTGAAAAGTCTAGGGGTTAGTTGTTAAGTTACAAAATTGTAGGGGTTAATTTTTAAGTTTCAAAAAGTGTAGTGGGTCAATACTTGTTACTTTTGCACAATCATAGTGTTATTATAGTAAATGCATGACAACAAGCCCAAATAAACAAAATATAATTATCTAACAATTATGTACACACAAATTTTTATCTAACAATCATGTCCAAAATGAATACGTCAAATAAGGTATTTTTTTAAAAAATACATGTTTCTTTTCGAAACAAACAAAACATTTTTTTCAAAAAAAATAGCGGATGTTTCACAAAATACCGCTACTCACCGGCATTTATATAAAACAACCGCTATTAATTTGCTTTTATATGAATACCGGTGAGTAGCGGTATTTTTGTGAAACATCCGCTTCGAAGTCGCTTTACGCCGATTAAAAAAAACCAAATTAAAACAGAATGCGTCCTAGATCTGCAATTTATTCCAAATTGAAACAGAAGAGCTGAGAGATTAACATACCTGGAGTGAGGGAGTGAGAGATTTTTGTTTGGTTTAGGGTGGATCTAGGTTGGTTTGTTGTAGTGAGTGAGGAAGAGGGAACAGAAATAGGGGAGAAGGGGGGCTGCCGAGCTTTCGAGTGAGTGAGGGAGAAGCAAGGGAGAGGGAGAAGCTGGTTTCTCAGAGAGATGGAGGGAGACCGAGTGAGTGAGAGAGAGAGGGAGACGGGAGGGGGTAGGGGGCGGGTGAGTGAGAGAGAGAGAGAGGGGGGGGGGAAGAGAGAGAGTCGTGTGAGTGGGGGGGGTGGGGGGCCGGGTGTGTGAGGGGGGTAATTATTTTAATGAGGGGTAGTTTAGTAATTTGATTATTAAAATGGTGTTGTGTTTAGGGTTTTAGGTGTTGCGTTTAGGTAGTTTGTTCATGTTTATTGCATTTATCCACTCTACATATACATCTTTACTTTACAAACTAATATATCTTCAGTGGATTGATGCCTTTCTTTAAAGAGATTCCTTCTAAGATAGGTTTATCGCAACCAGTAAGTGGGCAAAATGATCTAGAGGTATAGTTTTCTCTATATTTAGTTTTTTTCTATTTGTTCTTTTGTTCTTAAAAAAATGGTTTTTTTCTTCTTTCTTAGTCCTACGAACCATTCCTTGTCTGTTTATTTATGTAACACCCTTTAACACTAAGCACCTCGGTGATTTAGACCTTTGTCATTTTGTTATGCAGTGCGTAACCCTTTTGATTTTGTTTATGTAACGCCTTAACACTGTCCCACTAAGCACTAAACCAGACAAACCTAGTCATTACATCATGCAATGCCAAACACCCTAGGTGGTGAACCTAATAATTCACCTAACTTTTTCGATGATTAACTTAAAAATGCAACTGACTAGGCACGTTCTAGGCTTGTAATTCTTGTCATTTTGTTTATATAACGTCCCATTGGTTGGCAACCCTTGTTTTTTTTTTTTTTGTAACGCCCTAGACACTAGCTAACGACCCTTGTTATTTTGTTGAAGTAATGCCCTGGTATTGGCAACCCTTGTCATTTGGTTTACGTAACGCCCTACACACTAAGTTATAACACTTGTCATGTTGTTTATGTAAGACCCCGATTCCCGGTTAGCTTGAATTGCGTGTAATGCTCGCACTTCTTCCCTTGTTGATCACTTATTTGATTTCTTATAGAGTCTAGATGTGTATGAGAGATCACATTCAAACCAAAATACTTTTAAGAGATTTCATTTAGTTGTTAACTTGCTAAAGTCACAAGTCGTAACTCGATGATAATCGAAATGCGACGCGATTGAGAGTTTACACGGGTTTTTGTGTTCCTGACCTCGATTTGGTCCTAGATCTTTACATGATGATTAAATAACATGTTTAGATGTGTTAGACTTCTAGATGGATGCATATATGTAAGTATTAGATATCATTCATAATATCCTTAACATGATTTAAATCTTGTTTGAATTCTTGTCGAATCAACGGTTTGACTGCTACTTTACTTCTTGTCGTTCTTCTTCTTTGTACGACTTTTTCGGTTGGTATTATTTTGACCCTAGATGACTATGGGACGTTGGGGAATTAACTTAGAATTATTTTTGAGTGGTCGTGTAAACGTTTACACACGCTCGAGTTTGATTTTCGGAAATTCGCGTATTTCCGAAGGCCACAATAGGTCTGTAGTATTTTGGCCATAACTTTGTGTACGAAACTCGGAATTCGGATCCGTTTGATGTGTTAGAAACTAGACTCATAGATATTTCTAAAATTATCTTTTGTGTAATTTTATGACGTGTATTTCGGTATAGGAACATTTTGTAAAATGACCCAAATTCTGGTCTACTATACTTGACCACTCATTGTGTGTTAGACTTTCTATTTGGCCAACTTAACCCTACCCAAACCCAACCTAACCCACCCTAAACCACCCTAGTTCTTCCTACCTATCCTCTATTGCATGCTTGACAAATTTTGGGAGATTTAAGTGCATGTACAACACTTGGCAAAGAAAGACCTCCACACATGCACAAACATGCATTGGACACTTCCTCCCACCCCACTTCAGCCATAGAGTGGCCATTACCTCCACTAAACCCATCCTATTCAGCCATCATCTTCCAAATTCGTGGCTGATCACTTCATACAAGTTATAGAGATTTTCTTCAAGGTTCTTGAGTGTTCAACAATGGTGGCCAAGTCTTGAGGAATTAAAGCCATTTCCAAAACCCAACCATAGAAGAGAAGAGGAGGGCAAGGAGATCACATACCCACCATTGCATGGACGTTTCGTACATCTTGTAGAGCTTATTTAAGGTGACTTACAACATCTCTTTTTTTTATTTTAGCCTCATTGACCCTAGGGAAAACAATCTTTCTATATGAGGTGAATGAGAGCACTTAGGACTTTGTAGAGATGTCATGTTCTAGTATATGCTATATGATGAATTTTGGTTGTATAAACAGATTATAAACATATTATAAACCATGATTATGATTTCATTTAGTTGTAGTAATGTATGATAAATCATTCTACCTTGTTGTTTAAGTGTTGGGAGCATATTGGATGAGATAGTTAGGCTTGTAGAGATGCCATGTTCTCGTATATGCTAAATGATGCATTTTAGGTTGTATAAACAGAATATGATCGGATTGTAAATCATGATTTTGATGTTATTTAGGTGTGATAGTGTATGATAAATCATTCCTTCTTGTTGTTTAAGCATTGGGAGCATGTTTGATGAGATAGTTAGGCTTGTAGAGATGTTATGTTCTCGAATATGCTAAATGTTGCATTTTGGTTGTATGATCAAATTATAAACAGATTATAAACCATGTTTATGATGTTATTTATGTGTGATAACGTATGATAAATCATTCCATCTTGTTGTTTAAGCATTGGGAGCATGTTTGATGAAATAGTTAGGCTTGTAGAAATGCTATTTTCTCGTATAGGCTAAATGTTGCATTTTCGGTTGTATGAACAGATTATAAACCCTTATTATGATGTCATTTATGTGTAGTAATGTATGATAAATAATTCTACCTTGTTGTTTAAGTGTTGGGAGCATGTTTGATGAAATGGTTAGGCTTGTAGAGATGCCATGTTTCACTATATACTAGATGATGAAATTTTGGTTGGATGAACATGTTGTAAAGTATGTTTATGATGATATTCATCTGTAGAGATAGATGATGAATTATTCTATCTTGTTTTTTTAAGTCGTGGGAGCATATTTGATAAAATGGTTAGACTCATATTTGATGAAATAGAAAGAATGAATATATATGCCTTGTTTGTTACTTCTATTTATGTTGACTAATTAATTGTTTGAGTGGAGTTTTATGGGTTTAATAACCTTAGTAAACAGATTGTAAAGTATGTTTATGATGATATTCAAGGGTAGAGATATATGAGAAATCATTCTATCTTGTTTGTTTAAGTGTTGGAAGCATGTTTGATGACTTGTGAATGAGTATATATGCCTAACTTGTGACCGTGATTATATGTTTCCTACTTAAATGTTTAATTTGGGATCTTATGTGTTTAATGACCTTAGTAACCTATTGATTCATGTTAGTATGGACATAGGAGAGTATTGAGGCCAACGGCTTCTATACCCTAATTTTTGAAAGATTGAATATTACTCAACGGAGTTGACCATTGGATTAGTATGACATTAAGGAGTAATATGCCTAAGTCCTACGAATTTTTGGGTAGTATTAATGGAGTTTAAGCCTCCAAGCATTTTAAAGTGTATGAAGAACACTTGATGATTAGAGCCTTGATTTTTATCTCTAATGTGATTATGTGCTAGTTGTGAAGTAAAAACATGACTAGATGATTGTAGACACTACTAGAAACATGACATTTACTAACAGAATATTACTGACGGAATTTTCCCGTTAGCAATTACTGACGGAATTTTAAAATTACTAACGGAAGTCCGCGAGTCATTAATTACTGACGGAATTTGTCGACAGCAATTACTGACGGAATTTTAAAATTACTAACGGAAGTCCGTCGGCAAAATCACTATGAAATGGCGCCATATTTAATGACGGAGTTTCCGTTGGTAATTATTTATTTCCGTCAGTAATTAGACACGAAATATTTCCGTCGGTAATTACTATCGGAGGTTTCCGTCGGTAATCATTTTAAAATAAAAAGAATAAAAAATTGAGGCGGGAGTTAAAATTTTCTGCCGCCCTTAACTTCCTCTCTCAATAAACCTCTCTCAAAAAACCCTTGAGTCTCTCTCTCTCCCTCTTCGCAATCGCTCCTTCCGACTGCCCTCGGACGCTCCTTCCTCAAGCCAACGGTCAAGGTACGTTCTTTCTCAAACCCTCGATTTCCCCTCCCTCTCAATTTCTTCTCAGCCTTCTTAAACCCTCGATTCCCCCCTCCCTCTCCCTTCACGGTCTCTCTCAAATCCCTACACTCTCAACCTCTTTTTTCTTTCTTCATCAGCAGCCACCGCCGGTCCCTCTGCTTCAACTCCCTCCGCGAAGTCAGTTCAGGTATGTTTCTTTTTGATTCTTGGTTTTCTCAGAGTTCAACTGCTTGTTGCCTTGTATGATTGTGGAAAATCACGGTGCTAAAGTATTTTGTCGAACCATGGTTGAAAATATATATGTTTTCGTTTTATACTAAGCCTTGAAAATGACTAAGCTATAAGAATTCAATGTTAAATGACCTTGGTTTGGAGAAAGAATTTCGTTTTATACTGATTTTTATGCAAAATGATTCTTCATTGGGATTGCATGCAAGCTCTATTTGGCACTTAGAACAGACAATTTGGTAAAATTTGCTTTTCTGGGATATGTTTTTTTTAATTCGATTACTATTTGCATCCTTCTGTTTGGCACCGGAAAATCTGAATATAGAAAGTAAAACACTGTCGTGATGTATTACATTTCTCTTTTTCTTCTTTAAGTACAATTTTGTATGATTAGTCCATATCATGGCATCACCATGTAATGGTGTTTGGTATACTGAAATTAAAAATAAATCATAGAACTTCCATGATTTTGTACTACCTGACCTTTTGATTTGGGAGATCAAAGAGTTATTCACCACCAAGTAGTTGTAAGTAGCCATTTAGTTCATGTATAGACCATATGGTGCACTTTAATCAAGGTAGATGGTTCGATTTTTGTGTATTTGAGAAATTAGGTCTTATGGAAATCTTTCAGATTTCTTAAGTTAGTCTTGCCGCAAACATTAACCACATTTGAGTATAGTGTTTGTTGGCTTTCTGCTTTCATTTGTAGATGCAATACGACTGGGAATACTTCCCTGATGCTCTCTCTGTTTGCAATTTGCATTATGACTTTAAGCCAACACCAGCCCTATCTAATGTTTAGTTTGAAAAACAAAAACAGTTCAGTCAGACTTTCTGTGCCCATTTCTGTTCCAGTTTTTCATAAAAGCTGCATTATTTGTTACTGCTTTAATCTGTTTATATTACAGATTTTGTTTACATTACACAAAGCAGTTCGGAAAGTCATAAATCGATCCTAGAAAGTCATAAACGTATTGCTTTCGCTTTTAATACACATGCTAACCCGATTACGGAAGTTCATAAAAAGCTGTTTTAAGTTACGAATAAGTTAAATAACCTCTCCATTATAAAATGCTTTTACATTTTGATTCTTGTTTCATGCACTAATCAATCATGCGCTCAAAACAAAGCATGTTTGTACTTCGGTTTTAATCGTTTAAGAGACATATTATGCATCGTTCGGTTCTGTTGAGCTGCATCTGTTTGTGTCAAGCCTGCATTATTCTGTTTACACTACAGATCCACTCTTACTCTTTTTAACATAAATATGTCTCTTTTCTACTGCTAAAGTTGTATATAATACTTTTACTTATAAAAAAAATGGAGTATTAGGCAGTTACTCGTGCTTCATAAAATCTCCACCATGAACACCATCCCCGATCCATGATAATAAGCTGTTAGGTCAAATTTTTTGTGGTTCCCCCTCGTCACTGAGGTAAATTTTGTTAGCTGGTGTCATTACTCTTTACCATTCTCACAGGAGCTTCAGGGTTCTTACTTCTTGTCATTAATCTATGTTGAGATACTACATACATTTTTTGCTTAAGAATTCCGTTGGGGGTTTGCAGTAATAGATTGGAATGCTCCTGCTTTTCTTTTTGCCCTCCTTCTATATGATTGCATTAGGATTTTGTGCCAATTGATTGTAATATCTTCCTTTAGAAAACTGACTTAGATGTAACAAACTCTGTGCTTTAAGTTGAAATACTATCAATCACTGCTTTTCAGAAATGAATCTTTAGTGACTAAGCTCTTGTAGCAACTAATCCTACACCTGTGTGTGTGTTTGAGAGTTAGGTGATGTATATGCTACATTATGATTCATTGTGTGTATATCTAGTTCCATTATGCGTGGTACACTTATTGTGAGGTCTTTCTTCATGAATGTGATTTTGTTGGAATTTAGTAATCAATTACTCGATTGATTTTAACTTTTAAGAAGAAATTGCTGTAGACAACCTCATGGTAGTCACTATTTGCAGGCGTGCACTCAAAAACAATATTCACATATGATTTTGATGTTGTCACATTGATGATTCCTTTTCTCTTTGGCTTATTTGAATTTGTAGACAGAGAAAGATAAGGCTTCATTCGTTGTAGATTTGGCCACTGCAACACCAAAAGGTAAACTTTCTAGGAAAATTGCCTGAAATTGTGGAAAACCCTTACTAAGTTGTTATTATATGGCTTTGATTTTTCATTGTAGAGAAGTTTTCAGTTTTGGTGCCTGTTTGGTTTGCTTTGATGAAATATCGTTCTGACAGTCAGTTCTCCTTCCTTATTTACTGATGATTTTGGGATTTTCAGTTTTCTCTCTTTGGTCCTAGTCACGTTCTCTCCATATCTCTTTTTTCCTTCGATTATTACAAAATAAAACTTCACAAAACTGTTTATGACTTTCCAGGATCAGTTTTTAATACACATGCTAACCTGATTATGGAAGTTCATAAAAACTGTTTAAGTTACGTAATCGTTAAATAACGTCCATTATAAAATCTGTTTTACGTTATAGATTCTTGTTTCATGAAGCGATCAATCATGCGCTCAAAACAAAGATGTTTGTACTTTTGGTTTTAATGTTTAAGAGACAGATTATGCATCGTTCGATTTTTGGTTAACTGCTTAATCGCATCTGTTTATGTCAAGCTTTGCATTATTCTTTTACACTACGATCCACTCTTACTCTTTTTAACATAAATGTCTCTTTTCTACTGCTAAAGTTGTATTCTTTATATCATATTTTATTCTGCGTATTGAATATATGCTCTGCTTGTTTTGGATCCATCGTTTCCCATGTTACTTTGTCGGTTCCATTCACATGCGTCATGACCTTTAGTTCCTGATTCTCTAGGTCTTAGATTTCAAGCCTGAACATCGTAATGACATATGGTTTTAACTAATCTCTATTTACTTAATAGGTCTAAACTGGAAAAATAGAAAAAATTAAATATTCCAACTTACATAACCTAACATATTTGTAATTTAGTTGTAAGTTAAAATAAAAGATTGGGGAATGAAAAACCTAACTTATTTACTTATAAAAAAAAATTCATGATTCAACTTATCTTTTCACATGATATGTGCTTTATGAGAAAACATATCAAGTGGATTGTGTCAGCTTGGATGCAATTTGGGTTGTTTTTAAAATAGACGCTAATGCAGGAGTAATAGTGATGTCTATTGAGGATCGTAGCTGGATGGATAATCGGAGATTGCCAAACCAAAGTGGTATTACTGACGAGTTTAGAAGAGGCTTGAAGAATTTTATTGACTTTGCTACCTCAAATCCCCGATACATGAGTGGTGAACAAATTAGGTGTCCATGTGTTACGTGTCGTGTCGGAAGTTCCGATGCGTAATTGTTACTCAGAAACATCTTTTACAACACGGTTTTCAACCGGGGTACAAACGGTGGATATATCATGGTGAGCAAATCATTGTACCGACAAACGTCAACAATTATCCTCAAAGGAATAAAGTTCCTGTAACTGAACCAGAAGTTGAACCTATGATCGTTGACGATGTAGTAGTTCAAGGAATGGAAGATATGGTTAGGGATGCAGCTGGTCCTGAATTCGACTGGTCCGGGAACACTGAACATGAACCAAATCCTACTGCTAAGAAGTTTATTGATGTTATGGACTCTGCAAAGGAGAAGCTTTTTCCGGGTTGTGAGGTTACTGTGATGGAGGCTGTGGCTGAGTTGCTAAACATTAAGTCGATTGCAATCTTAGTCGACCGCGCTTATAATCGGATCATGAAAAGCAGTTAAGCGATGGTTGCGGAGGGAATAACCGCTAACTAACTTTTATGAGACAAAGAAGTTGGTCGGGCAGATTGGACTTTCCTATGAGAAGATAGATGCTTGTAAGAATGATTGCATGCTTTTCTACAAGGAAAACGCAAGCAAAACAGAGTGTTCTGTGTGTGGTCATAGCAGATACAAGCCAAGGCGTAGGGGCAGTTCGAAACATAAGAAAAACATACCGCATAAGCAGTTGCGTTACATGCCATTAATTCCAAGATTGCAACGCCTGTACGCATCTAAAGAAACTTCAGAAGCTATGCGTTGGCATAAGGAAAGTCCGCGTGAAGAGGGTGTGTTGACTCATCCGTCTGACGGGGAAGCATGGAAACACTTTGATGCAACTTATCCAGACTTTGCTACCGAAGTTAGAAATATAAGGTTATGCATATGTTCTGATGGCTTTAATCCGTTTGGGCCTGGGGCAAAATCTTACTCTTGTTGGCCAGTTATAGCAACTGTCTATAATCTTCCTCCGTGGTTGTGTATGAGTGATCCGTATATGTTTTTGTCACTGTTTATCCCCGGACCAAAGAGCCCTGGCAAGAACATTGACATCTACCTCCAACCTTTGATTGATGAGTTGAAAAAGCTTTGGGAAGACGGAGTCGAAACCTGGGATGCGTTCAAACAAGAGAATTTCAACATGAAAGTTGCGTTGATGTGGACAGTTAATGATTTCCCTGCCTATGGGATGTTATCGGGTTGGAGCACACATGGGAAATTGGCTTGTCCATATTGTATGAGTGACACAAAGTCTTTCACACTCAAGAACTCTGGAAAACCGTGTTGGTTCGATTGTCATAGACAATTTCTTCCAATAAACCACCCATTCAGGACTCAGAGGAATGCATTTCGTAAGAATAAG
The DNA here is from genome assembly GCA_013146195.2 of Codonopsis lanceolata. NCBI lineage: Eukaryota > Viridiplantae > Streptophyta > Magnoliopsida > Asterales > Campanulaceae > Codonopsis > Codonopsis lanceolata. The sequence continues at coordinate 63,011,161 of CM028382.1, read as the reverse complement.
GAAGAGCATGATGAGCCACCCCTTCGTTTGAGTGGTAATGATGTCTTTCGAGATGTATCAAGAGTGCCCTATACTAGGTGGGGAAACAAGTTTTCAAAGGATAAAGTAAAAGGGACATTACACAATTGGACCAAGAAGAGTATTTTTTGGGAGTTACCGTACTGGAAGAAAAATTTGATTCGACATAACCTTGATGTCATGCATATTGAAAAGAATGTGTTTGATAATGTATTTAACACGTTGATGGATTTTAAGACCACCACTAAAGATACAATCAAAGGTCGAATGGACGTTAAAGAAATCTACAGGCGGCCCGCATTGGAGTTGGCTGAGGTGAATGGTAAAATCGTGAAACCGGTGGCCGCATATGTTCTTTCCAAGGAGAATAGACAGAGGGTCCTGAAATGGCTCAAGAGTCTAAGGCTTCCTGATGGTTATGCATCTAATATCGGTAAATGTGTGGATATAGAAGAGGGGAAGATTCATGGATTGAAGAGTCACGATTGCCACGTGTTACTCGAAAGGCTACTTCCGATTGCGCTTAGGGACTTCTTTCGACAATATTTGGGTGGCCTTAACCGAGCTAAGTGAGTATTTCAGGGCGTTATCATCTACCACTCTCAGAGTTGATGACATGAAAAAGTTGGAGGAGAGCATTGTAGTGACGTTGTGCAAACTTGAGAAGATATTTCCTCCTTCGTTCTTTGATTCTATGGAGCATTTGCCGATCCACTTGGCATATGAAGCTAGGGTCGGTGGCCCAGTTCAGTACAGATGGATGTATCCATTTGAGAGGTGATCATTGATTTTACTTTATTTTTATCTCCAATAAATAATTAAAGGTCTTCATTAACACTAATGTTCTAATCTACTAACTTTTAGGTATCTAGGTGGGTTGAAAAGAAAGATGAGTAACAGGGCCAAGGTTGAGGCCTCAATCTCAGAGGCTGTTATTATAGATGAAATTGTTGCCTTTGTTGGAACATATTTTCATCCCGATGTTGAGACAAAATTGACTAGGGTTGGACGCAATTATGATGGTGGGGAGCCAGAGTGTAATGGAGGCATCTCAGTATTTTCTTCACCAGGTCGATTCCTCGGGAAACCGGTGGGTACACGGTTGCTAACCCCTAAGGAGTTTGATGCAGCGAAACTCTATGTTCTCCTTAATTGTCCCGAGGTTGAGGACTATCTAGAGTAAGTTAAAAATCTGTGTATGATAATTCGTTAATTTGTAGGTTGTTAGTAGTGTTAACATGCAAATAAAGTATCGATCACTCTGAATGCAGTATGTTTGAAGATGAAGCCCGAGATGATATATCTCCAGAATTGCTCTCAATCAGGACAGACAAAGAATTTCCTTCCTGGCTAAAAAAATATGTAAATATTGTAACTTCATTTAATTAATTATGCTTTTTTAAAAGTGCAATTTTTTAAAAAATTATAAATTCGTTAAATGTTTTGTAGATATCTGAACATCCGGACGACACCAAAGCTGTTAGGCTAAAAGAGTTAGCTGCAGATCCATACTTGAAAGTGAACTTATACAGTGGATATTTTGTGAATGGCTACGTCTTTCATACCAAGTCTTACGGGGAGACAAGATTAACATGGAATAGTGGTGTCAATCTTAAAGGAAACCTTGAGTACTATGGTGTCCTTAAAGAAGTCATTGAGTTGAGGTATTTGGGCAAAAACAATGTTGTCCTTTTTAATTGTGATTGGAGAGATTCTACACGAGGTATTAAAAAGCATGACATATTTGATCTCATCGATGTAAAGGACTCGTCCAAACATACGGGTGACGATGTGTTCATTTTAGCATCACAAGCACAACAGGTATACATGACACCCTACCCGCGTCGACGAGCTGAGTTTAGCGGATGGTGGGCTGTTTGGAAGACTAAGGCTAGAAGCACAATTGAGATACTATACCAGCCCAACACAACTAAAGAATCGTCATTGGAGGGATGTTATCAAGAGGATGAAATGCCGGTGCCTCCTAATGTTTCATCAGATGATCATCCCTTAGATGATGCTACACATCTGGCTCATAATGTTGATGAAATAGAGGAAATTCTACCAGCTGATTTGCCACCTCCTCCTCCCCCTCGTGCAGACCAACTAGAAGTGATTGAAGAAGTTGATGAGTCCGAGGAAGAGGAAGTCGATTATGATTCTGAATTAGAATCAGATGATGACATGAATGAAGGCCGACGTTGAGTTTTGTAGTAGTGACTTAGAGTCCGAGGACACAGATGAAGATGAGGAGGAAGATGGGTAGTCATTTAGTGCATTTGTATTAATTATGCTAAATTTTAGTCTATGTTTTATTCCAGAAGACAATTGAAACTGTAATAAAATGGTACAATTTTAAGATTTCATACATGTGTAATATTATTTTTATGTTAATTATGTTCTATAATTTGTGTTAGATTCTTATGATATTATTGTATCTAGAAATGAGAAGAGGTAGGGGAAATGTGGGTAAGAAGACACGAGATATTGTTACACATATTGTCGGGACCCAGCATGTATCTGTTACTCCGCCAAATGATGACTCCAATCCATCTACTCCACCCACTACCCCCCACGGTTCGACCCATGATGGCCCGACACAGACCGTTGTAGAGGAGCCGGTAGAGAATGACTCAAGTGGTAGGATCATCTTATCCATTTCGAAATGTAAAACGTAAGTCTGTTTGCACATGATATTTTTGGTTCCTTGTGTATTTTACTTTATTTATTTATTATTTTATAAATTTATCATTAAATTTATACGTGTGATTCGACATTTTTAATTTTTAGGTTTGTTGGAGGGTCACTTGCTACCGCTCGTTGGTTTCGCGACTTCCTCAAACATCGAAGACTTTCATCGATTTTGGCCAACATTTAAAAGGTGCCATCGATCGTAGTTGACGATTGGTTTGATGAGTTCATGGTATAATGTTAATTTAAATGTTTTATTTTTATCTTTATCTTCATTATTTATGCTTCATATTAATGTTGGTGTATATATTTTAGAAATCATATTCCTGGCCTGCGCATACAGACGTCCAAGCGAAGGATGCTTTCACAGTCATGTGCAAGGCTCATTACAAGGACTTTATCCATTGCTTGAAGACTGACTGGGAGGCAAAGAAGCCCCAACCCTTATGCTTGCTTGACGACGTTTATGTTGCTTTCATAAAACGTTGGGAGGACCCTGCCCAGAAAGAAGCATCTACGAGGGCAAAAAGAAATAGGCTTAGTACTACAGGATCGGGTGAAGCACACAACCGGTCCATTAGTGTTCTTGAGCACCTTGACCGTATGGTAAGTACTTTTACGTCATCTTTCATTACTTTGGCTTACTTTAAATATTATTGTTCAAATATTGATATATAGCTGGTAGCCATGTTGATGCTATGAAATCCATGGCTTAATTTAAATATTATTGTTCAAATATTGATATATAGCTGGTAGCCATGTTGATGCTATGAAATCCATGGCTTAATTTAAATATTATTGTTCAAAGATGAGGCTACTTTTGCAATCTCCCTAATGTGTTGATTTTATCTTTTCTAGTTTCGCCGCACATCCATCTAAGAAATTTCATTGCAGCTGCAATCATTTTATTAACATGTTTCTTAGTTGCCAAACATAGTAAAGAAGGTCTAGTTGTCCTATAGAAATTTGCTTTCAAATTGATGAGTATATGATAACACTCAAGATGTGCTTATCCACTTCACCTGACCTTATTTTATCTATGGTTAGCATCATCTCCCAACTCTCCAGCATTTAGTAACTGACCATAAGGATCGGAAATGATTCATTGTGGTATTTAGAGGCCATCAAACCTAATCGTGTCTCCGGCACTTCCTGCTGAAGTTGTATCGATGTATTCCACGATTGTTGACAACCCAATAGGCACAATTAAGTAGAAACTATAGGAACCTTATGAAGGGCACTATCTCTTTGAACCATGAAAGAAGTAGCACATATAGATGCATTACATAAAAAGGAACATGCTTAAAAACTTGTTGAAGCTATCATGAAAGTGTTATTAATGAATGATGTGAAATTGCAAGCATATTATCACCAACGAACTTTCTTTCTGCGAAGTTCATCAAAATATTCTGCACCAACTCCCAGCCTCTAACTGAAAAACTAGTTTGACAAATGGTAGTTCTGATGACAGGTTGTCTTGAAAAGAGTAACAATAACATCCGTATAGAGGAGACTTCCATTTAAGTAATTATGACTTCCTCTACTCATAAAACATACCTCTTGATTTGAATCCAACTCATATCCATTTTTAGCTGCGAAGGCTTTAGCGATCCCCACAGATTCCTACAGCTCAAAAGGGGAAATGGTTGAACTGATAGCTATAATTCATATTAAGAAGAAAACAGTAAAGTAATGATACACTTGTCTTACCAATATAGCCACACCATCAAACAAACTGTGAAAGGGGCTGCATCCCAGAAAAATCTCCTCCTTTTTTCTCGATACGTAAACTCCATTTCGAGAGACTACTTTATCTTCGCAGTTTTCATTCCCTCGTTGGCCATACAACAGTTTCAGAAACTGGCCCATCTCTTCCAATTCTGAACTGAGCTGACTAAATCTTCCTTATCTGCTACTATATTGAAAAGAGAAGGAAATGCTCTTTGAAGTTCTGTCTTCCCACACCACCCGTCATTCCAAAAACGAATGCGTGTGCTTGGGTGGTTTTCTTTTAGCATTTCCACACCCTTGGCGACTTTTGATATACAAGTGAACATTCGATGCGTGTGCTTTTCTTTTTCTTTTCTTTTTTTCCTTATAGCTATCTATAGCCTCCAGTTGGGAGAAACCGATAGTTTTGGATAGTTGTTGTTTGGATAATGGAGATGTGGGTACTTATTGCTAAATTATTGTAGACATGTAATTTTTAAAGTTGGTAATTAAAATTTAGTCACAGGGAAAGTTTTGGATGGATGAAAAAGCGTGACGGAACTTCTATTTGACCCCTCCGTCATTATAATAGTAATAGACTCTTATTATTTTAAACATAAAAAGAAAAACATGTGATGAGGTAACAGCTTTCATATTTGATTCTACGGGGGATTTCTTATTTTGTGCTTGTTGAGAAATAACATGAAAAATCTGTGACATCAATACTTCTGAAGAGTTTAACTTAAAAAAGGAATGAGCTTAATTGATTACATCAGTTCAAAAGCCGACTATTGTACACCAATTCACCATACAATTAAGATGTTTAAATAAATACCCGAGTATGTACTCCATACAGATTAAAAGCAATAGGATTTCTCTCCTCTTGAGTTGGAAATAGAATCTGGGTAGGATAGGATAGATTCACATATCTATTATCATAGAGAGAGAAGAGAGAATGTGTGCTTGCTGATAACATCAGAACTAATCAAAATCAACACCAAGGGCAATCGTAATCTTAAAGCTAAATCAACACGTAATCATTAAGATGCTAAATCAACACCAAACTGATTTAAGTCGTTTTTGATTAGCAATTTAGACATGAAATTCTAAGTAAAGGTCGAGTTCACGAGGAGATTATTGAACAAAAGAACAATCACAAATATGAGGCTATGTTATAGACTCCTTTTCATATGTTGAGATTAGATTATTGCACTTTCAACTTTCAACGTGGAGAGATAATGAACCTAACTGTTTTCTCCTTATTTAAAAGTTCCACACTCATCATAACCTCCAAGTTGTCTTCGAAATAAAAGTCCAAAGTTGTCTACTTGCCCCTAGTTTTTTCCAAATAGAACTAATGTCCATAAAAGTCAACAGCCTTAGAAATTGTTTATGTCCAAAAGGAACTCAATCTTGCGTTATAATCACATCTTCCTTACTTATTTGCTAATAAATTACGCAAAATCTATTTGTTTAACAGGACTAATATTTAAGATTATCCCTGTTCAGTTCTGTATTTGGTTTGTAAAGGATCTAGATTCATTCCTTAGGTTTTGATGATATGGCTTTGCTTAGTTTTCACAAGGGTTGACTTCATTCTTGTTATAGCTTATATAAGCAAATATGTTACTTATTCCCACCCACACCCACACTCTTTCCCATTTTCCTTACTTAGTTCTTGGCTGGTAATCAACCCCTTCTACTTTTCTAAGCACCATATTTTAGTAACATAAACTTTCTTTCTTTTTTGTTTTTACTCTGTTCATAGAAATCACTTATCTATTCAATTCTTGTTAGAAAAAGACAGTACTTGGTCCAGTAATCAACTAGGACAGATTTGAATGCTACGCCTACGAATGAGTTAGTTCTAGGTCAGATTAATCAACTTCTTGTATATTACATTCTCGACACTTGACTCATTACAGCACCAACTCCTAACTACCCAGGTTGTAGCAACATTCAACTGCAGAGTAGGCAGTGGTAATGTTTTCGACCCACCATTGTAATAACTGAAGTTGAAACGGTTAGAAACCAATCTGGACCAGGTTGTATCGTCTTCTGATACCTATCTGGCCTCCCCAAAGAAATACACCAACCAGATATGGTCGAAGTCCTTGGTGAAAGAAATTCGGCAATTCATTTTTGAATTTGATACAACCTGTCATAGAATAAACAATCTGGACCATAAGGTAACGTGAATACTTACTTTTTTTGGTAACGTAATCCTATGATAGATCATATTCGTGGTACCAGAACTAACTACCAATTAAGCTGAATTGCATTACGAGTAATTGATGACAGTGACACCAGCCCACTTAAGGTCTAACTAGAGGATTGCTAGTGCATCGTGCTAGTAAAAGTAGTATAGTAACATAAGGTACATGAATACTTATTTTGTTCCCATTTGTATGGATTATGGTTGCAAAACTAGAGTGGGATGATTTGTTAGAATAAGAAACTTGAAAATTCCTTAAGAGAGATTGGAATAAAGAAGTGGAGGTCCAAACTTAAAGTAAAAAGTTATTTCTGAAACTGATACCTCTATATTGTAATTTTCTTTGCAATACAGGCACCATTGGTAGATGGTTTATTTATTTATTTATTTTTTTGGCACACTTGGTAGATGGTTTGTTGCAGATGCATTAGTTCCGATCAAGTGATGTTGTTGTGTGCTTACCATATTTTCTGATTTGTGGGATCAAATTCAAAAATGAATTGCCTTGAACTTTTGACAGGTTGTATCGTCTTCTTATGTTCATAGAATAAACAAAAAAATCTAACCATCATGCTTGTAGGTAAAGAAATTCGGTCCCGACGTTGATTTTCTTGACGTATTTGTTAGCACGCACACCACTCAGGGTGCTCCTGGTCAACCTCGCTGGGTTGATCAAACCGCCGAGTCTACATATGTAAGTATCAAAATTCTTAATGTATATCAAATTGGATCATATATCTATTATGTTTGATGTTTTATTAATTATTGTATTTTTTTAATGACAGAATGCCTTTAAGATGATTGAAAATGAAGAGGCCACCCAGGGTCGCACGGAGAGTTCAGAGGGAACTCCCGTTCCCGCTTCGTCGAAAATAGAATTATGGCAGAGAGTTGCGTCACAAGGACGAAAAAAAAGGGGGAATAGACTTTACGGATTGGGGGACTATGGTGCCACTCTGGTTTCATCCACACTATCTTCTCCGAGTTTGTCGTCAATAGGAGGATCAAATGCTCCGTTGGACGAAGCTTCGCAAGCCAAGATGGATGCATTGGAAGCTAGGGTGGCGCAGCAAGATGAAGCTATGGCTCGACGAGATGAACAAATGGCTGAGCAGGCACGGGAAATAGCAGAGATGCGCGCCCAGATGGCCGCTTTTATGAATGGATCTTCGTCCACTCCTCGCACCCCTAATTCCTTTACATAATTTCTCTGTGTCGAATATTCAATACAATCGTAATTAACAATAGATTTGGGAAACGAATATGATGTAATAACATTTTGTTCTATTTAATGTTTTAGTTTTGTAGTGCAATTAATTTTTGTCATGAGCCTATTATATATATTTATGATAAATCAGGCACCTAAAAAATTTATATTACTGGCGGTATATTCCGTCGGAAATTACTGACGGAAATGGAAAATGCAAACGGATACGTTCGTCGGTATTACTGACGAAATATATATTGCCGACGAAATAATCCGTCAGGAATTGCTAACGGAAATGGAAATTGCTAACGGATACGTTCGTCAGTATTACTGACGGAAAAATATATTAGTGACGGAGCAAGCTGTTGGGAATCACTAACGGATATGAAAATTGCTAACGGAAATATTCGTCAGTATTGCTGACGGAAATATAAATTACTGACGGAATAATCCGTCGGAAATCACTAACGGAGATGAAAATTGCTAACGGAAACGTTCGTTGATATTACTAACGAAATCTCGACGAAATTTCCGTTAGAAACTAATTCCGTTAGTAATTACTAACGGAAACTAATTCCGTTAGTAATTACTAACGGAAACGAAATTCCGTCAGTAATTACTGACGGAATGAGTTCTGTTTGTGATCACTGACCAAATTTACCGACGGAATACTGACGGAACGGTTCCTAGTAGTGAGAGTACATGCCTACTTATTTGAGCATATGATAATGTATTACGTGTGCTTGATGTTTGAGTCCAGCTAGAGTCGGTTTGTTGAGTCCTTGGGGCGAGACGATGTATCATCTTCACGAATTGTGAGATTCGTGATTTTGATGGATCGCCACGCCGGATTGCACACACCCTCTATCGATGGCCACGGTAGGGAAGTAGTTGATCTCAGTTGTAGTATGGAAACATGACTTTGATAACTATCGGAACTCCAGCGGGGAAATGTCTCGGGGACGTCGATATCCACGAAAGGAATATCGAGGACGCATAAACGTTTTGCACGTGTTTTTGCAGGAGCGACACGGCAGAAAAGGGTAACGATATCATATCCCTTTTTATATGAATTGACTCACGAGTGCTTATATGTGAATAATGTGCTACGTGAATATGATATGATATGGAATGATGTTTGAACGAATTAATGAAATGTTATACTTGTTGATAACATGATAATCGAAATTGTTAAGTATGGATATCTTGACATAATTATTTATGAAATGTATATTATGCCAATAGCATGAATTATTATTGTTGAGCATGATGCCATGACAGGAAGTTATGCTAGTAACTTGCTAAGTCTTTATGACTTACTCCTATTTGTTTTGATTGTTTTCCTTAGATTCGAGCCGAGCGAGCGGTTCGAAGTGAGTATCAAGTTGCGTTGGAGAAGCTTTTGACGAGGTTGCTACCTTGTAATTTTAGTATCTTTTCTTTTGGAAAGGACGATGGGAACATAAATTTATATAAACTTTATGTGGGGTAGCAAGACTTTATGTGTTTGATTATTAGTACTTATGTTAATTAGTACTTAATCCTTTGGGAGCCAACATGTGTTAGTCGTGCCTTATGTAATTTGATGATCATTCTTTAGTTGTTTTAACCATGTATCGGTTAGTTTATTATGTTTGTTATCCGGCATGTTTTTAGCCATTAAGCATGTTAGACTAGAGTTGTAGACTTATTTTAATGTTGGGTTCCGGCCGTAACGTCGCCGATGACTTGGTATATAACTGCTATAAATTGATATCACATGATTTTATTTTTTGACCAAGAGATTCCTTATCTCTAAGGTTGTGTTAGTTTGAGATCGTTAGCTCGGGCACCACCGTTTAATTATATTACGCTTCCGCATGTGTTACAGTTTTTGGCGTACCGACATTATGGCCTTACCCGTTATTTATTATCTTGTGTGTTTTTTACGGCACGACGTCGGGGTCTCGTCTTGGGATCAGGGTCAGGTCGCCACAGTTGGTATCATAGCTATTGGTTAGTTGTCTGCCAGGATAGGCTCCTTGGCCTAGTTTGGGGGTTGGTTTTGTGTGAATCGTTGAATATTAACGTCGAGAGTTATTGTAAGATTAAGATGTTTGAATCTAGAATGTGTGTTAGCACTAGTAGAGGTGCTAGTATTGATGAGTATAAGGTAGTATTAGTAGTATCCATGTTTGAGAATCCACCATAGAATTGGTGGAAAATATTATGAGATTATGGTTTAATATTTAAGTGATGATCACGGAGTTAGCTCATTGGAGCAGAGTACTTAGTAACGAATGAGACTAGGAAGAATCCATGAATTGTGAAAGAGTTATGGATTAAGGATGGAATATTATAGGCAATTTATTTTATTACAGCTTACGGATTATCGAGGGGTTGTGGACAATACTTATGAGAAAGGGTTGGATATTAAGGAATGCATTCGAGAGAGGACCTCGAGAACTGTTAAGGATGATGATTAGTTAGAAGGCAGTTTGAAAAGATTGCCTTAAGTTGAGGATTAACGATTCTAGTAGTGCTAGTAAGCGGTCTAGTGACTCTTAGTAAGCGGTTGGCTGCGGAGTTTTGAGACCTAGTAACTCCTTATTTATATATTATGGTTATTATTATCGGTACTATGAGTATGCGTGGTATCGTTAGCTCACATGCATTCATACATACATTGCATTGAGTATTGAAATCTATTGATTGTTGGTTTCTCGGGTTTATTGATATGATAAAGGATGATGTTCCGGTATGGGATTTGTTTATGGTTTTGATTGAATTTTGATTTTTCGGCAAGCAATTAATTGTGGTATAAAAATGTGATAATGTTTACTAGTTGTATTTGCTAGTGGTGCGTTGAGTTTATACACTCTATGGATATACGTGTAATGTTATGAGTTGCATGAATTAAATGGATTATATGGATTATATGAGTAGAAGTATGATGGTACTTGGTGCTTATATATCACATTTGCATGATATACGTGTATGCATGTGGTATTGTTAATAATAGGAATTTTGTCATTTGCTTAAAGATTAAATTATGAGTAAGGATATGGTTACAAAAAATAAATAAATAAAATAAAATGTATTTAACGGATATAGTTGTATTTGAGTATGAACATGCTTATGTGCATTAGTAGTAAAGGTAACTTGCTTAGTCTGTTGCATGATTATGTGAGACAATAGGGAAGGATGCTTAGAAATTTTCTCATGGACCTTGGCATCCTTGCAACGGAAGCTTTTGAAATCCAATTTAGCCGGTACCCTGAATTGGTGATCAAAAGAGGTTCGTTGGTGGACTAGGATTGGTAGCAAGTAGGTTAGAAATTGACTAAACCAATTACCAAAGGGAACGAACAGAAATGGAATGAATTTTTAATCAATGCTATTATGTGTTGTTATATGTTTCATCCATAATTTGGAAATTTTGAGTGTGGCTTGCATGATAATGAATGTTGACTTATTGTTTTAGGAGCATGTTGTGGAACACTCTTCTTTAGTTTGTGGATTGCCCTATCGGCAATTTTTATGTCTTATGATTTGGAATTTGTTGTACTGAAGTCTCATGTTGTAGCACCGAGGCATATAGTTTCGGAATATTGATCTTTATAAAGTCTTGATTTTGTTTTTGTGATATGTTAAGGATTCACGTGGTTAATTAATCAGTAATGGAATTTGTGTGTACTTTTGTGACTCGAGTCTGAGTCAAATTATTTTCAATCTTAAGTGTTTGGTAATATGGTTATTCGCAATTTTTGAACTTGTGAATGTGAAATTTTTGGTAATTGATTTTTGAGTATTTGGTTTGGTTATTGTGATAATAGACTCGGAGATTGAGTCTAGGTTTATGGTTTTGAGCATCGAGTGTTCACTCGAGATTGAGAGACACCGTAGTTGTGTTTGGGTATTTGTTGTTGGGTGATGACCTAACGTTGGTTTGTTATACGGTTTAGAATTCGGGACGAATTCTTTTTAAGGGGGAGAGGATGTAAGACCCCGATTCCCAGTTAGCTTGAATTGCGTGTAATGCTCGCACTTCTTCCCTTGTTGATCGCTTATTTGATTTCGGAGAGAGTCTAGATGTGTATGAGAGATCACATTAAGACCAAAATACTTTTAATAGATGTCATTTAGTTGTTAACTTGCTAAAGTCACAAGTCGTAACTCGACGATAATCGAAATGCGACGCGATTGAGAGTTTACTCGGGTTTTTGTGTTCCTGACCTCGATTTGGTCCTAGATCTTTACATGATGATTAAATAACATGTTTAGATGTGTTAGACTTCTAAATGGATGCATATATGTAAGTATTAGATATCATTTATAATATCCTTAACATGATTTAAATCTTGTTTGAATGCTTGTCGAATCGACGGTTTGATTGCTACTTTACTTCTTGTCGTTCTTCTTCTTTGTACGAATTTTTCGATTGGTATTATTTTGAACCTAGATGACTATGGGACCTTGGGGAATTAACTTCGAATTATTTTTGAGTGGTCGTGTAAACGTTTACACACGCGCGAGTTTGATTTTCGGAAATTCGCGTATTTCCAAAGGCCAAAATAGGTCTGTAGTATTTTGGCCATAACTTTGTGTACAAAACTCGGAATTCGGATCCGTTTGATTTGTTAGAAACTAGACTCATAGAGATTTCTAAAAATATAGTTTTTGTAATTTTAGGACGTGTATTTCGGTATAGGACCATTTTGTAAAATGACCCAAATTCTGGTCTACTATAGTTGACCACTCATTGTGTGTTAGATTTTCTATTTTGCCAACTTAACCCTACCCAAACCCAACCTAACCCACCCTAAACCACCCTAGTTCATCCTACCTATCCTCTCTTCCATGCTTGACAAGTTTTGGGAGATTTAAGTGCATGTACAACACTTGGCAAAGAAAGACCTACAACATGCACAAACATGCATTGGACACTTCCTCCCACCCCACTTCAGCCATAGAGTGGCCATTACCTCCACTAAACCCATCCTATTCAGCCATCATCTTCCAAATTCGTGGCTGATCATTTCGTACAAGTTATAGAGAGTTTCTTCAAGGTTCTTGAGTGTTCAACAATGGTGGCCAAGTCTTGAGGAATTGAAGCCATTTCCAAAACCCAACCATAGAAGAGAAGAGGAGGGCAAGGAGATCACATACCCACCTTTGCATGGACGTTTCGTACATCTTGTAGGGCTTACTTAAGGTGAGTTACAACATCTCTTTCTTTTTATTTTAGCCTCATTGACCCTAGGGAAAACAATCTTGCTATATGAGGTCAATGAGAGCACTTAAGACATTGTAGAGATGTCATGTTTTTGTATATGCTATATGATGAATTTTGGTTGTATGAACAGATTATAAACAAATTAAAACCATGATTATGATGTCATTTAGGTGTAGTAATGTATGATAAATCATTCTACCTTGTTGTTTAAGTGTTGGGAGCATATTGGATGAGATAGTTAGGCTTGTAGAGATGTCATGTTCTCGTATATGCTAAATGATGCATTTTAGGTTGTATAAAGAGAATATGATCAGATTGTAAACCATGATTTTGTTGTTATTTAGGTTTGATAGTGTATGATAAATCATTCCATCTTGTTGTTTAAGCATTGGGAGCATGTTTGATGAGATAGTTAGGCTTGTAGAGATGCTATGTTCTCGAATATGCTAAATGTTGCATTTTTGGTTGTATGATCAGATTATAAACAGATTATAAACCATGTTTATGATGTTATTTATGTGTGATAATGTATGATAAATCATTCCATCTTGTTTTTTAAGCATTGGGAGCATGTTTGATGAAATAGTTAGGCTTGTAGAGATACTATGTTCTCGTATATGCTAAATGTTGCATTTTCGGTTGTATGAACAGATTATAAACAGATTATAAACCCTTATTATGATGTCATTTATGTGTAGTAATCTATGATAAATCATTCTACCTTGTTGTTTAAGTGTTGGGAGCATGTTTGATGAAATGGTTAGGCTTGTAGAGATGCCATGTTCTCGTATATGCTATATGATGAATTTTTGGTTGCATAAACAGATTATGATCAGATTATAAACCATGTTTATGATGTTATTTAGGTGTGATAATGTATGATAAATCATCCTATCTTGTTGTTTAAGTGTTGGGAGCATATTTGATAAAATGGTTAGGCTTGTAGAGATGTCATGTTCTCGTATATGCTATATGATGAATTTTTGGTTGCATAAACAGATTATGATCAGATTAATAACCATGTTTATGATGTTATTTAGGTGTTATAATGTATGATAAATCACCCTATCTTGTTGTTCAAGTGTTGGGAGCATGTTTGATGAAATAGTTAGGCTTGTAGAGATGCCATGTTCTCATATATGCTAAATGATGCATTTTTGGTTGGATGAACATATTATAATCAGATTATAAACCATGATTATGATGTTATTTATGTGTATTGATGTATGTTAAATCACCCCATCTTGTTCTTCAAGTGTTGGGAGCATGTTTGATGAAATAGTTAGGCTTGTAGAGATGTCATGTTTTCGTATATGCTAGATGATGCATTTTGGGTTGGATGAACAGATTATAATCAGATTATAAACTATGATTATGATTTTATTTATGTGTATTTATGTATGATAAATAACCCTATCTTGTTGTTTAAGTGTTGGGAGCATGTTTGATGAAATGGTTAGGCTTGTAGAGAAGCCATGTTTCACTATATGCTAGATGATGAAATTTTGGTTGGATGAACATGTTGTAAAGTATGTTTATGATGATATTCATGTGTAGAGATAGATGATGAATTATTCTTGTAAGACCCCGATTCCCGATTAACTTGAATTGCGTGCAATGCTCGCACTTCTTCTCTTGTTGATCACTTGTTTGGTTTGTGAGAGAGTCTAGATGTGTATGAGAGATCACATTAAGACCAAAACACTTTTAAGAGATTTCATTTAGTTGTTATCTTGCTAAAGTCACAAGTCGTAACTCGACGATAGTCGAAATGCGACGCGATTGAGAATTTAATCGGGTTTTGTGTTCCTGACCTCGATTTGGTCCTAGATCTTTACATGATGATTAAATAACATGTTTAGATATGTTAGAATTCTAGATGGATGCATATATGTAAGTATTAGAGATCATTCATAACATCCTTAACATGATTTAAATCTTGTTTGAATGCTTGTCGAATCGACGGTTTGATTGCTACTTTACTTCTTGTCGTTCTTCTTCTTTGTACGATTTTTTCGGTTGGTATTATTTTGACCCTAGATGACTAGGGGACCTTGGGGAATTAACTTAGAATTATTTTTGAGTGGTCGTGTAAACGTTTACACACGCTCGAGTTTGATTTTCGGAAATTCGCGTATTTCCGAAGGCCACGATAGGTCTATAGTATTTTTGCCATAACTTTGTGTAGGAAACTCGGAATTCGGATCCGTTTGATGTGTTAGAAACTAGACTCATATATATTTCTAACCATACCTTTTGTGTAATTTTAGGACGTGTATTTTGGTACAGGAACATTTTGTAAAATGATCCAAATTCTGGTCTACTATAGTTGACCACTCATTGTGTGTTAGACTTTCTTTTTGGCCAATCACACACCTAACCTTAATGATAAACTCCCCATATTCAGTTCTTAAACCATCCTAACTATCAACCATTGCATGCCTTACATCTTGTGGGAGTTTTGAGTGCATGGAAGGCACTTGGCAAGGAGAGACATCAACATGCATCAACACGCATTGGCCACTCCTCCCACTCACATTTCAGCCATAGGGTGACCAAACACACCCACTAAGCCTCCCATTTTCTGCCATCTCCCTCCAAAAATGTGGCAGAATACTCCTTGAAGGTTTGAGAGAGTTGTTGAGAGGTTCTTGAGTGTTCATCAATGGTGGCCAAAGCTAGAGGAGTCCATTTACAAATCCAAGCCATAGAAGTGAAGAGGAAGATGAGGAGAACCCATTCCACCCTTTTGCATGTTCGATTTATTTACTTGTACTGGTGATTGTAGGTAAGCTACTATACTCTTGTTATATGAATTTTGGTGCTCATTGACCCTAAGGAAAACAAGGGTGCTATTTGAGGTCAATGAGTACACATGCATGCTTTGTGTGATTTTATTTTGAAGTTAAGAGTGAACTTGCTAAGAATCATGTGTAGGATGATTTCTATGATTTGTGAAGTATGTTAGTGAGGTTCATTGTGTAAGCTTGGGCTTTGATATGATGAGTATATGATTATAAGTTGATGAAGTAAATGGGTTATTGATTATAAGTTGATGAAGTAAATGAGTTATTGATGATGTACATGATTTTTGGAGTTTATTGGATGTTATGAATTGTTAGAATTATAAATGGATATATGTTTGGGAGTTTGGAAGTATACTTGTTGAATCTCTATTTTTTTTATTGTAAGCATGAAGAAGAATTTTTACAATGAATTACATGTTTGAATGTTTCGTTTGACTTTTAAGAATAAGAGTTGACTATTATGCATATGAGAGTATGTTGCCATCTAATTGATGAATTTTTTATTATAAGCATGAAGAAGAATTTTTACAATGAATTACATGTTTGAATGTTTCGTTTGACTTTTAAGAATAAGAGTTGACTATTATGCATATGAGAGTATGTTGCCATCTAATTGATGAATTTTTTATTATAAGCATGAAGAAGAATTTTTACAATGAATTACATGTTTGAATGTTTCGTTTGACTTTTAAGAATAAGAGTTGACTATTATGCATATGAGAGTATGTTGCCATCTAATTGATGAACTTTTGATTGTAAGCATGAAGAAGAACTTTTACAATGAATTACATGTTTGAATGTTTCGTTTGACTTTTAAGAATAAGAGTTGACTATTATGCATATGAGAGTATGTTGCCATCCAATTGATGAATTTTTGATTGTAAGCATGAAGAAGAACTTTTACAATGAATTACATGTTTGAATGTTTTGTTTGACTTTTAAGAATAAGAGTTGACTATCATGCATATGAGAGTATGATGCTATCTAATTCATGAATTTTGGATTATGAACATGTATAATGAATTGTCATTATGGATTTCATGAATAAAATGTTATGTTTGACTTTATTGGGTTGAGTTGACTTTTATGCATATAAGAGCATGTTGGTCAACAATAATTCATGAATTGAAGGTTAGGAGCATGCTAGATGGATTTATATCTTGATTATGAGTATGCTAGATGAATTTACATCTTGTTTGGATAAATGGTTATTTTGAATAAAAGCATGCTTGATTAAATGTTAACATGAGATACATGCTTGAAATGTGATGGTTGACTTTAAATATTAAGTGTTGACTTATGAATGATGATTTGGGGATTGTTGTTGGGAAGGTATGAAATGTTGGGTTGCACAATGTTGCTAAACTTAAGAACTTAACTATGAATAATAGCTAATGAATAATAGGAGGGCTATGATGTAAATAGCTTCTATGCCTTCAAATTTGAAAATAGTAGAAATGACTCAACGGAGTCGATTAGTGGACTAATATGATTATAGTGAATCACATATTGAGACCCTACGGAATTTGGGGTAGTTTTGATGGAGGTTAAACCTCCGAGCGTTTACAAGTGTATGAAGAACACTTGGGTATTAGAGACTTGATATTAATGATATAATGTGTTTGTGTGATAGTTAGCATAGAAATGCATAACTATGTGATTTAAAAAGTAAATATCTACTTCATTGGATTAGTACGGTGTGTTATACTTTTCCTTTGTTTGAGCATGTGAGTATATATTACATGTGCTTGAATTTGAGTCCAGCTGGCGGTTTGGTCGTAGTATCGGCAATGGGATGATTCATAGCCTTTGGGAACATTCGCTATGAATCGTTGCATTGGTTCCCTTTCTCCTCACTATTTGGCCAATAGTGGGATGTGGTCTCGAGATAGAGCCATCTAGCCTAATTTCGAGCTCCCATTTCTCATCCGGGGATTGGATGAATGTAACGAGTACTCATTAAGGGAAACTGGTGAGTTGTGATCATTTGAGGATGAAACCCAAGGTATGATCAGTTGGGTTTTGAACCCGGATTTTGGTTTGAGGATGAATCCCATGGTAAGTTTGGTTGGGCATTGGACCCGGATCTTGGTTGCAACAGTTCGATTTACGTTTCTTGTTACACATGTTTATTTATGAGCACTTATATGAATTGTTGTGCTACGTGGTTAATAATATGATTTACATGAGATGATGATTACTTGATGAAATGTTATGATAAGAAATATAACATGTTACTGAAATGATGACTTTTGATATAGTGTTATACTAGAGATATAACATGCTAATCTTGATTAGAATGGAAACCATTGTCTTTCATATATAAGTTCTTATATGAATTATGTTAAATGATGAAGTGTGAGACTCATGGTATAATTGAGTTATGTGGATGATGTTTTGATGAATATTGCAATATGAAGATGACATGTTAAACATATTGGAATTAAGAATCATATTCTATTGAGATGAATTACTTATGATGAATTATGCAAATGATGTTCTATGAGACGATGGTTAGGTTTCGGTTTGTGTTGTGGGTTATTCCATGAAATGTTATATCTTGAGCATGATATGAGATGTATATGTTTTATTTGAGCATAATGCCATGCCATGACAGTGCATCTTTAGTAGCTTACTAAGTCTTTATGACTTACTATGTTTACCTTGTTTTCCTTAGATTCGAGCCGAGCTAGTGATTCGAAGGAACCCGCCGAGTCTATGATAGTATGTGTGGTTCATTGAGAAGGTTGATACTAGTTTATTAATTGGTAGTCTTTGATTTGGAAAGGTCGATTGGGAAGTGAAGTTATATAAACTTCACTATGGGTGGTAAGCCTTGTGATTATTTAATTGGTACTTGTTTATGTTGTTTAGTCTTTTGCGAGCCGACGGATGTTAGTCGTGCCATGTTAATTTAATAATATTGTTTCTGTCGATATCAAGTTATTTATATCGTTGGTTATGTTTACTACAGCATGTTTTTAGGCGTTAAGCATGCTAGACTAGAGTTGTAGACTTAGTTTAATGTTGGGTTCCGGCTGTAACGTTGTCGATGACTTGGTATATAAATTGTTATTTAATGATATTGCATGATAGGTAGTTTTGTTTTACGTGCCCAATGTTGCGTCACGTGATTTTAATTTTTGGACCGAGAGATTCATTATCTCTTTGGTTGTGTTAGTTTGAGCTTGTTAGCTCGGGCGCCACCGTTTTATTATGTTACGCTTCTGCATGTGTTAAAGTTATTGGCATATCGCCGTTATGGCCTTACCCGTTATTTGTTATCTTGTGTATTTTTGACGGCACGACCTCGGGGTCTCATATTGGGATCCGGGTCCGATCGCCACAATTTTATCTTGTTTGTTTAAGTGTTGGTAGCATATTTGATGAAATGGTTAGACTCATATTTGATGAAATAGAAAGAATGAATATATATGCCTTGTTTGTGACTTCTATTCTATGTTGACTAGTTAATTGTTTGAGTGGAGTTTTATGGGTTTAATAACCTTAGTAAACAGATTGTAAATTATGTTTATGATGATATTCAAGGGTATAGATATATGATAAATCATTCTATCTTGTTTGTTTAAGTGTTGGAAGCATGTTTAATGACTTGTGAATGAGTATATATGCCTAACTTGTGACTGTGATTCTATGTTGCCTACTTAAATGTTTGATATGGGATCTTATGGGTTTAATGACCTTAGTAACCTATTGATTCATGTTAGTATGGACATAGGAGAGTATTGAGGCCAACGACTTCTATACCCTAATTTTTTAAAGATTGATTATGACTCAACGGAGTTGACCATTGGTTTAGTATGACATTAAGGAGTAATATGCCTAAGTCCTACGAATTTTGGGGTAGTATTAATTGAGGTTAAGCCTTCAAGCATTTTAAAGTGTATGAAGAACACTTGATGATTAGAGCCTTGATTTTTATCTCTAATGTGATTATGTGCTAGTTGTGAAGTAAAAGCATGACTAGATGATTGTAGAGTACATGCCTACTTATTTGAGCATATGATAATGTATTACGTGTGCTTGAAGTTTGAGTCCAGGTGGAGTCAGTTTGTTGAGTCTTTGGGGCGGGACGATGCATCATCTTCACAAATTGTGAGATTCGTGATTTTGATGGATCGCCACGCCGGATTGCACACACCCTCTATCGATGGCCACGGTAGGGAAGTAGTTGATCTCAGTTGTAGTATGGAAACATGACTTTGATAACTATCGGAACTCCAGCGGGGAAATGTCTCGGGGACGTCGATATCCACGAAAGGAAATATCGAGGACGCATAAACGTTTTGCACGTGTTTTTGCAGGAGCGACACGGCGGAAAAGGGTAACGGTATCATATCCCTTTTTATATGAATTGACTCACGAGTGCTTATATGTGAATAATGTGCTACGTGAATATGATATGATATGGAATGATGGTTGAATGAATTAATGAAATGTTATACTTGTTGATAACATGATAATCGAAATTGTTAAGTATGGATATCTTGACATAATTATTTATGAAATGTATATTATGCCAATAGCATGAATTATTATTGTTGAGCATGATGCCATGACAGGAAGTTATGCTAGTAACTTGCTAAGTCTTTATGACTTACTCCTATTTGTTTTGATTGTTTTCCCTAGATTCGAGCCGAGCGAGCGGTTCGAAGTGAGTATCGAGTTGCGTTGGAGAAGCTTTTGACGAGGTTGCTACCTTGTAATTTTAGTATCTTTTCTTTTGGCAAGGACGATGGGAACATAAAGTTATATAAACTTTATGTGGGGTAGCAAGACTTTATGTGTTTGATTATTAGTACTTATGTTAATTAGTACTTAATCCTTTGGGAGCCGACATGTGTTAGTCGTGCCTTATGTAATTTGATGATCATTCTTTAGTTGTTTTAACCATGTATCGGTTAAATTATTATGTTTGTTATCCGGCATGTTTTTAGCCGTTAAGCATGTTAGACTAGAGTTGTAGACTTAGTTTAATGTTGGGTTCCGGCCGTAACGTCGCCAATGACATGGTATATAACTACTATAAATTGTTATCACGTGATTTTATTTTTTGACCAAGAGATTCATTATCTTTACGGTTGTGTTAGTTTGAGCGAGTTAGCTCGGGCACCACCGTTTAATTATATTACGCTTCCGCATGTGTTAAAGTTTTTGGCGTACCGCCGTTATGGCCTTACCCGTTATTTGTTATCTAGTGTGTTTTTGACGGCACGACCTCGGGGTCTCGTATTGGGATTCGGGTCGGGTCGTCACAGTTTATGCAATGCATTAGGGGTCACCCTGGTAATTTTATTCATGTATTTCCCTAGGTACTTGTCTACTTATTTTAGTCATTTTCGATATGTAGTTCCTTGGGCCTTGAGGCCCACTAAGGCCATGAGACTGAGGCCCACCAAACCCTTGTTCTTTTATTTATGTAAAGCCCTAGACACTCATTGGTAATACTTGTAATTTTATTTAGGCAACACTCGGATCACCCTTGTCATGTTATTTATGTATCGCAACATGCCCTTGTTATTTTATTTATGTTTGTCCTTTCAGTTATGTAATTCCTTGGGCGCTAAAGCCAAGTTAATTATGCCCTTAATTCCACTAGGCCACTAAACATATTGGTCCCAACATAGATCACCAACAAATCCATAAATTATATTAAGAACATTTCATGTTTAGTTATATTAAGAATATTATATTAAGAACATTTCATCTATCCACTCTGCATATTCATCTTTATTTTACAAACTACTAGATCTTCATTGGATTGATGCCTTTCCTTAAAGAGATTCCTTCTAAGATGGGTTTATCGCAACTAGTAAGTGGGCTAAATGATCCAGAGGTATGGTTTTCTTTATGTTTAGGTTTTTTTCTCTTTGTTTTTAAAAAATTGGATTTTTTCTTCTCTTTTAGTCCTAGGAACCATTCCTTGTAAGTTTATTTATGTAACACCCTTTAACACTAAACACCTCGGTGAATTAGACCTTTGTCATTTTGTTATGCAACGCGCAACCCTTTTGATTTTGTTTATGTAATGCCTCAAACACTGGCCCACTAACCACTAAACCAGACCACCCTAGTCATTACATCATGCAATGCCAAATGCCCTAGGTGGTGAACCTAATAATTCACCTAACTTTCTCAACGATTAACTTAAAAATGCAACTAACTAGGAACGTTCCAGGCTGGTAATCCTTGTCATTTTTTTTATATAACGTCCCATTGGCTGACGACCCTTGTTATTTTGTTTTCATAACGACCTAGACACTAGCTAACGATCCTTTTTATTTTGTTGAAGTAATGCCCTGGTGTTGGCAACCCTTGTCATTTTGTTTACATAACGCCCTAGACACTAGGTTGTAAAACTTATCAATTTGTTTATGCAATGCACCAGGGGTCACCCTGGTCATTTTATTCATGTAATGCCCTAGGTGCTTATCAATTTATTTCGGTCATTTAATTTTCGATAAGTAGTTTCTTGGGCGTTGAGGCCCACTATGGTCATGATACAGAGGTCCACCAAACCCTTGTTATTTTATTTATGTAACGCCCAAGACACTCGTTGGTAATACTTGTAATTTTGTTTATGCAACACTCGGGTCACCCTTGTCATTTTATTCTTGTATCGCCACATGCCCTTGTTATTTTATTTATGTTAGTCCTTTCAGTTAATTATGCCCTTAATTACACTAGCCCACTAAACATATTGGTCGCAACATAGATCACCAGCAAATCCATATATTATATTGAGAACATATCATGTTTCTTTCATTTATGCACTCTACATATTCATCTTTACTTTACAAACTAATAGATCTTCAGTGGATTGATGCCTTTCCTTAAAGAGATTCCTTCTGAGATAGGTTTATCGCAACCAGTAAGTGGGCAAAATGATCTAGAGGTATGGTTTTCTCTATATTTAGTTTTTTTCTATTTGTTTTTTTGTCCTTAAAAAATGTTTTTTTCTTCTCTCTTCGTCCTAGGAACCATTCCTTGTCAGTTTATTTATGTAAAACCCTTTAACACTAAGCACCTCGGTGAATTAGACCTTTGTCATTTTGTTATGCAGTGCGCAACCCTTTTGATTTTGTTTATGTAACGCCTTAAACACTGGCCAACTAAGCACTAAACCAGACAAACCTAGTCATTACATCATGCAATGCCAAACGCCCTAGGTGGTGAACCTAATAATTCACCTAACTTTTTCGACGATTAACTTAAAAATGCAAATAACTAGGCACGTTCCAGACTTGTAATCCTTTTCATTGTTCATTTTGTTTGATATGTAGTTCCTTGGGCCTTGAGGCCCACTAAGGCCATGAGATTGAGGCCCACCAAACCCTTGTTATTTTATTTATGTAAAGCCCTAAACACTCATTGGTAATACTTGTAATTATGTTTATGCAACACTCGGATCACCCTTGTCATGTTATCCATGTATCGCCACATGCCCTTGTTATTTTATTTATGTAAGTTCTTTCAGTTATGTAATTCCTTGGGCGCTGAAGCCGAGTTAATTATGCTCTTAATTACACTAGCCCACTAAACATATTGGTCACAACATAGATCACCAACAAATCCATAAATTATATTAAGAACATTTCATGTTTATTTCATTTATCCACTCTAAGTATTCATCTTGATTTTACAAACTACTACATCTTCATTGGATTGATGCCTTTCCTTAAAGAGATTCCTTCTAAGATGGGTTTATCGCAACCAGTAAGGGGGCTAAATGATCCAGAGGTATGGTTTTCTCTATGTTTTGTTTTTTTCTCTTTTTTCATAAAAAAATGGATTTTTTCTTCTCTCTTAGTCCTAGGAACCATTCCTTGTTAGTTTATTTATGTAACACCCTTTAACACTAAACACCTCGGTGAATTAGACCCCATTCCTTTGATTTTGTTTATTAAGCCCACTAAGCACTAAACCAGACTACCCTAGTCATTACATCATGCAATGCCAAATGCCCTAGGTGGTGAACCTAATAATTCACCTAACTTTTTCAACGATTAAATTAAAAATGCAACTAACTAGGAACGTTCCAGGCTTGTAATCCTAGTCATTTTGTTTATATAACGTCCCATTGGCTAACGACCCTTGTTATTTTGTTTTTGTAACACCCTAGACAATAGCTAATGAGCCTTGTTATTTTGTTGAAGTAATGCCCTGGTGTTGGCAACCCTTGTCATTTTGTTTATGTAACGCCCTATATACTAGGTTGTAAAACTTGTCATTTTGTTTATGCAATGCACCAGGGGTCACCCTGGTCATTTTATTCATGTAATGCCCTAGGTGCTTATCAACTTATTTCGGTCATTTTCGATAAGTAGTTTCTTGGGCCTTGAGGCCCACTAAGGCCATGCTACTGAGGTCCACCAAACCCTTGTTATTTTATTTATGTAACGCCTTAGACACTCGTTGGTAACACTTGTAATTTTGTTTATGCAACACTCGGGTCACCCTTGTCATTATATTCATGTATTGCCAAATGCCCTTGTTATTTTATTTATGTAAGTCCTTTCAGTTATGTAATTACTTGGGCGCTGATGCGGAGTTAATTATGCCCTTAATTACGCTGGGCCACTAAACATGTTGATCCCAACATAGTTCACCAAGAAATCCATAAATTATATTAAGAAAATTTCATGTTAATTTCATTTATCCAGTCTTCATATTCATCTTTACTTTACAAACTTCTAAATCTTCAGTGGATTGATGCCTTTCCTTAAAGAGATTCCTTCGGAGATGGGTTTATCGCAACCAGTAAGTGGGCTAAATGATCCAGAGCCATGGTTTTCTCTATATTTTTTTTTTTTTTGTCTTTGTTCTTTTGTTCTTGAAAAAATGGTTTATTTCTTCTCTCTTAGTGCTAGGAACTATTCTTTGTCAGTTTATTTATGTAACACCCTACTCATTTTGTTTTGGTAACGCCCTAGACACTAGGTTGTAACACTTGTTATTTTCTTTATGCAATGCCTTAGGTGTCACCCTGGTCATTTGATTCATGTATCGCCCTAGGCCCTTAACAACTTATTTGAGTCATTTTCGATACGTAGTTCCTTGGGCCTTGAGACCCACAAAGGTCATGAGATAGAGGTCCACCAAACCCATGTTTTTTTAATTTATGTATCGCCCTAGACACTCGTATGTAACATTAGTTGTTAAAAAATGGTTTTTTTCTTCTCTCTTAGTCCTAGGAACTATTCCTTGTCAGATTATTTATGTAACACCCTTTAACACTAAGCACCTCACTGAATTAGACCTTTGTGATTTTGTTATGTAGTGCGCAACCGTTTTGATTTTGTTTATGTAACGCCTTAAACACTGGCCCACTAAGCACTAAACCAGACAAACCTAGTCATTACATCATGCAATGCCAAATGCCCTAGGTGGTGAACCTAATAATTCACCTCACTTTTTTGACGATTAACTTAAAAATGCAACTAACTAGGCACGTTCCAGGCTTGTAATCCTTGTCATTTTGTTTATATAATGTCCCATTGGTTGAAAACCCTTGTTATTTTGTTTTTGTAACGCCCTAGACACTAGCTAACGACCCTTGTTATTTTGTTGAAGTAATGCCCTGGTGTTGGCAACCCTTGTCATTTTGTTTATGTAAAGCCCTGGACACTAGGTTATAACACTTGTCATTTTGTTTATGCAATGCACTAGGGGTCACCCTGGCCATTTTATTCTTGTATTTTTTTATTTTTTTATTTTTAAGGAAACAGGGGCGGCACCCTGTAGGATTTTATTAAAAAATAAAAAGGGATACAGACGAGAGGGGGACAACCAGCCTTGCCCTTATAAAAGGGAGGACAGAGGAGCCTAACCTCGAAAAGGAAATACAGAGAAATTTTTTATTTTTTAAAACTTCCTATACTCATAAATGCCAAAACTATTTTGCTGGAGGGCCTGACGAGTCACCCTGGGCAGATGACGGAGCTGGTGAAAATCGAGAGACGACTGATGATTATGAGCCTCCGACGCCAAACTGTCTGCAACTCTATTCCTTTCTCGGTGAACATGATAAATATCAAAGTTACTACACATCAAGATGCATTGACGAACTACATACTCATAAGCCCAAGGAGAGCAACAATGTCCTTTAATTACTTGAACGGCTACCAAAGAGTCTGTTTAACCATCACCGAATGGAGATTCAAGGCATGACACAATTTTAAACCATCTCTAAGAGCAAATAATTCACCTTGCATATTAGTACCAGTACCATAGAAATTAGAGAATGCTGCAATGAAATGACCCATAGAATTACGAATCACACCCCCACCTGAACAAGACCCATTTCTAGCAGAACCATCGGTATTGATTTTAACCATATTATCCGGGGGAACTTTCCAACGGATCCACTTACCATCACTAACTCTGATAGGACAGATCGGAAGATTTAAAGACATG
Organism: Codonopsis lanceolata; assembly: GCA_013146195.2. NCBI lineage: Eukaryota > Viridiplantae > Streptophyta > Magnoliopsida > Asterales > Campanulaceae > Codonopsis > Codonopsis lanceolata. The sequence continues at coordinate 62,984,861 of CM028382.1, read as the reverse complement.
AAACCAAGACGACCTGCAAGGTTTGATGGAGCCTTTGGAGAAAACAAAGATAACATGTCCCGGAGATGAGATATAACTTGTTTAAAAATCTGCTCAACATTCATAGCGATCCCATCATAGACTGCCCTGCATCTTGCCTTCCAAACTTCCCAACAATTGAACATTAGAATACCAATACGGCATAGGCGCAATTGATGTCTAACAGAAGCACCCTTAAGCCAAATATCACAAAGATGAGAGATAGAGTCATAATAGGCTATTTTCCCAAAAGCGTTTGCAAAACGTAACCACAACTCTTGAGCGATTTCAGATTGAAGAAACAAATGCGAAATCGATTCTTGGGCTGGAGCAGACAGGCAGCAAACACATTTAGATACTATAGGGATTTACTTGAAATGAAGAGCTAGATCAACAGGAATGGCACCCCACATTAATTTCCAAACAAAGCCACTAATTTTGAGAGGTATACCCGGCTGGGGCCAAAAGGGCCCGATTTGCGGGAAATGCTGTCTCAAGCCATCCCAAAATCTGGAAGTGGAAAAAGAACCATTTGGAGAACCAGTCCAAACAAGGTGGTCCACAATATTTTCATCAAGAACAATTTGCCGAATATTACTATGCAACGAATCAGGAATCAGATGAAGGAATTAGGGAAGATGAGGGAGAGCAGTTCGGACAGACAGATTAATGTCGATGGGCCGAGGACCCTTTAGACGCTGGCCACACCAGTTCTCATTCCAAAATGATATCTCACCTTTTCCAACTACCCATATGCAATTGTCTCTGACCAGTTGCATATGTTGCATAACAACCTTCCAAATCCGGGAAGCACCCAAGGGGATCCGCCAATTAAACCTGCCCCCATATTTAGAATTAACAAATTGAGCCCATAAACTATTACCTTGAATTGCATTCCAATCCAACTTCGCATGCATGGAAGCCATCACTTGTGAAAGGGAACGAAGGCCTAGACCACCTTCCAAAAGAGGACGGCATATAACTTCCCATGAGACCCAATGCAATCTTTTGTCGCCACCTTGATTCCATAAAAATCGAGCAAAAGCAGCCTCAAGCCTCTTCAGAACGAGCTGGGGAATATGAAGAGCAGATAGAGAGTATATAGGGATGCTACTATGAACAGATTTGAGCAGAGTGATTTTTCCCCCAAAAGATAACAGACGAGCTTTCCAACCATTGATACGAGACAAAACCTTATTTTCCAACTCTTCAAGGTGGTTACTTTTAAGTCTACCCGGGACAAGAGGAATGCCAAGATATTTCATAGGGAATTGTCTCCGAGAGCAACCAGCCCATTGCGTAATCGAAGACACATTACGAGACGAACACCAGGCAGAAACAAAGAAACCACTTTTACTAAGATTAACCAATTGTCCAGACGCTCGTTCATAGGAGTGAAAGATTTGCCGAAGATTTTGGACAGACTTCTTACCACCATTACTAAAAACCAGAATATCGTCCGCATACATTAAATGGGAAACAATCAGCCCACCCCGGCCATGGTTTAAGGGGATACAGAGACCTTCAAGAAAGGCTTGCTTTAGTTTTAGGATAAGATCTCTTGAGCGAGGATGAACAGGAGCGGGGAGAGGGGATCACCTTGCCGCACCCCTCTTGTT
>CM028382.1:62867788-62983124 GCA_013146195.2 Codonopsis lanceolata | reverse complement strand
CTTTTCCTCCATTAATAATCTTAGGACTAAGGTATTGGAGAAATCCCTAAAATTTTCATGTTCAATAAAATAGCATGACCCCTCATTATAGTTGTTCATTAATGATTGTGAACACATTTTGGAAGAGAAATCCTCCAATTCAACCTTTGAAACATGTGTAGGATTTTATGAATTCTCTATGAAGTTGTGATTTTGACATTTTGTAAAAAGCATGAATGTTGTTTATAATGAGCTTAGGAATAACTCTTGTGAAGGAATATGTTTCAACTTCAAGGTTTAACAAAATCCAAAACTAGGGTTTGAAACTCGGGATTGTGTTTAAGGCTAGTTTAAGATCATGAACGGCCTAGTTATCGAGTTCTAAATGAAAGGAGAACTTAGGAAAGGGCAATGTGATGCATATAGTATCAATGCTCAACTTGGTTGAATTTTAGTAAAACTCACGGAGTTGAGATTAGGGAGTTATTGAACAATACCGACTCCACATTCAATCCCTACGACGTTTGTAGTGCGTTAGACTAATATATTAGCCTACGTGACTTTGGGATGGATTGAAGGGCATGTTTGATATGAGTGATTATAAGACTCAATCGAGTTCTTATGTGGTTTATGTGATTGTGTGAAGCAAATGCACAATTGAGAGCATGTTGTAGATTGATGTATCTACTTGACGGTTGAATTCTCTTGTCGAATTCCTACTTGAGTCTTTAATGAGTAAAAACACCTACTTGTTGAATAATGAATTTGAGGACTATTCTATGAGAAGATTTGAATTGGGGCTTTCTTAGTACTCTATACATGGAGTCTACTTGTATAAGTCGCTAGGATGACCATGTTGTTATCTAAGACTCACAGGTATGGTTTGACCTTACGAGTTATTACCGCATCTAGTGTTGCTTAAGTCTTTGACTACCATCGACTTTTGTGTTATTGAATGAGTTACTACTTTAGGAAGAGTTTAGTAAATGACTTCATGATCCGAGACTAACGGAGTAGTCTTGGATAGTACTTAATGACTGATGGTTAAGTTGTGACTCTATTGAATTTCATAGGTGAATATTGAATACCGTGTATATTTTATATTATGACTAAATGCATGATTTCCTACCTTGTCAAGAATTGATTCTTCTATGTGTTTCTATGATATGACTTATGAGCATATTGAATGTATTTGCCTTCTCGTGCACGTCTATTCTACGCTTAATGAATTGTGGTGAACTTGGATTCTACTATTAAGTGGAATTATGAATCAAAATTGAACTAAGCTTGATTTCACAATAATCAACTTAGGCTTCCCTTATATAATCGACTTGGGACTTGAACTAAATTTCTAAATGGAAAGAGAACCTTGCTATGCCTCAAACGAGAACATAGAAAAGAGTCTTGGGACACATATAGTGTTCAAACTCTATTTGGTTGAATTGTAGTAAAGACTCAATCAGTCGAAGTTAAGGAACAATTGAGCCTTACAAGGATCGTGGTGAGATCCTATGATAATTATATTCCAGCTTGACTAGATTACTAGCTTTTGGGACTTGAATTGAATAGAGTGAACAAACTTGGCACTTATGATTTAGAGACTCAAATGAGTTCCTATTGTGGTTTTGTGATTTATGTAACAATGTGCATAATCGTATGAGTTTAGTAGGTCATTATATCTACTTGAGAATTAGCAAGTAAACATCTACTTGTGCATTGCATATAAGTCCAGCTGGCATTACTTGAGTTTTCATGATGTTGGTGGGACGATGCATTGTCTTCACGAATTATGGGATTCGTGATTGTAATGTATCGCCGCATCGGATTCGGGTTTCACACACACCTCCACCGCTAGCTACAAGGGGGAAGTAGCCCCTTTGCGTAACCAAAAAGAGCGCATTGGCTAGTGCTATTTTCCCGAGTAGAGAGCTCGGACCGAGAAGAGAGCTCGGTACTTTGATACCCGAACACGGTATCACCGGCACGATATGATTAACTTGTGATTGCGTGAGCAATACGACGTGATTTGGTACCTTCTCTACCCTTTATGTGGCTTACTATGAGCACTTATGTGATAAAAAAGTGTTAGTTAAACATGAGATCTTATTGACCATGTTTGTATGGGCTGATGTTATATGAGAGATTTGATGTGTATATATATAGATATGCACATTTATACATGATGATTGTATGAGAGATTTGATATGTATATGTAGAGATATACATAATTATATATGAGATATTTATGAGAGATTTGATATGTATATATAGAGATATGCATACTGATATAGGTGTATATATATAAATATGCACCCTTACACGTGATGATTATATGAATAGCTTGATTAGTATATATGATGATATATATATACTTGCATATGATGTTTTGTGGGAACTACCTTCTAATTCATTTGATTTGTGTTTGAACAGGAATTATACCGGTTCATTTGGACGGTTTAGTAAGTGAGAAGAAATGAATATCTTGTGGAGTATCGAAATGATACGACGCCTCTTCATCGGGTTTTTCTCACATTTATAAATGACACCATGGTTATGTTTATGTTACATAATTATATGTTGCATATATATCGTGGGAGCGTACTGGGTCATTATGACTCATCCCGTACTTGTTTTTTAGTTGCAATAACTGATCGTTGCACTGAGGTCGAGTAGATCGTGACTGTAGCATGGCGCAGCTGGTCGATAGACCGAGGTTAGACCGTGTGGTTCGTGTTTGTAGCAGCCGACTTTCCCGAGTAGTAGCTTGTGGTGTCTTGTTTTTTTTTAGCATTGTCATTGATTTAATGTACTTTGCTATTCTTGTGAGATCGGTATTTTGTAAAGTTATTTAGACTTTACAGTCGGGTATATACTTGGGTATTTGTGTTAGTTCTTTCTTGGGCCGACGTGTTGTGTCGTGCCTTGTTCGTGGTTTCGTATATATTCCAGTTGTCTCCCGGACACTTATAGCTTTGGGGCCTTTCTTTATCCTACTTATGATAGTTGTTGGTTGACCGCGGTATGCTTTAGCCGTTGGGTAATTGATATATCAGGTTGGTTCTTTGATGAAACGCCGACTGGAGTGTCCGATGGTTTGATTAGCGTCCTGCATTGTTGCACGCGAAGTTTTGTTTTCCTCCTTTGAGAGATAATGTCTCTCTTGGTTTCATTGTCGTTGGTTTCGAGCTTCATAGCTAGGGACTTCTTTCTTATATTGCTTCCGCTGATTTGATTTTTGAAATACCGTATTTTAGTGCGGTGTTATGTTCAAGTTTAGATCGAGTTTGCTCGACTGTTTGACTAGCACTACTGTTTAACAAGTGCTTGTCCTCTTCTTAAGTTATTTCCAGCGACACGACCTTGGGATTTCGTGTTGGAATCCGGGTCGGGTCGTCACATTTCTTCTCTCTTAGTCCTAGGAACCATTCCTTGTCACTTTATTTATGTAACACCTTTTAACACTAAGCACCTCGGTGAATTAGACCTTTGTCATTTTGTTATGCAGTGCGCAACCCTTTTGATTTTGTTTATGTAACGCCTTAAACACGGGCCCACTAAGCACTAAACCAGACAAACCTAGTCATTACATCATGCAATGCCAAACGCCCTAGGTGGGGAACCTAATAATTCACCTAACTTTTTCGATGATTAACTTAAAAATGCAACTAACTAGGCACGTTCCAGGCTTGTAATCCTTGTCATTTTGTTTATATAACGTCCCATTGGTTGACAAGGCTTGTTATTTTGTTTTTTTTAACGCCCTAGACACTACCTAACGACCCTTGTTATTTTGTTGAAGTAATGCCCTGGTGTTGGCAACCCTTGTCATTTTGTTTACGTAACGCCCTAGACACTAGGTTGTAAAACTTGTCAATTTGTTTATGGAATGAACCATGGGTCACCCTGGTCATTTTATTCATGTAATGCCCTAGGTGCTTATCAATTTATTTCTGTCATTTTCGATAATTAGTTTCTTGGGCCTTGAGGCCCACTAAGGTCATGATACTGTGGTCCACCAAACCCTTGTTATTTTATTTATGTAACGCCCTACACACTCGTTGGTAACACTTGTAATTTTGTTTATGCAACAATCGGGTCACCCTTGTCATTATATTCATGTATTGCCACATGCCCTTGTTATTTTATTTATTTAAGTCCTTTCAGTTATGTAATTACTTGGGCGCTGATGCGGAGTTAATTATGCCCTTAATTACACTGGCCCACTAAAAATGTTGATCCCAACATAGATCACCAAGAAATCCATAAATTATATTAAGAACATTTCATGTTAATTTCATTTATCCAGTCTACATAATCATCTTTACTTGACAAACTTCTAGATCATCAGTGGATTGATGCCTTTCCGTAAAGAGATTCCTTTCGAGATGGGTTTATCGCAACCAGTAAGTGGGCTAAATGATACAGAGGCATGGTTTTCTCTATATTTAGTTTTTGTCTCTTTGTTCTTTTGTTCTTAAAAAAATGGTTTATTTCTTCTCTCTCTGTCCTAGGAACTATTCCTTGTCAATTTATTTATGTACCACCCTTTAACACTAAGAACCTCGGTGAATTAGACCTTTCTCATTTTGTTATGCAATGAGTAACCATTTTGGTTTTATTTATATAACGCCTCAAACACTGGCCCACTAAGCACTAAACCAGACCACCCTAGTCATTACTTAATGCAATGTCAAACGCCCTAGGTGTTGAACCTAATAATTCACCTAACTTTTTGAACGAATAACTTAAAAATGCAACAAACTAGGCACGTTCCAAGCTTGTAATCCTTGTCATTTTGTTTATATAACGTCTCATTGGCTGACTACCCTTGTTATTTTGTTTTTGTAACGCCCTAGACACTAGCTAACGACCCTTGTTAGTTTGTTGAAGTAATGCTCTAATGTTGGCAACCCTTGTCATTTTGCTTACGTAACGCCCTAGACACTAGGCTGTAACACTTGTCATTTTGTTTATGAAATGCACCAGGGGTCACCCTGGTCATTTTATACATGTATTGCCCTAGGTCCTTGTCAACTTATTTTAGTCATTTTCGATATGTAGTACCTTTGGCCTTGAGGCCCACTAAGGCCATGAGATTGAGGTCCACCATACCCTTGTTCTTTTATTTATGTAACACCCTAGACACTCATTGGTAATACTTGTAATTTTGTTTATGCAACACTCGGGTCACCCTTGTCATTTTATTCATGTATCGCCACATGCCCTTGTTATTTTATTTATGTAAGTCCTTTCAGTTATGTAATTCCTTGGGCGCTGAAGCCGAGTTAATTATGCCCTTAATTACACTAGCCCACTAAACATATTGGTCCCAACATAGGACACCAACAAATCCATAAATTATAATAAGAACATGTTATGTTTATTTCATTTATCCACTCTACACATTCATCTTTACTTTACAAACTAATAGATCTTCAGTGGATTGATGCCTTTACTTAAAGAGATTCCTTCTGAGATAGGTTTATCGCAACCAGTAAGTGGGCAAAATGATCTAGAGGTATGGTTTTCTCTATATTTAGTTTTTTTCTATTTGTTCTTTTGTTCTTAAAAAATGGTTTGTTTCTTCTCTCTTAGTCCTAGGAACCATTCCTTGTCACTTTATTTATGTAACACCCTTTAACACTAAGCACCTCGGTGAATTAGACCTTTGTCATTTTGTTATGCAGTGCGCAACCCTTTTGATTTTGTTTATGTAACGTCTCAATCACTGGCCCACCGTAGTCATTACATCATCCAATGCCAAACGCCCTAGGTGGTGAACCTAATAATTCACCTAACTTTTTCGACGATTAACTTAAAAATGCAACTAACTAGGCACGTTCCAGGCTTGTAATCCTTGTCATTTTGTTTATATAACGTCCCATTGGTTGACAACCCTTGTTATTTTGTTTTTTTTAACGCCCTAGACACTAGCTAACGACCCTTGTTATTTTGTTGAAGTAATGCCCTGGTGTTGGCAACCCTTGTCATTTTGTTTACGTAACGCCCTAGACACTAGGTTGTAAAACTTGTCAATTTGTTTATGGAATGAACCATGGGTCACCCTGGTCATTTTATTCATGTAATGCCCTAGGTGCTTATCAATTTATTTCTGTCATTTTCGATAAGTAGTTTCTTGGGCCTTGAGGCCCACTAAGGTCATGATACTGTGGTCCACCAAACCCTTGTTATTTTATTTATGTAACGCCCTAGACACTCGTTGGTAACACTTGTAATTTTGTTTATGCAACAATCGGGTCACCCTTGTCATTATATTCATGTATTGCCACATGCCCTTGTTATTTTATTTATTTAAGTCCTTTCAGTTATGTAATTACTTGGGCGCTGATGCGGAGTTAATTATGCCCTTAATTACACTGGCCCACTAAACATGTTGATCCCAACATAGATCACCAAGAAATCCATAAATTATATTAAGAACATTTCATGTTAATTTCATTTATCCAGTCTACATATTCATCTTTACTTGACAAACTTCTAGATCTTCAGTGGATTGATGCCTTTCCGTAAAGAGATTCCTTCTGAGATGGGTTTATCGCAACCAGTAAGTGGGCTAAATGATCCGAGGCATGGTTTTCTCTATATTTAGTTTTTGTCTCTTTGTTCTTTTGTTCTTAAAAAAATGGTTTATTTCTTCTCTCTTAGTCCTAGGAACTATTCCTTGTCAGTTTATTTATGTACCACCCTTTAACACTAAGAACCTCGGTGAATTAGACCTTTCTCATTTTGTTATGCAATGAGTAACCATTTTGGTTTTATTTATATAACGCCTCAAACACTGGCCCACTAAGCACTAAACCGCACCCCTAGTCATTACTTAATGCAATGTCAAACGCCCTAGGTGTTGAACCTAATAATTCACCTAACTTTTTGAACGACTAACTTAAAAATGCAACAAACTAGGCACGTTCCAAGCTTGTAATCCTTGTCATTTTGTTTATATAACGTCCTCATTGGTCGACTACCCTTGTTATTTTGTTTTTGTAACGCCCTAGACACTAGCTAACGACCCTTGTTATTTTGTTGAAGTAATGCTCTAGTAATGTTGGCAACCCTTGTCATTTTGCTTACGTAACGCCCTAGACACTAGGCTGTAACACTTGTCATTTTGTTTATGAAATGCACCAGGGGTCACCCTGGTCATTTTATACATGTATTGCCCTAGGTCCTTGTCAACTTATTTTAGTCATTTTCGATATGTAGTACCTTTGGCCTTGAGGCCCACTAAGGCCATGAGATTGAGGTCCACCATACCCTTGTTCTTTTATTTATGTAACACCCTAGACACTCATTGGTAATACTTGTAATTTTGTTTATGCAACACTCGGTCACCCTTGTCATTTTATTCATGTATCGCCACATGCCCTTGTTATTTTATTTATGTAAGTCCTTTCGCTTATGTAATTCCTTGGGCGAGTTAATTATGCCCTTAATTACACTAGCCCACTAAACATATTGGTCCCAACATAGGACACCAACAAATCCATAAATTATAATAAGAACATGTTATGTTTATTTCATTTATCCACACTACACATTCATCTTTACTTTACAAACTAATAGATCTTCAGTGGATTGATGCCTTTACTTAAAGAGATTCCTTCTGAGATAGGTTTATCGCAAGCAGTAAGTGGGCAAAATGATCTAGAGGTATGGTTTTCTCTATATTTAGTTTTTTTCTGTTTGTTCTTTTGTTCTTAAAAAATGGTTTGTTTCTTCTCTCTTAGTCCTAGGAACCATTCCTTGTCACTTTATTTATGTAACACCCTTTAACACTAAGCACCTCGGTGAATTAGACCTTTGTCATTTTGTTATGCAGTGCGCAACCGTTTTGATTTTGTTTATGTAACGCCTTAAACACTGGCCCACTAAGCACTAATCCAGACAACCTAGTCATTACATCATGCAATGCCAAACGCGCTAGGTGGGGAACCTAATAATTCACCTAACTTTTTCGATGATTAACTTAAAAATGCAACTAACTAGGCACGTTCCAGGCTTGTAATCCTTGTCATTTTGTTTATATAACGTCCCATTGGTTGACAACCCTTGTTATTTTGTTTTTTTTTAACGCCCTAGACACTAGCTAACGACCCTTGTTATTTTGTTGAAGTAATGCCCTAGTGTTGGCAACCCTTGTCATTTTGTTTACGTAACGCCCTAGACACTAGGTTGTAAAACTTGTCAATTTGTTTATGGAATGAACCATGGGTCACCCTGGTCATTTTATTCATGTAATGCCCTAGGTGCTTATCAATTTATTTCTGTCATTTTCGATAATTAGTTTCTTGGGCCTTGAGGCCCACTAAGGTCATGATACTGTGGTCCACCAAACCCTTGTTATTTTATTTATGTAACGCCCTAGACACTCGTTGGTAACACTTGTAATTTTGTTTATGCAACAATCGGGTCACCCTTGTCATTATATTCATGTATTGCCACATGCCCTTGTTATTTTATTTATTTAAGTCCTTTCAGTTATGTAATTACTTGGGAGCTGGTGCGGAGTTAATTATGCCCTTAATTACACTGGCCCACTAAACATGTTGATCCCAACATAGATCACCAAGAAATCCATAAATTATATTAAGAACATTTCATGTTAATTTCATTTATCCAGTCTACATATTCATCTTTACTTGACAAACTTCTAGATCTTCAGTGGATTGATGCCTTTCCGTAAAGAGATTCCTTCTGAGATGGGTTTATCGCAACCAGTAAGTGGGCTAAATGATCCAGAGGCATGGTTTTCTCTATATTTAGTTTTTGTCTCTTTGTTCTTTTGTTCTTAAAAAAATGGTTTATTTCTTCTCTCTTAGTCCTAGGAACTATTCCTTGTCAGTTTATTTATGTACCACCCTTTAACACTAAGAACCTCGGTGAATTAGACCTTTCTCATTTTGTTATGCAATGAGTAACCATTTTGGTTTTATTTATATAACGCCTCAAACACTGGCCCACTAAGCACTAAACCAGTCCACCCTAGTCATTACTTCATGCAATGTCAAACGCCCTTGTTGGTGAACCTAATAATTCACCTAACTTTTTCAACGAATAACTTAAAAATGCAACAAACTAGGCACGTTCCAAGCTTGTAATCCTTGTCATTTTGTTTATATAACGTCTCATTGGCTGACTACCCTTGTTATTTTGTTTTTGTAACGCCCTAGACACTAGCTAACGACCCTTGTTATTTTGTTGAAGTAATGCCTTGGTGTTGGCAACCCTTGTCATTTTGTTTACGTAACGCCCTAGACACTAGGCTGTAACACTTGTCATTTTGTTTATGCAATGCACCAGGGGTCACCCTGGTCATTTTATTCATGTATTGCCCTAGGTCTTTGTCAACTTATTTCAGTCATTTTCGATATGTAGTTCCTTGGGCCTTGTGGCCCACTAAGGCCATGAGACTGAGGTCCACCATACCCTTGTTCTTTTATTTATGTAACGCCCTAGACACTCATTGGTAATACTTGTAATTTTGTTTATGCAACACTCGGGTCACCCTTGTCATTTTATTCATGTATCGCCACATGCCCTTGTTATTTTATTTATGTTAGTCCTTTCAGTTATGTAAATCCTTGGGCGCTGAAGCCGAGTTAATTATGCCCTTAATTACATTGGCCCACTAAACATATTGGTCCCAACATAGATCACCAACAAATCCATAAATTAAATTAAGAACATTTCATGTTTATTTCATTTATCCACTCTGCATATTCATCTTTATTTTACAAACTACTAGATCTTCATTGGATTGATGCCTTTCCTTAAAGAGATTCCTTCTAAGATGGGTTTATTGCAACCAGTAAGTGGGCTAAATGATCCAGGGGTATGGTTTTCTCTATGTTTATTTTTTTTCTCTTTGTTCTTAAAAAAATGGATTTTTTTTCTTCTCTCTTAGTCCTAGGAACCATTCCTTGTCAGTTTATTTATGTAACACCCTTTAACACTAAGCACCTCGGTGAATTAGACCTTTGTCATTTTGTTATGCAGCGCGCAACCCTTTTGATTTTGTTTATGTAACGCCTCAAACACTGGCCCACTAAGCACTAAACCAGACTAACCTAGTCAATACACGATGCAATGCCAAACCCCCTAGGTGCTGAACCTAATAATTCACCTAACTTTTTCGACGATTAACTTAAAAATGCATCTAACTAGGCACGTTCCAGGCTTGTAATCCTTGTCATTTTGTTTATATAACGTCCCATTGGCTGAAAACCCTTGTTATTTTGTTTTTGTAATGCCCTAGACACTAGCTAACGACCCTTGTTATTTTGTTGAAGTAATGCCCTGGTGTTGGCAACCCTTGTCATTTTGTTTACGTAACGCCCTAGACACTAGGTTGTAACACTTGTCATTTTGTTTATGCAATGCACCAGGGGTCACCCTGGTCATTTTATTCATGTATTGCCCTAGGTCCTTGTCAACTTATTTTAGTCATTTTCGATAAGTAGTTTCTTGGGCCTTGAGGCCCACTAAGGTCATGATACTGAGGTCCACCAAACCCTTGTTATTTTATTTATGTAACGCCCTAGACACTCGTTGGTAACACTTGTAATTTTGTTTATGCAACAATCGGGTCACTCTTGTCATTATATTCATGTATTGCCACATGCCCTTGTTATTTTATTTATGTAAGTCCTTTCAGTTATGTAATTCCTTGGGCATGCGAGTTAATTATGCCCTTAATTACACTAGCCCACTAAACATGTTGATCCCAATATAGATCACCAAGAAATCCATAAATTATATCAAGAACATTTCATGTTAATTTCATTTATACAGTCTACATATTCATCTTTACTTTACAAACTTCTAGATCTTCAGTGGATCGATGCCTTTCCTTAAAGAGATTCCTTCTGAGATGGGTTTATCGCAACAAGTAAGTTGGCTAAATGATCCGAGGTATGGTTTTCTCTATATTTAGTTTTTGTCTCTTTGTTCTTTGTTCTTAAAAAAATGGTTTATTTCTTCTCTCTTAGTCCTAGGAACTATTCCTTGTCGGCTTTATTTATGTAACCACCCTTTAACACTAAGAACCTCGGTGAATTAGACCTTTCTCATTTTGTTATGCAATGAGTAACCATTTTGATTTTGTTTATATAACGCCTCAAACACCGCACTAAGACCCACCCTAGTCATTACAATGCAATGCCATGCAAACCTTAATTCACCTTAACTTTTTGACGACTTAAAAATGCAACTAGACACTTTCGTAATTTTCCACGAATTTGCAAATCACTATTTTGTTGTAATCCACCATTGTCACTTTTTTGTTATTATTTAAACGACCCATTATGTGTTGTTGACCCCTTGTTAATTTTGTTGTAACGCCCTAGACACTAGCTAACGATCATTTTGTTGAAGTTAATGCACCCCTTGTCTTTATTTACACTAGTTTGTTGATTATAGTCACCAATTTGTTTATTTCTGTTGTCAATGCATCCATGGGGTCACCAAACCTTGTTCATTTTATTTTTTATGTATTTTAACACTTTTTCTTCAAATTTTTGTATATGTAGTTCTTTTGTTAATGTATCGAGGCTCATTTTCTTGTTATTTTATTTAACGCTCTAGCTCAAATTGATGTAATTACTTGTAAATTATTGTTAATGCACACTAGACTAAACATGTAAACATCTTGTTACCTAAATCCAAATTATACATTAAGAACATTTTGACTAAATGGAGTTAATTAAAATTTTAAAGCCCTACTAAATGACTAACATTTCGAGATTTGGTCAGACCGAAATTGATTTTGCCTTTCCAATTGAAATCCTTCTAGTATGATAGTTAACAAAATTAAGTCACATTTCATGTTTTTTCATTTTTCCCTGTAGCAATTCATAATTTTCTGATTCTTGGATATGTTATACCTATACTAGGTAACTCTTAAAGTTTCATTAATTTTCGAGTTTATTTTTCATGAGTCTTAAGTGGGCTGTCAAATCTCTGTATCTCACCCTTTAAAGTTCTAAATTGTCCTCTAGTTTCTGAATGAAATTTGGAGTATAATTAGGTTTTTACAAGTTCTCAGCAAATCCTTGTTATCCTTATTTGGATGGCCCTAGTTTCAGAACACAATTTTACAAAATGGCGCAGAATGAGTTATTACCCAACTAAGACTTTATGAACATAGTCATTACCATTCAAGCAATTTCAACGCCAGGTGTGAACTAATAATTCACCATGAACTTTATTGAGTTGAGACTATAAACTCATTCTAGAAATCCATTGCCCTAGACTAACAAAGTAGTCTTGGTGAATATATGATGGGTTAATGGTTAAGTAAATAACTTAGCTTGGTTGTATACTAGAATATGAAATTTTATGATTGATTTAAATTATGACTAAATACATAATTCCTACCTTTGTTGAGATTTTTATTTTGTATGCTTGAGAATATGACTCATGAAGCATATATTGTCTTTGATTACTTGGTGATTTTATTGGTGTTGATTGACTTGTATTTAAATTGTATTCCATTAACAAGTGGAATTGAAAACTTGAAATTTAGGCTACCCTTGTACTTGAGTTTGACTTGTGAACTTAAATGGAATGAGAACCTAGAAATGCCTTAACGTAGAACGAGACCCTACAACTCCTAGAATCCATTGACTAGATTACTAGCTTTTGGACCTTGACTTGAATAGAGTGGACAACTTGACACTTGGGATTTTAGAGACTCAATGAGCTCCTATTGTGGTTTTGTGATTATTGTAACAATGTGCATAATCGTATGAGTTTAGTAGATCTTTATATCTACTTGAGAATTTGCAAGTAAACATCTACTTGTGCATTGCATATAAGTCCAGCTGGCATTACTTGAGTTTTTACGTTGATGGTGGACGATGCATTGTCTTCACGAATTATGGGATTCGTGGTTGCAATGTATCGCCGCATATTCGGTTCACACACCCTCCACCGCTAGCTACGGAAGTAGCCCCTTTGTCGTAACCAAAAGAGCGCATTGGTTAGTGCTATTTTCCCGAGTAGAGAGCTAGAGCTCGGTACTTTGATACCCGATCACGGTATCACCGGCACGATATGATTAATATTTGTGATTGCGGGAGCAACACAGCGACATTGATTCGGTATTCTCTTAAACCTTTATGTGGCTTACTATGAGCACTTATGTAATAACAAAGTGTTACCTGAGACATGAAATATAAATGACCATATTTGTATTGATTGTGAATTAATGAGAGACTTGTTATGTATTTATGTAGATACATATACTGATACTTGAGAATTTCAGGAATGATATAAAATGTATATATATAGATATACATTCCTTTATATATGTTGATTCTTTGTGAAATGTTTTCGACTTATTTGGTTTGTTTATGATCGGAATTTCACCCTAGTCGTTGGACGGTTTAGTACATGAAAAGAGAGATTATCTTGAGAAGTGTCGAGTATACGACACATAGTCCGATGACATGTTTTATTATAACAATGTTTCATTTATGATATGTTGTTTGTAGTAGCGCATTCTTTATGACTCACTACTTTACTTTGTAATTGAAGTAGATCTTGGATCGATAGTTGAGTTGAGGTCGTGATATCCTTTTATCTCCTCCCGAGTTTTTGCTAGCTAGTCCGCTTATTTCTTTTATTTGTGTCCTTTTATTTTGTTGAGGACGATATTTATTTTGTAAAGTTATATAAACTTTGCTAGATTGTTCTAGTATTGTTGTATTATTCCAATAACCGACATTTGTAGTCCAGAACTCCATAGTAGAGTAATCTTTAGTAGCTTGATTTCATTATTCTAGTTATCCTAGTTGTTGTTGTGGTTACATGCTTTAGCCGTGGGTTATGCTTTTCCGTGGGTCATTGTTAATTTGATTTTTGATGTGAGTGCCGATGGTTAGTTCTTGTTTTTTTTGTGAGGCAACGCCTCTTGGTTTCATTTGTTTTCTCTCTTAAGCTCGAGGGCTTGTTCTTTAATGCTTCTTTCGAAATTTTGAAAGCCGTATTTTAGTCCTTCTTGTTCGTGTCTAGAGCTTGTTAGCTCGAATGTTCCACTTACACTTTGTTTTAGCAAGTGTTTGTCCTCTCTTGTAACGTTTTCGATTTTGAATAAACACGGTCCACTAAGAAGTAAACCAGACAAACCTAGTCATTACATCATGCAAGGCCAAACACCCTAAGTGGTGAACCTAATAATTCACATTACTTTTTCGACGATTAACTTAAAAATGCAACTAACTAGGCACGTTCGAAGCTTGTAATCCTTGTAATTTTGTTTATATAACGTCCCATTGGTTGACAACCCTTGTTATTTTGTTTTTGTAACGCCCTAGACACTAGCTAACGACCCTTGTTATTTTGTTGAAGTAATGCCCTGGTGTTGGCAACCCTTGTCATTTTGTTTACGTAACGCCCTAGACACTAGGCTATAACACTTGTCATTTGGTTCGTGCAATGCACCAGGGGTCTCCCTGGTCATTTTATTCATGTATTGCCCTAGGTCCTTGTCTACTTATTTTAGTCATTTTCGATATGTAGTTCCTTGGGCCTTAAGGCCCACTAAGGCCATGAGACTGAGGCCCACCAAACCCTTGTTATTTTATTTATGTAAAGCCCTAGACACTCATTGTTAATACTTGTAATTTTGTTTATGCAACACTCGGGTCACCCTTGACATTTTATTCATGTAACGCCGCATGCCCTTGTTATTTTATTGATGCGTCCTTTCATTTATCTAATTCCTTGGGCACTAAAATCTAGTTAATTATGCCCTTAATTACACTAGCCCACTAAACATGCTGGTCCCAACATAGATCACAATGAAATCCATAAATTATATTAAGAACATTTCATGTTTATTTCATCTATCCACTCTACATATTCATTTTTAATTTACAAACTACTAGATCTTCATTGGATTGATGCCTTTCCTTAAAGAGATTCCTTCTAAGATAGGTTTATCGCAACTAGTAAGTGGGCAAAATGATCCAGATGTATGGTTTTCTCTATAATTAATTTTTTTCTCTTTGTTCTTAAAAAAATGGTTTTTTTCTTCTCTCTTAGTCCTAGGAACCATTCCTTGTCAATTTATTTATGTAAAACCCTTTAAAACTAAGCACCTCGGTGAATTAGACCTTTGTCAGTTTGTTATGCAATGCGCAACCCTTTTGATTTTGTTTATGTAACGCCTCAAACACTGGCCCACTAAGCACTAAACCAGACAAACCTAGTCATTACATCATGCAATGCCAAACGCCCTAGGTGGTGAACCTAATAATTCACCTAACTTTTTCGACGATTAACTTAAAAATGCAACTAACTAGGCACGTTCCAGGCTTGTAATCCTTGTCATTTTGTTTATATAACGTCCCATTGGTTGACAACCCTTGTTATTTTGTTTTTGTAACGCCCTAGACACTAGCTAACGACCCTTGTTATTTTGTTGAAGTAATGCCTTGGTGTTGGCAACCCTTGTCATTTTGTTTACGTAACGCCCTAGACACTAGGCTATAACACTTGTCATTTTGTTCATGCAATGCACTAGGGGTCTCCCTGGTCATTTTATTCATGTATTGCCCTAGGTCCTTGTCTACTTATTTTAGTCATTTTCGATATGTAGTTCGTTGGGCCTTGAGGCCCACTAAGTCCATGAGACGTAGGCCCACCAAACCCTTGTTATTTTATTTATGTAAAGCCTTAGACACTCATTGTTAATACTTGTAATTTTGTTTATGCAACATTCGGGTCACCCTTGACATTTTATTCATGTATCGCCGCATGCCCTTGTTATTTTAATTATGTGTCCTTTCATTTATGTAATTCCTTGGGCACCAAAATCGATTTAATTATGCCCTTAATTACACTAGCCCACTAAACATGCTGGTCCCAACATAGATCACAATGAAATCCATAAATTATATTAAGAACATTTCATGTTTATTTCATCTATCCACTCTACATATTCATTTTTAATTTACAAACTACTAGATCTTCATTGGATTGATGCCTTTCCTTAAAGAGATTCCTTCTAAGATAGGTTTATCGCAACTAGTAAGTGGGCAAAATGATCCAGAGGTATGGTTTTCTCTATAATTAATTTTTTTCTCTTTGTTCTTAAAAAAATGGATTTTTTCTTCTCTCTTAGTCCTAGGAACCATTCCTTGCCAATTTAGTTATGTAACACCCTTTTAAACTAAGCACCTCGGTGAATTAGACCTTTGTCAGTTTGTTATGAAGTGCGCAACCCTTTTGATTTTATTTATGTAACGCCTCAAACACTGGTCCACTAAGAACTAAACTTGACAAACCTAGTCATTACATCATGCAATGCCAAACGCCCTAAGTGGTGAACCTAATAATTCACGTTACTTTTTCGACGATTAACTTAAAAATGCAACTAACTAGGCACGTTCGAAGCTTGTAATCCTTGTAATTTTGTTTATATAACGTCCCATTGGTTGACAACCCTTGTTATTTTGTTTTTGTAACGCCCTAGACACTAGCTAACGACCCTTGTTATTTTGTTGAAGTAATGCCCTGGTGTTGGCAACCCTTGTCATTTTGTTTACGTAACGCCCTAGACACTAGGCTATAACACTTGTCATTTGGTTCGTGCAATGCACCAGGGGTCTCCCTGGTCATTTTATTCATGTATTGCCCTAGGTCCTTGTCTACTTATTTTAGTCATTTTCGATATGTAGTTCCTTGGGCCTTAAGGCCCACTAAGGCCATGAGACTGAGGCCCACCAAACCCTTGTTATTTTATTTATGTAAAGCCCTAGACACTCATTGTTAATACTTGTAATTTTGTTTATGCAACACTCGGGTCACCCTTGACATTTTATTCATGTAACGCCGCATGCCCTTGTTATTTTATTGATGCGTCCTTTCATTTATCTAATTCCTTGGGCACTAAAATCTAGTTAATTATGCCCTTAATTACACTAGCCAACTAAACATGCTGGTCCCAATGTAGATCACAATGAAATCCATAAATTATATTAAGAACATTTCATGTTTATTTCATCTGTCCACTCTACATATTCATTTTTAATTTACAAACTACTAGATCTTCATTGGATTGATGCCTTTCCTTAAAGAGATTCCTTCTAAGATAGGTTTATCGCAACTAGTAAGTGGGCAAAATGATCCAGATGTATGGTTTTCTCTATAATTAATTTTTTTCTCTTTGTTCTTAAAAAAATGGATTTTTTCTTCTCTCTTAGTCCTAGGAACCATTCCTTGTCAATTTATTTATGTAAAACCCTTTTAAACTAAGCACCTCGGTGAATTAGACCTTTGTAAGTTTGTTATGCAGTGCGCAACCCTTTTGATTTTCTTTATGTAACGCCTCAAACACTGACCCACTAAGCACTAAACCAGACAAACCTAGTCATTACATCATGCAATGCCAAACGTTCTAGGTGGTGAACCTATTAATTCACCTTACTTTTTCGACGATTAACTTAAAAATGCAACTAACTAGGCACGTTCCAGGCTTGTAATCCTTGTCATTTTGTTTATATAATGTCCCATTGGTTGACAACCCTTGTTATTTTGTTTTTGTAACGCCCTAGACACTAGCTAACGACCCTTGTTATTTTGTTGAAGTAATGCCTTGGTGTTGGCAACCCTTGTCATTTTTTTACGTAACGCCCTAGACACTAGGCTATAACATTTGTCATTTTGTTCATGCAATGCACTAGGGGTCTCCCTGGTCATTTTATTCATGTATTGCCCTAGGTCCTTGTCTACTTATTTTAGTCATTTTCGATATGTAGTTCGTTGGGCCTTGAGGCCCACTAAGGCCATGAGACGTAGGCCCACCAAACCCTTGTTATTTTATTTATGTAAAGCCTTAGACACTCATTGTTAATACTTGTAATTTTGTTTATGCAACATTCGGGTCACCCTTGACATTTTATTCATGTATCGCCGCATGCCCTTGTTATTTTAATTATGTGTCCTTTCATTTATGTAATTCCTTGGGCACCAAAATCGATTTAATTATGCCCTTAATTACACTAGCCCACTAAACATGCTGGTCCCAACATAGATCACAATGAAATCCATAAATTATATTAAGAACATTTCATGTTTATTTCATCTATCCACTCTACATATTCATTTTTAATTTACAAACTACTAGATCTTCATTGGATTGATGCCTTTCCTTAAAGAGATTCCTTCTAAGATAGGTTTATCGCAACTAGTAAGTGGGCAAAATGATCCAGAGGTATGGTTTTCTCTATAATTAATTTTTTTCTCTTTGTTCTTAAAAAAAATGGATTTTTTCTTCTCTCTTAGTCCTAGGAACCATTCCTTGTCAATTTATTTATGTAACACCCTTTTAAACTAAGCACCTCGGTGAATTAGACCTTTGTAAGTTTGTTATGCAGTGCGCAACTCTTTTGATTTTGTTTATGTAACGCCTCAAACACTGGCCCACTAAGAACTAAACCAGATAAACCTAGTCATTACATCATGCAATGCCAATCGCCGTAGGTGGTGAACCTAATAATTCACCTTACTTTTTCGACGATTAACTTAGAAATGCAACTAACTAGGCACGTTCCAGGCTTGTAATCCTTGTCATTTTGTTTATATAACGTCCCATTGGTTGACAACCCTTTTTATTTTGTTTTTGTAACGCCATAGACACTAGCTAACGACCCTGGTTATTTTCTTGAAGTGATGCCCTGGTGTTGGCAACCCTTGTCATTTTGTTTACGTATCGCCCTAGACACTAGGTTATAACACTTGTCATTTTTGTTTATGCAATGCACCGTGGGTCTCCCGGTCATTTTATTCATGTATTGCCCTAGGTCCTTGTCTACTTATTTTAGTCATTTTCGATATGTAGTTCCTTGGAACTTAAGGCCCACTAAGGCCATGAGACTGAGGCCCACCAAACCCTTGTTATTTTATTTATGTAAAGCCCTACACACTCATTGTTAATACTTGTAATTTTGTTTATGCAACACTCGGGTCACCCTTGACATTTTAGTCATGTATCGCCACATTCCCTTGTTATTTTATTGATGTAAGTCCTTTCAGTTATGTAATTCCTTGGGCACTAAAATCGAGTTAATTATGCCCTTAATTACACTAGCCCACTGAACATGATGGTCCCAACATAGATCACAATGAAATCCATAAATTATATTAAGAACATTTCATGTTTATTTCATCTATCCACTCTACATATTCATTTTTAATTTACAAACTACTAGATCTTCATTGGATTGATGCCTTTCCTTAAAGAGATTCCTTCTAAGATAGGTTTATCGCAACTAGTAAGTGGGCAAAATGATCCAGAGGTATGGTTTTCTCTATAATTAATTTTTTTCTCTTTGTTCTTAAAAAAAAATGGATTTTTTCTTCTCTCTTAGTCCTAGGAACCATTCCTTGTCAATTTATTTATGTAACACCCTTTAAAACTAAGCACCTCGGTGAATTAGACCTTTGTAAGTTTGTTATGCAACCCTTTTGATTTTGTTTATGTAACGCCTCAAACACCGACACTAAACCACAACCCTAGTCATTACATCATGCAATGCCAAACGCCCTAAGTGGTGAACCTAATAATTCACGTTACTTTTTCGACGATTAACTTAAAAATGCAACTAACTAGGCACGTTCGAAGCTTGTAATCCTTGTCATTTTGTTTATATAACGTCCCATTGGTTGACAACCCTTGTTATTTTGTTTTTGTAACGCCCTAGACACTAGCTAACGACCCTTGTTATTTTGTTGAAGTAATGCCCTGGTGTTGGCAACCCTTGTCATTTTGTTTACGTATCGCCCTAGACACTAGGTTATAACACTTGTCATTTTTGTTTATGCAATGCACCAGGGGTTTCCCTGGTCATTTTATTCATGTGTTGCCCTAGGTCCTTGTCTACTTATTTTAGTCATTTTCGATATGTAGTTCCTTGGGCCTTGAGGCCCACTAAGGCCATGAGACGTAGGCCCACCAAACCCTTGTTATTTTATTTATGTAAAGCCCTAGACACTCATTGTTAATACTTGTAATTTTGTTTATGCAACACTCGGGTCACCCTTGACATTTTATTCATGTATCGCCGCATGCCCTTGTTATTTTATGATGTAAGTCCTTTCATTTATGTAATTCCTTGGGCACTAAAATCAGTTAATTATGCCCTTAATTACACTAGCCCACTAAACATGCTGGTCCCAACATAGATCACAATGAAATCCATAAATTATATTAAGAACATTTCATGTTTATTTCATCTATCCACTCTACATATTCATTTTTAATTTACAAACTACTAGATCTTCATTGGATTGATGCCTTTCCTTAAAGAGATTCCTTCTAAGATAGGTTTATCGCAACTAGTAAGTGGGCAAAATGATCCAGATGTATGGTTTTCTCTATAATTAATTTTTTTCTCTTTGTTCTTAAAAAAAATGGATTTTTTCTTCTCTCTTAGTCCTAGGAACCATTCCTTGTCAATTTATTTATGTAACACCCTTTTAAACTAAGCACCTCGGTGAATTAGACCTTTGTCAGTTTGTTATGCAGTGCGCAACCCTTTTGATTTTGTTTATGTAACGCCTCAAACACTGACCCACTAAGCACTAAACCAGACAAACCTAGTCATTACATCATGCAATGCCAAACGCCCTAGGTGGTGAACCTAATAATTCACCTTACTTTTTCGACGATTAACTTAAAAATGCAACTAACTAGGCACGTTCCAGGCTTGTAATCCTTCTCATTTTGTTTATATAACGTCCCATAGGTTGACAACTCTTGTTATTTCCTTTTTGTAATGCCCTAGACACTAGCTAACGACCCTTGTTATTTTGTTGAAATAATGCCCTAGTGTTGGCAACCCTTGTCATTTTGTTTTTGTATCGCCCTAGACACTAGGCTATAACACTTGTCATTTTGTTCATGCAATGCACCGGGGTCTCCACGGTCATTTTATTCATGTATTGCCCTAGGTCCTTGTCTACTTATTTTAGTCATTTTCGATATGTAGTTCATTGGGCCTTGAGGCCCACTAAGGCCATGAGACGTAGGCCCACCAAACCCTTGTTATTTTATTTATGTAAAGCCTTAGACACTCATTGTTAATACTTGTAATTTTGTTTATGCAACATTCGGGTCACCCTTGACATTTTATTCATGTATCGCCGCATGCCCTTGTTATTTTATTGATGTGTCCTTTCATTTATGTAATTCCTTGGGCACTAAAATCGAGTTAATTATGCCCTTAATTACACTAGCCCACTAAACATGCTGGTCCCAACATAGATCACAATGAAATCCATAAATTATATTAAGAACATTTCATGTTTATTTCATCTATCCACTCTACATATTAATTTTTAATTTACAAACTACTAGATCTTCATTGGATTGATGCCTTTCCTTAAAGAGATTCCTTCTAAGATAGGTTTATCGCAACTAGTAAGTGGGCAAAATGATCCGTAGGTATGGTTTTCTCTATAATTAATTTTTTCTCTTTGTTCTTAAAAAAATGGATTTTTTCTTCTCTCTTAGTCCTAGGAACCATTCCTTGTCAATTTATTTATGTAAAACCCTTTTAAACTAAGCACCTCGGTGAATTAGACCTTTGTAAGTTTGTTATGCAGTGCGCAACCCTTTTGGTTTTTGTTTATGTAACGCCTCAAACACTGACCCACTAAGCACTAAACCAGACAAACCTAGTCATTACATCATGCAATGCCAAACGTTCTAGGTGGTGAACCTATTAATTCACCTTACTTTTTCGACGATTAACTTAAAAATGCAACTAACTAGGCACGTTCCAGGCTTGTAATCCTTGTCATTTTGTTTATATAATGTCCCATTGGTTGACAACCCTTGTTATTTTGTTTTTGTAACGCCCTAGACACTAGCTAACGACCCTTGTTATTTTGTTGAAGTAATGCCTTGGTGTTGGCAACCCTTGTCATTTTTTTACGTAACGCCCTAGACACTAGGCTATAACATTTGTCATTTTGTTCATGCAATGCACTAGGGGTCTCCCTGGTCATTTTATTCATGTATTGCCCTAGGTCCTTGTCTACTTATTTTAGTCATTTTCGATATGTAGTTCAGGCCCACTTGAGGCCCACTAAGGCCCACCAAACCCTTGTTATTTTATTTATGTAAAGCCTTAGACACTTGTTAATATTTATGTAAAGCTTGTAATTTTGTTTATGCAACATTCGGGTCACCCTTGACATTTTATTCATGTATCGCCGCATGCCCTTGTTATTTTAATTATGTGTCCTTTCATTTATGTAATTCCTTGGGCACCAAAATCGATTTAATTATGCCCTTAATTACACTAGCCCACTAAACATGCTGGTCCCAACATAGATCACAATGAAATCCATAAATTATATTAAGAACATTTCATGTTTATTTCATCTATCCACTCTACATATTCATTTTTAATTTACAAACTACTAGATCTTCATTGGATTGATGCCTTTCCTTAAAGAGATTCCTTCTAAGATAGGTTTATCGCAACTAGTAAGTGGGCAAAATGATCCAGAGGTATGGTTTTCTCTATAATTAATTTTTTTCTCTATGTTCTTAAAAAAAAGGATTTTTTCTTCTCTCTTAGTCCTAGGAACCATTCCTTGTCAATTTATTTATGTAACACCCTTTTAAACTAAGCACCTCGGTGAATTAGACCTTTGTAAGTTTGTTATGCAGTGCGCAACTCTTTTGATTTTGTTTATGTAACGCCTCAAACACTGGCCCACTAAGAACTAAACCAGACAAACCTAGTCATTACATCATGGAATGCCAAACGCCCTAGGTGGTGAACCTAATAATTCACCTTACTTTTTCAACGATTAACTTAAAAATGCAACTAACTAGGCACGTTCCAGGCTTATAATCCTTGTCATTTTGTTTATATAACGTCCCATTGGTTGACAACCCTTGTTATTTTGTTTTTGTAACACCCTAAACACTAGCTAACGACCCTTGTTATTTTGTTGAAGTAATGCCCTGGTGTTGGCAACCCTTGTCATTTTGTTTACGTAACGCCCTAGACACTAGGCTATAACACTTGTCATTTTATTCATGCAATGCACCAGGGGTCATCCTGGTCATTTTATTCATGTATTGCCCTAGGTCCTTGTCTACTTATTTTAGTCATTTTCGATATATAGTTCCTTGGGACTTCAGGCCCATTAAGGCCATGAGACTGAGGCCCACCAAACCAATGTTATTTTATTTATGTAAAGCCCTAGTCACTCATTGCTAATACTTATAATTTTGTTTATGCAACACTCCGGTGACCCTTGACATTTTATTCATGTATCGCCACATGCCCTTGTTATTTTATTGATGTAAGTCCTTTCAGTTATGTAATTCCTTGGGTATTAAAATCGAGTTAATTATGCCCTTAATTACACTAGCCCACTAAACATGCTGGTCCCAACGTAGATCACAATGAAATCCATAAATTATATTAAGAACATTTCATGTTTATTTCATCTATCCACCCAACATATTCATTTTTAATTTACAAACTACTAGATCTTCATTTGATTGATGCCTTTCCTTAAAGAGATTCCTTCTAAGATAGGTTTATCGCAACTAGTAAGTGGGCAAAATGATCCAGATGTATGGTTTTCTCTATAATTAATTTTTTTCTCTTTGTTCTTAAAAAAATGGATTTTTTCTTCTCTCTTAGTCCTAGGAACCATTCCTTGTCAATTTAGTTATGTAACACCCTTTTAAACTAAGCACCTCGGTGAATTAGACCTTTGTCAGTTTGTTATGCAGTGCGCAACCCTTTTGATTTTGTTTATGTAACGCCTCAAACACTGGTCCACTAAGAAGTAAACCAGACAAACCTAGTCATTACATCATGCAAGGCCAAACACCCTAAGTGGTGAACCTAATAATTCACATTACTTTTTCGACGATTAACTTAAAAATGCAACTAACTAGGCACGTTCGAAGCTTGTAATCCTTGTAATTTTGTTTATATAACGTCCCATTGGTTGACAACCCTTGTTATTTTGTTTTTGTAACGCCCTAGACACTAGCTAACGACCCTTGTTATTTTGTTGAAGTAATGCCCTGGTGTTGGCAACCCTTGTCATTTTGTTTACGTAACGCCCTAGACACTAGGCTATAACACTTGTCATTTGGTTCGTGCAATGCACCAGGGGTCTCCCTGGTCATTTTATTCATGTATTGCCCTAGGTCCTTGTCTACTTATTTTAGTCATTTTCGATATGTAGTTCCTTGGGCCTTAAGGCTCACTAAGGCCATGAGACTGAGGCCCACCAAACCCTTGTTATTTTATTTATGTAAAGCCCTAGACACTCATTGTTAATACTTGTAATTTTGTTTATGCAACACTCGGGTCACCCTTGACATTTTATTCATGTAACGCCGCATGCCCTTGTTATTTTATTGATGCGTCCTTTCATTTATCTAATTCCTTGGGCACTAAAATCTAGTTAATTATGCCCTTAATTACACTAGCCAACTAAACATGCTGGTCCCAATGTAGATCACAATGAAATCCATAAATTATATTAAGAACATTTCATGTTTATTTCATCTGTCCACTCTACATATTCATTTTTAATTTACAAACTACTAGATCTTCATTGGATTGATGCCTTTCCTTAAAGAGATTCCTTCTAAGATAGGTTTATCGCAACTAGTAAGTGGGCAAAATGATCCAGATGTATGGTTTTCTCTATAATTAATTTTTTTCTCTTTGTTCTTAAAAAAAATGGATTTTTTCTTCTCTCTTAGTCCTAGGAACCATTCCTTTTCAATTTATTTATGTAATCCTTGTCATTTTGTTTATATAATGTCCCATTGGTTGACAACCCTTGTTATTTTGTTTTTGTAACACCCTAAACACTAGCTAATGACCCTTGTTATTTTGTTGAAGTAATGCCCTGGTGTTGGCAACCCTTGTCATTTTGTTTACGTAACGCCCTAGACACTAGGCTATAACACTTGTCATTTTATTCATGCAATGCACCAGGGGTCATCCTGGTCATTTTATTCATGTATTGCCCTAGGTCCTTGTCTACTTATTTTAGTCATTTTCGTCATTTTGTTTATGTAACGCCTCAAACACTGGCCCACTAAGCACTAAAGAAGACCACCCTAGTCAATACTTCATGCAATGTCAAACGCCCTAGGTGGTGAATATACTCTCTATAACTTGTATGAAATGTTCAGCCACGAATTTGGAAGATAATGGCTGATTAGGAAGGCTAAGTGGAGGTATTTGGTCATACAATGGCTGAAGTGGGGTGGGAGAAGGTGTCCAATGCATGGCTTTGTATGTTGGAGGTCTTTCTTTGCCAAGTGTTGTACATGCATCCAAATCACTTAAAACTTGTCAAGCATGCATGAGAGGATGTGTGGGACGAACTAGGGTGGTTTAGGGTGGGTTAGCAGAAAATCCCGCAATTCTGAAAATGCTATGATGCGGTCGCATGGTCCAAGACCCATGCGAGCGCTTCCTCCTGGATTTCAAAAATCTTTCATTTTGCTCCCTTGGTTGTTCTAGGCCTTTCCCCCTTGCACCCTCAAGTTTTCCAAAGCACAAAATGGTCTAAAATTCAACCCTAAAGTCCTCTAAAACATAACCAAGGCAAATCAAGGTTCAAACCTAAATCAAATATGGCTAAGAACTTAGGATGATCACTCCCGAACGACAACCGAAAAGGTCAAATGGAGAAGGGTTAACGCTCGAATCAAACTAGCAATCAAACCGACGATGCAACTAGCATTCAACCAACATCTAAAGCGTGTTAATGATGTTAAGAATGGTTTCTAACATTTATCCAAGTGTTTACAACATAAAACACAAACCCGAGTTTCAAAGCAACTCGTGAAGGAAAGGTGCAAACGAGCATCTCAACGATGTCAATGAACGTGCTATCGACTTTAAACATATAAGTGAGCTAAGTTAACATACTAATGATGATTATGAAAGTATGAACACATGCAATAAACATGTAAGCAATAAACTAGGGTTTTACATTCTCCCCTACTAAAAGGAATTTAGTCCCTAAATTCTTACCGTGATCTTCAAACAAATGAGGGTACTTCTCGCGCATCTCCAACTCGGTCTCCCAAGTCGCTTCCTCGATCTCATGATTCTTCCAAAGAACCTTAACCAATGGAATTGTCTTGTTCCTCAATACTTGCTCCTTGGTGTCTAGAATCTTCACCGGTTTCTCAACATAAGACAAATTGGGTTGAAATGAAATCTCCTCATACGCAAGAACATGCGAATCATCCTTAAGATACTTCCGAAGCATAGACACATGAAACACATTATGAATGTCCGACAATGATGGCGGTAAAGCCACCCTATAAGCCAAACTCCCAACTCGCTCAAGAATCTCAAAAGGTCCAACGAACCTCGGTGATAACTTCCCTTTCTTCCCAAATCTCTTAGTACCCCTTATCGGCGATACTTTAAGAAACACATAATCCCCAACTTGGAATTCCAAATCTCTCCTCCGATTATCTGCGTAACTCTTCTGTCGACTCTGAGCCGTAAGCAATCTATCCCGAATCAACTTCACATTCTCGGCCGACTGCTGCACAATCTCTAAACCCCATAGCTTCGCTTCTCCAACTTCATCCCAACAAATAGGAGATCTACACTTCCGTCCATAAAGTGCCTCATACGGTGCCATCCCAATACTAGATTGGTAACTGTTGTTGTATGCAAACTCCGCCAATGGAAGGTGTGAATCCCAACTTCCCTTAAAGTCCACCGTACAAGCCCGTAACATATCCTCAAGTATTCAGATCGTTCTCTGACCGTCCGTCTGCTGTCGAGGGTGAAAAGTTGTCTTGTAAATTCAACTTAGTCCCCATGGCTTCCTCGCAAAGCCGCCAAAACCTCGAAGTAAATCTCGGATCCCTGTCTGAAACAATGCTAACTGGAACCCCATGCAGTCTCACAATCTCCTGCACACACAATGCCGCCAACTGACTCAAGGAATAAGTCATCGCAATCGGTATAAAATGAGCTGACTTTGTTAACCGATCTACAACAACCCAAACAGCATCAAACCCTCTAGGCGTACGTGGAAACCCCGAAACAAAATCCATCGTAACGTGCTCCCACTTCCACTCTGGAATATCTAACGGCTGTAACAATCTCGCGGGCCTTTGATGTTCCGCCTTCACCTATTGACAAGTCAAACACCTCAACACATAATCCACAATTTGGCGCTTCATGCCATTCCACCAAAATTGCTTCTTCAAATCCCTATACATCTTCGTACTCCCCGAATGGATAGTATATCTTGCCTTGTGAGCTTCATCCAACACAAGTCGCTTCACATCCTCAACTGAAGGTACACAAACTCTTCCCTTGAAAGTCAAAATCCCTTCTTGATTCATTGCAAACTCCGGCGTCTCATTCTTACTCAAACCATCAATGATCTTCACTAATCCCGGATCCTTCCTTTGAGTCTCCTTAATCTTTTCCAACAAAACTGGAATAGCCCGGACATTAGCAAACAACACTCCATGATTAACCTCACTAGGACTCCAATCACGGACATCCTCCAACATCTTCCATTCCCGAATCATCAAACACGACAAATGAACTTTCCTACTCAAGGCGTCGGCAACCACGTTCGCCTTCCCCGGATGATAAAGTATCGTACAATCATGGTCTTTCAACTTCTCCATCCACCTCCTTTGTCTCATATTCAACTCCTTCTGTGAGAACAAATACTTCAAACTCTTGTGATCCGTGAAGATTTCAAACTTTGACCCATACAAATAATGCTTCCACTTGTGAAAAGCAAATATGACCGCTTCCAACTCAAGGTCATGCGTGGGATAATTCTGCTCATACGGAGACAACTTCCTCGAAGCATAAGCGATCACCTTACCATTCTGCATAAGAACACAACCCAATCCCTCTTTTGATGCATCGCTATAAACCACAAAATTCTCATCTCCGCTAGGCAACGCTAAAACTGGTGCCGTAGTCAACCTCTTCTTCAATTCTTGAAAACTTGCTTCACACTTATCGCTCCAAACAAATGTCTTCTTTGGGTCAAAATTTGTCATCGGTGTAGCAATCTTCGAAAATCCTCTATGAACCTCCGATAATACCGGCTAACCCCAAGAAACTCCTAACCTCCGTAACTGTAGTCGGTCTCCTCCAATTCATCACCGCTTCAACCTTAGAAGGATCTACCGCTATCCCGGTACTAGAAACAACATGTCCCAAAAATGAGACCTCCTCTAGCCAAAAAGCACATTTGCTAAACTTAGCATAAAGTTGCCTCTCCCGAAGAATCGACAACACCATCCTCAAATGTTGTGCATGCTCATCCCGAGACTTAGAATACACAAGAATGTCATCTATGAAGACCACCACAAAACAATCAAGAAAATTATGGAACACCCGATTCATCAAGTCCATAAATACGCATTAGTCAACCCAAATGGCATCACCATGAACTCATAATGCCCGACTGCACGAAAAGCGGTTTTCGGAACATCCTCGGCTCTCACCTTCAACTGATGATACCCGAACCTCAAATCAAGCTTAGAATACACCACCGATCCTTGCAACTGATCAAACAAGTCATCTATATGCGGCAACGGATACTTGTTCTTGATCGTCGCTTGTTCAACTCCCTAATCAATGCACAACCTTAGGCTTCCATCCTTCTTCCCGACAAATAATACCGGCGCACGGCGATACACTTGGCTTGATAAAGCCAATATCAAGAAGCTCCTGCAACTGCACCTTCAACTCCTTCAACTCCATAGGTGCCATTCTATACGGCGCCTTCGATATCGGTGTCGTCCCCGGCAACAACTCGATACAAAACTCAATCTCCCTATCCGGTGGCATCCCAAAATCTTTAGAGAAGACATCCGGAAACTCATTCACAACCGGCACATCCTCAAGATCAGAAGTCGAAACCCGTTTATCAACCACACAAGCTAGGTACCCCGTGCAACCACGTGACAATAATTTCCTAGCCTTTAGAGCAGAAATGACGCGCAACCCACTAGACGCGTTATCACCCACGAACATAAATTTAGGAACACCCGGCATATCAAATGTAACCCTCTTACTAAAGCAATCAACCAAAGCATGATAAGCGCATAACCAGTCCATACCGAGTATCACATCAAAATCACAAAGTGGCAACACTACCAGATCCGCATGCAAAACATGTTCATCCACAAGTACATCGCATGCTTTATAAACTTCCGAAGCCAATAAACATTCCCCAAGCGGGGTAGAAACTTCAAGCACGTAAGGCAAAGACTGAGGCAACACACGCAAACGGTCAACAAAATTTAATGCAACATACGAATGTGATGATCCTGGATCTATAAGTACTCGTGCTTCACTATCGAAGATAGAAATGGTACCTCTAATAACTGCAGTCGACTAAGGTACTCCCCTCTGATCTAAAGCAAATACACGTCCCTACACCTTTGCTTTCCCATCACTATCTCTCTTAGCCCCAACAGTAGGCTGACTCGATCCTCCAGGCTGATTAGCCTTCAACTTAGGGCAATTCCTCTTCACGTGCCCCGCAGCTCCGCAATAGTAGCACTCTATCGGTGCCCCACTCTTCTTCCAACATTTGTCCTCTGTGTTCCCCGTCTTCGAACAATAGGAGCATACCACTATCATGCTACGATCTCCCTGACTCGATGTAGAAGCAGCTCCTCTACCACCTGACTGATTCCTTGTCTGCCCATCATGATGAAATTTGTCGTTTTCTTTCCTGCGATCATTGTGCCCATGATAATTCCCTCGATTACCTGATCCATTTCCTCGTCCCGAAGACTGTCTAGGCTGTGAAGAAAAACCCGAATTACCCATGACACGATGTTCCTCGATGTCCCTCTCAATCGCATAGGCTCTATCCACTGCCTTCCTATAATCCACGAACTGATGAGACAACAGATGTCTCCTATACTCCGTCTTCAAGCCCTTCACAAACTTCTGTGTTCTCTTCGCCTCATCCAGAATCAAATGAGTGCAGTAGCGTGCTCGCTCCGTGAACCTCGCCGAATACTGCGATATCGACATACCTCCCTGCACTAGGTCAAGGAACTCCTTCTCCCTTCTCTCCCGAACAACCTCCGGCACATATGAAGCTCTAAATTCCCTAACAAAGTTAGGCCATGTGTGGGGGATCCTCAGCATGTCCCAACTCTCTCTTAGCACCTGCCACCAGTGCTCCGCCGCGCCCTCTAGCTTAAATACTGCTAGTACCACCTTCTGCTCATCATCACACCTCAACGGCGCAAAAATTTTCTCTAGATGCTCGATCCACAACTCGGCCTTCGAAGCATCCGGTTCCCCATCGAACTGTCTTGGTTTCAGCTTTACGAACTTCTCAAGCATCGAATCTCCGTGATGTCTCACATCCTGTACCGGTACTCTAACCTGCGGTGCTGGCTGCGGCTGTGGTCCTGGCGGTGGTTCAGCCCTACCAAAGACCTAATTCATCTCGTTCATCATCGCAAGCATTCCCCTATACATGGTAGACATCGCTTCGAACTGCTCCTCCGGCGTCCGAAGTGGAGGAACCTCTGGCTGACGGTTCTCATTAGTCTCTCTACCAACATTTGTGCCTCTACCGGCACTACCTCCGGTGCTAGTACCAGCTCTAGTGTCAACCATATTAACCTACAAGAACACTCTTCGTTAAGATAGAACTATCATACAAAACCAACCCCCTAAGCCAAGGAACCTATCCCGGTGAATAGCTAACTTATAACATAAGCTCTGATACCAACTGTGGCGACCCGACCCGAGTCCCAAGACGAGACCCCGAGGTCGTGCCGCTTAAAAAGGCACGTAACAAAAACAAATAGCAAATAGTGGGTAAGGCCATAACGGCGGTACGCCAAAAACTTTAACACATGCGGAAACGTATAATAATTAAACAATGGCGCCCAAGCTAACAAGCTCAAACTAACACAACCTTAGAGATAATGAATCTCTTGGTCCAAAAATAAAATCATGTGACGCAACAATAGGCACATATAACAATTTATAGCAATTATATATCAAGTCATCGGCGACGTTACGGCCGGAACCCAACATTTAACTAAGTCTAGAACTCTAGTCTAGCATGCTTAACGGCTAAAAACATGTCGGATAATAAAGATATTAAACAAACAAATACATGGTTAAAACAACTAAAGCATGAGCATAATAAATACATAAGGCACGACTAACATATGTCGGCTCTCAAAACATTAAGTACTAATAAACATAAGTACTAATAATTAAACATATCAAGTCTTGCTACCCCACATAAAGTTTATTTAACTTTATGTCCCCGTCGTCCTTGCGAAAAGAAAAAGGTACTAATATTACAAGGTAGCAACCTTGCCAAGCTTCTCCAACGCTACTTGAAAATCACTTCGAACCACTTGCACGGCTCGGATCTAGGAAAAACAATCAAAACAAATAGGAGTAAGTCATAAAGACTTAGCAAGTTACTAACAATAACTTCCTGTCATGGCATCATGCTCAACAATAATAATTCATGCAATTGACATATTATACATTTCATAAATAATCATGTCAAGGCATTCATACTTAACAATCTTGAATATCATGTTATCAACAAGTATAACATTTCATTAATTCAATCAACCATCATTTCATATCATATCATATTCACGTAGCACATTATTCACATATAGCACTCGTGAGTCAATTCATACAAAAGGGAGGTGATATCGTTACCCTTTTTCCACGCATGTCGCTCCTGCAAAAACATGTGCCAAACTTATGTGTCCTCGATATCCCTTTCGTGGATATCGACGTCCCCGAGACATTTCCCCGCTCGAGTTCCGATAGTTATCAAAGTCATGTTTCCATACTACAACTAAGATCAACTACTTCCCTACCGTGGCCATCGATAGAGGGGTGTGTGCAATCCGGCGCGGCGATCCATCAAAATCACGAATCTCACAATTCGTGAAGATGATGCATCGTCCCGCCCCAAAGACCCAACAAACCGACTCAGGGGACTCAAACTTCAAGCACACGTAATTCATATTCATATGCTCAAATAAGTAGGCAAGTACTCTACAATCATCTAGTCATGCTTTTAATTCACAACTAGCACATAATCACATTAGAGATAAATCAAGACTCTAATCATCAAGTGTTCTTCATACACTTTAAAATGCTTGGAGGCTTAACCTCCATTAATACTACCCCAAAATTCGTAGGACTTAGGCATATTACTCCTTAATGTCATACTAACCCAATGGTCAACTCCGTTGAGTTATAATCAATCTTTCAAAATTAGGGTATAGAAGCCATTGGCCTCAATACTCTCCTATGTCCATACTAACGTAATTAAATAGGTTACTAAGGTCATTAAACCCATAAAACCCCAATCAAACAATCAAGTATGAAACATAGAATCAAAGTCACAAACTAGGCATATACATTCTTGTCATTTCATCAAATATGCACTCAAGACCTAAACAACAAAGTAGTGTGATTTGTCATACATTATCACACATAAATAACATCCTAAACATGGTTTATAACCTGTTTATAATCTGATCATACAACTAAAAATGTAGCATTTAGCATGTACGTGAACATAGCATCTCAACAAGTCTAACTATTTCATCAAACATGCTCCCAATGCTTAAACAACAAAGTAGGGTGATTTATCATACATTATCACACATAAATAACATCCTAAACATGGTTTATAACCTGTTTATAATCTGATCATACAACTAAAAATGTAGCATTTAGCATGTACGTGAACATAGCATCTCAACAAGCCTAACTACTTCATCAAACATGCTCCCAATGCTTAAACAACAAGATGGAATGACTTATCATACATTATCACATTTAAATAACATCAAAATCATGATTTACAATCTGATCATAATCTATTTATACAACCCAAAATACATCATTTAACATATACGAGAACATGGCATCTCTACAAACCTAACTATCTCATCCAATATGCTCCCAATACTTAAACAACAAAGTAGAATGGTTTATCATACATTATAACACCTAAATAACATTAAAATCATGGTTTATAACATGTCTATAATCTGTTCATACAACCCAAATTCATCATATAGCATAAACTAGAACATGGCATCTCTACAAAGTCCTAAGTGCTCTCATTGACCTCATATAGCAAGATTGTTTTCCCTAGGGTCAATGAGGCTAAAATAAATAAGAAGAGATGTTGTAACTTACCTTAAACAAGCTCTAAAAGAAGTACAAAAACGTCCATGCAAGGGTGGGTATGTGTTCTCCTTGCCCTCCTCTTCACTTCTACAGTTCGGTTTTGGAAATGGCTTCCTCAAAGCTTGGCCACCATTGATCAACACTCAAGAAGCTTGAATATACTCTCTATAACTTGTACGAAATATTCAGCCACGAATTTGGAAGATAATGGCTGATCAGGAAGGCTTAGTGGAGGTATTTGGTCATGCAATGGCTGAAGTGGGGTGGGAGAAGGTGTCCAATGCATGGCTTTGCATGTTGGAGGTCTTTATTTGCCAAGTGTTGTACATGCATCCAAATCACTTAAAACTTGTCAAGCATGCATGAGAGGATGTGTAAGACGAACTAGGGTGGTTTAGGGTGGGTTAGGTTGGGTTTGGGTGGGGTTTGGTTAGGCAAATTGGAGAGTTAGCAGAAAATCCCACAATTCTAGAAATGCTATGATGCGGTCGCATGGTCCAAGACGCATGCGAGCGCTTCCTCTTGGATTTCACAAATCTTTCATTTTGCTCCCTTGGTTGTTGTAGGCCTTTCCCCCTTGCACCCTCAAGTCTTCCAAAGCACAAAATGGTGTAAAATTCAACCCTAAAGTCCTCTAAAACATAACCAAGGCAAATCAAGCTTCAAACCTAAATCAAACATGGCTAAGAACTTAGGAAGATCACTCCCGAACGACAACTGAAAAGGTCAAACGGACAAGGGTTAATGGTCGAATCAAACTAGCAATCAAACCGACGATGCAACTAGCATTCAACCAACATCTAAAGGGTGTTAATGATGTTAAGAATGGTTTCTAACATTTATCCAAGTGTTTACAACATAAAATACAAACCCGAGTTCCAAAGCAACTCGTGAAGGAAAGGTGCAAACGAGCATCTTAAACGACGTCAATGAACGTGCTATCGACTTTAAACATATAAGTGAGCTAAGTTAACATACTAATGATGATTATGAAAGTATGAACTCATGCAATAAACACGTAAGCAATAAACTAGGGTTTTACAGGCCCACTAAGCACTAAACCAGACAAACCTAGTCATTACATCATGCAATGCCAAACGCCCTAGGTGGTGAACCTAATAATTCACCTTACTTTTTCGACGATTAACTTAAAAATGCAACTAACTAGGCACATTGCAGGCTTGTAATCCTTGTCATTTTGTTTATATAACGTCCCATTGGTTGACAACCCTTGTTATTTTGTTTTTGTAACGCCCTAGACACTAGCTAACGACCCTTGTTATTTTGTTGAAGTAATGCCCTGGTGTTGGCAACCTTGTCATTTTGTTTACGTAACGCCCTAGACACTAGGCTATAACATTTGTCATTTTGTTCATGCAACGCACCAGGGGTCTCCCTGGTCATTTTATTCATGTATTGCCCTAGGTCCTTGTCTACTTATTTTAGTCATTTTCGATATATAGTTTCTTGGGCCTTCAGGCCCACTAAGGCCATGAGACTTAGGCCTACCAAACCCTTGTTATTTTATTTATGTAAAGCCCTAGTCACTCATTGTTAATACTTGTAATTTTGTTTATGCAACACTCAGGTCACCCTTGACATTTTATTCATGTATCGCCACATGCCCTTGTTATTTTATTGATGTAAGTCCTTTCAGTTATGTAATTCCTTGGGCACTAAAATCGAGTTAATTATGCCCTTAATTACACTAGCCCACTAAACATGCTAGTCCCAACATAGATAACAATGAAATCCATAAATTATATTAAGAACATTTCATTTTTATTTCATCTATCCACTCTACATATTCATTTTTAATTTACAAACTACTAGATCTTCATTGGATTGATGCCTTTCCTTAAACAGATTCCTTCTAAGATAGGTTTATCGCAACTAGTAAGTGGGAAAAATGATCCAGAGGTATGGTTTTCTCTATAATTAATTTTTTTCCCTTTCTTCTTAAAAAAAGGATTTTTTCTTCTCTCTTAGTCCTAGGAACCATTCCTTGTCAATTTATTTATGTAACACCCTTTTAAACTAAGCACCTCGGTGAATTAGACCTTTGTCAGTTTGTTATGCAGTGCGCAACCCTTTTGATTTTATTTATGTAACGCCTCAAAGACTAGCCCACTAAGCACTAAACCAGACAAACTTAGTCAATACATCGTGCAATGCCAAACGCCCTAGGTGGTGAACCTAATAATTCACCTTACTTTTTCGACGATTAACTTAAAAATGCAACTAACTAGGCAGGTTCCAGGCTTGTAATCCTTGTCATTTTATTTATATAACGTCCCATTGGTTGACAACCCTTGTTATTTTGTTTTTAAGCGCCCTAGACACTGGCTAACGACCCTTGTTATTTTGTTGAAGTAATGCCTGGCGTTGGCAACCCTTGTCATATTGTTTACGTAACGCCCTAGACACTAGGCTATAACACTTGTCATTTTGTTCATGCAATGCACCAGGGGTCTCCATGGTCATTTTATTCATGTATTGCCCTAGGTCCTTGTCTACTTATTTTAGTCATTTTCGATATATAGTTCCTTGGGCCTTCAGGCCCACTAAGGCCATGAGACTGAGGCCCACCAAACCCTTGTTATTTTATTTATGTAAAGCCCTAGTCACTCATTGCTAATACTTGTAATTTTGTTTATGCAACACTCGGGTCACCCTTGACATTTTATTCATGTATCGCCACATGCCCTTGTTATTTTATTGATGTAAGTCCTTTCAGTTATGTAATTCGTTGGGCACTAAAATCGAGTTAATTATGCCCATAATTACACTAGCCCACTAAACATGTTGGTCCCAACATTTATCACCAAGAAATCCATAAATTATATTAATAACATTTCATGTTTATTTCATTTGTCCACTCTACATATTCTTCTTTAATTTACAAACTACTAGATCTTCATTGGATTGATGTCTTTCCTTAAAGAGATTCCATCTAAGATAGGTTTATCGCAACTAGTAAGTGGGCAAAATGATCCAGAGGTATGGTTTTCTCTATAATTAATTTTTTTCTCTTTGTTCTTAAAAAAAATGGATTTTTTCTTCTGTCTTAGTCCTAGGAACCATTCCTTGTCAGTTTATTTATGTAACACCCTTTAACACTAAGCACCTCGGTGAATTAGACCTTTGTCAGTTTGTTATGCAGTGTGCAACCCTTTTGATTTTGTTTATGTAACGCCTCAAACACTGGCCCACTAAGCACTAAACCAGACAAACCTAGTAATTACATCATGCAATGCCAAACACCCTAGGTGGTGAACCTAATAATTCACCTTACTTTTTCGACGATTAACTTAAAAATGCAACTAACTAGGCACGTTCTAGGCTTGTAATCCTTGTCATTTTGTTTATATAACTTCCCATTGGTTGACAACCCTTGATTTTTTTTTTTTTGTAACGCCCTAGACACTAGCTAACGACCCTTGTTATTTTGTTGAAGTAATGCCCTGGTGTTGGCAACCCTTGTCATTTTGTTTACGTAATGCCCTAGACACTAGGTTATAACACTTGTCATTTAGTTTATGCAATGCACCAGGGGTCACCCTGGTCATTTTATTCATGTATTGCCCTAGGTCCTTGTCTACTTATTTTAGTCATTTTCGATATGTAGTTCCTTGGGTCTTGAGGACCACTAAGGCCATGAGACTGAGGCCCACCAAACCCTTGTTATTTTATTTATGTAAATCCCTAGACACTCATTGGTAATACTTGTAATTTTGTTTATGCAACACTCGGATCACCCTTCTAATGTTATTCATGTATCGCCACATGCCCTTGTTATTTTATTTATGCAAGTCCTTTCAGTTATGTAATTCCTTGGGCGCTGAAGCTGAGTTAATGTAACGACTCGACCCGGATTCCAACACAAAATCCCAAGGTCGTGCCGCTGGAACTAACTTAATAAGAGGACAAGCACTTGATAAACAATAGTGCTAGTCAAACAGTCGAGCAAACTCGCTCTAAACATGAACATAACGCCGCACTAAAATACGGTATTTCAAAAATCAAATCAGCGGAAGCAATATAAGAAAGAAGTCCCAAGCTATGAAGCTCGAAACCAACGACAATGAAACCAAGAGAGACATTCTCTCTCAAAGGAGGAAAAACAAAACTCGCGTGCCGCAACATTGCAGACGCTAATCAAACTATCGGCACTACAGGCCGGCGTTTCAACAAAGAACCAACCTGATATAACAAATACCCAACGACTAAAGCATACTGCGGTCAACCAACAACTATAAAAAATCAGAATAAGGAAATTCCCCAAAGCTACTGCGTGCCCTGGAGACAATTGAAATATATACTAAAACCACAAACAAGGCACGACACTACATGTTGGCCCAAGAAATAACCAATACAAATACCTAAGTATTCTACCCAACTGCAAAGTCTAAATAACTTTATGAAATGTCGATCTCACAAGAATAACAAAGTACATTAAATCAATGACAATGCTAAAAAGGAACAAGACTCC
This sequence comes from Codonopsis lanceolata, assembly GCA_013146195.2. NCBI lineage: Eukaryota > Viridiplantae > Streptophyta > Magnoliopsida > Asterales > Campanulaceae > Codonopsis > Codonopsis lanceolata. The sequence goes on along the minus strand of CM028382.1, from coordinate 62,945,402 downwards.
ATAAGCTGCTACTTGGGAAAGTCGGGTGCTACAAACACGAACCACACGATCTAACCTCGATCTATCGACCAGCTGCGCCCTGCAACAGTCACGATCTACTCGACCTCAGTACAGCTATTAGTTACTGCAACTAAAAACAAGTACGAGATGAGTCATAATGACACAGTACACTACTACAATATATATGCAACATATAATTATGTAACATAAACATAACTCGGGTGTCATTTTATATTTGACAGAAAAACCCGTGAAGAGGCGTCGTATCGTTTCGATACTCATCAAGATATCCATTTCTTCTTAATTACTAGACGTCCAAATGAACCAGGGTGTAATTCCCTGTTCACACACAAATCAAATGAATTAGAAGGTAGTTCCCACAAAACATCATATGCAAGTATACATATCATAATATATACAAATCAAGCTATTCACACTGTTACGACGTGTAAAGGTGCATGTTTGTATATATACACATATATCAGTATGTATATCTCTAAATATACATATCAAATCTCCCATAAAATCATCACGCATAAGTGTGCATATCTATATATATACACATCAAGTCTTTCATATATATCTCAAATACAAGTATGCATATCTCTATATATACATATCAAATCTCTCATTTATCATCAGCCAATACAAACATGGTCAATAAGATCTCATGTTCAACTAACAATTTGTTATCACATAAGTGCCCATAGTAAGCCACATAAAGGATAGAGAAGATACCAAATCACTTCCATCGTATTGCTCCTGCAATCACAACTGTTAATCATATCATGCCAGTGATACCCGTGTTCAGGTATCAAAGTACGGAGCTCTCTTCTCAGGTCTGACTTCTCTACTCAGGAAAATAGCACTAGCCAATGTGCTCAATTGGTTACGACAAAGGGGGCTACTTCCCCACTGTAGCTAGTAGTGGAGGTGTGTATGAAACCCGAATCCGGTACGGCGATACATTACAATCACGAATCCCATAATTCGTGAAGGCAATGCATCGTCCCACCATCATCATGAAAACTCAAGTAATGCCAGCTGGACTTATATGCAATGCACAAGTAGATGTTTACTTGCTAATTCTCAAGTAGATATAATGACCTGCTAAACTCATACGATTATGCACATTGTTACATAAATCACGAAACCACAATTGAAACTTATTTGAGTCTCTAAATCATAAGTGCCAAGTTTGTTCACTCTATTCAATTCATGTCCCAAAAGCTAGTGATCTAGTCAACTGGAATATAATTGTCATAGGATCTCACCACGATCCTCGTAAGGTTCAATTGTTCTTTAACTCGACTCCGTTGAGTCTTTACTACAATTCCAACCAAATAGAGTTTGAACACTATATGTGTCCCAAGACTCTTTTCTATGTTCTCGTTTGAGGCATAGCAAGGTTCTCATTCCATTTAGGAATCTTGGTTCATGTCCCAAGTCAATTATATAAGGGAAGCCCAAGTTGATTATTGTGAAATCAACCTTAGTTCAATTTTGATTCATAATTCCACTTAATAGTAGAATCCAAGTTCACCACAATTCATTAAGCGTAGAACATCGTGCACGAAGGCAAATACATTCAATATGCTCATAAGTCATATCATAGAAACACATAGAAGAATCAATTCTTGACAAGGTAGGAAATCATACATTTAGTCATAATATAAAATATACACAGTATTCCATATTCACCTATGAAATTCAACCAAGTCACAACTTAACCATCAGTCCATTAAGTACTATCCAACACTACTTCGTTAGTCTCGGATCATGAAGCCATTTACTAAACCCCCTCCTAGAGTAGTAACTCATTCAATAACACAAAATACGATGGTAGTCAAAGACTTAAGCAACACTAGAGCGGTAATATCCCGTAAGGTGAAACCATACCAGTGAGTCTTAGATAACAACATGGTCATCCTAGCGACTTATATAAGTAGACTCCATGTATAGAGTACTAAAGATATCCCCAATCCATATCATCTTATAGAATAGTCATCAAATTAATTATTTCAAAAAGTAGGTGTTTTTACTCATTAAAGAATCAAGTAGGAATTCGACAAGAGCGAATTCAACCTGTCAAGTAGATACATCATTCTACAACATGCTCTCAATTGTGCATTTGCTTCACACAATTAGATTAACCACATAAGAACTCGATTGAGTCTTATAATCACTCATATCAAACATGCCCTTCAATCCATCCCAAAGTCACGTAGGCTAATATATTAGTCTAACGCACTACAAACGTCGTAGGGATTGAATGTGGAGTCGGTATTGTTCAATAACTCCCTAATTTCAACTCCGGTGAGTTTTACTAAAATTCAACCAAGTTGAGCATTGATACTCTATGCATCACATTGCCCTTTTCTAAGTTCTCCTTTCATTTAGAACTCGATAACTAGGCCGTTCATGATCTTAAACTAGCCTTAAACACAATCCCGAGTTTCAAACCCTAGTTTTGGTGATTTTGTTAAACCTTGAATTGAAACATATTCCTTCACAAGAGTTATTCCTAAGCTCATTATAAACAACATTCATGCTTTACAAAATGTCAAAATCAAAACTTCGTAGAGAATTCATAAAATCATACACATGTTTCAAAGGTTGAATTGGAGGATTTCTCTTCACAAAATGTGTTCACAATCATTAATAGAACAACTATAATGAAGGGGTCATGCTATTTTATTGAACATGAAAATCTCAAGGAATTTTCAACGTACCTTAGTCCTAAGATTAATGGATGAATGGATGATCAAAGCAATGATTGTTGTAGAGAAGATCAAGGGCTTCGATTTGGCGGTCTCGGATCGCCGATCGGACCACCGGAACTCCGGGAAATTGTCCTTCAAGTTGGGGTGACCTTCATGGACGAAAATGGAGTTTATGCCTCTGAAGTTCATGTTGTTGTTGATCAACAATGGCTGAATTGGTTGCAAGATGTTTATATACTTGACCACAAAAACACCAATCCAAGTGAAGTGTGTTAAAAGACTTCTAATTGGCTATGGCATGCAAGCCATTAATAAGAGATGATCTAAGGGCCAACAAAGGTGGCCTCAAGTCACTAAGGACGGCCAAGGGCAAGGGCACAAGGGTCAATAGCCAAAACAACCAAGAAAAGTCACAAATCTGAAAATAGACCAATCTTGTAAAATCTACCATAAATATCTCACACCTCCAAATGAGGTGATTATTGATTTTTATGAAACTAGACTCTTTAAACTATAGTTTATCCTTTTAAATTACTCGATTTGGACTTATATTCATCAAAATATGACTACTACAAGTTCAAGTACAGAAGCTGATTTCATGAAAACAAAATTCTGGCACAGCCGTAAGTCAAGACCTAAATGAGGTACTTATACACCTTGGGAAAATACCATATTTTACAGGGAGTATCCTAACATATGTAGGTAAAACATACTAAATTTTTAGAAAATTATCTTTAGTAGATTGGTACCAAAATTTTCCCGAAGTTCGCCCAAAAACAGGACTGAATCTGTGAAGTGATATGTTGGTCATCTTATTCCCAAATGCAACAAATCTATGAACATTGATTGTGCAAGCATGAGAAATACTAGTACTCTTGGTATAGAACTTAAATAAACTTCTCACAAGTTGAAATCACAAACAATACAAGCAACGAAGGCAAACACGAGAAACCCTAAGACTCAAACGAAGCAACAAAGCTTCTAAACTTTCAACCAAGCATACTATGATCAAGATGAACATTATAAGTCATATATGAAAGGTACTAAGACTCCAATGAAACCTAGTTAAGTGCTAACATGCTAAGACGAACACTCAACGCATTAACAACAAAGCATGCAACGCAAGAAAGTCAAATACACCAAGGTTTGGGGTCTTACAGTTAATTATGCTCTTAATTACACTAGCTCACTAAACATATTGGTCCCAACATAGATCACCAACAAATCCATAAATTATATTAAGAACATATCATGTTTATTTCATTTATGCACTCTACATATTCATCTTTACTTTACAAACTAATAGATCTTCAGTGGATTGATGCCTTTCCTTAAAGAGATTCTTTCTGAGATAGGTTTATCGCAACCAGTAAGTGGGCAAAATGATCTAGAAGTATTGTAATCCTTGTCATTTTGTTTATATAGTGTCCCATTGGTTGAAAACCCTTGTTATTTTGTTTGTGTAACGCCCTAGACACTAGCTAACGACCCTTGTTATTTGTTGAAGTAATGCCCTGGTGTTGGCAACCCTTGTCATTTTGTTTACGTAACGCCCTAGACAATAGGTTATAATATTTGTCATTTTGTTTATGCAATGCACCAGGGGTCTCCCTGGTCATTTTATTCATGTATTGCCCTAGGTCCTTGTCTACTTATTTTAGTCATTTTCGATATTTAGTTCCTTGGGCCTTAAGGCCCACTAAGGCCAAGAGACTGAGGCCCACCAAACCCTTGTTATTTTATTTATGTAAAGCCCTAGCACTCGTTGGTAATACTTGTAATTTTGTTTATGCAACACTCGGGTCACCCTTGACATTTTATTCATGTATCGCCACATGCCCTTGTTATTTTATTGATGTAAGTCATTTCAGTTATGTAATTCCTTGGGCACTAAAATCAAGTTAATTATGCCCTTAATTACACTAGCCCACTAAACATGTTGGTCCCAATATTGATCACCAAGAAATTCATAAATTGTCTTAATAACATTTCATGTTTATTTCACTTATCCACTCTACATATTCATATTTAATTTACAAACTACTAGATCTTCATTGGATTGATGCCTTTCCTTAAAGAGATTCCTTCTAAGATAGGTTTATCGCAACTAGTAAGTGGGAAAAATGATCCAGAGGTATGGTTTTCTCTATAATTAAATTTTTTCTCTTTGTTCTTAAAAAAAAGGATTTTTTTCTTCTCTCTTAGTCCTAGGAACCATTCCTTGTCAGTATATTTTTGTAACACCCTTTAAACAAAGCACCTCGGTGAATTAGACCTTTGTCAGTTTGTTATGCAGTGCGCAACCCTTTTCATTTTGTTTATGTAACGCCTCAAACACTGGCCCACTAAGCACTAAACCAGACAAACCTAGTCATTACATCATGCAATGCCAAACACCCTAGGTGGTAAACTTAATAATTCACCTTACTTTTTCGACGATTAACATAAAAATGCAACTAACTAGGCACGTTCCAGGCTTCTAATCCTTGTCATTTTGTTTATATAACGTCCCATTGGTTGACAACCCTTGTTATTTTGTTTTTGTAACACCCTAGACACTAGCTAACGACCCTTGTTATTTTGTTGAAGTAATGCCCTGGTGTTGGCAACCCTTGCCATTTTGTTTACGTAACGCCCTAGACACTAGGTTATAACACTTGTCATTTTGTTTATGCAATACACCGGGGGTTTCCCTGGTCATTTTATTTATGTATTGCCCTAGGTCCTTGTATACTTATTTTAGTCATTTTCGATATGTAGTTCCTTGGGCCTTGAGGGCCACTAAGGCCATTAGACTGAGGCCCACCAAACCCTTGTTATTTTATTTATGTAAAGCCCTAGACACTCATTGGTAATACTTGTAATTTTGTTTATGCAACACTCGGATCACCCTTATCATGTTATTCATGTATCGCCACATGCCCTTGTTATTTTATTTATGTAAGTCCTTTCAGTTATGTAATTCCTTGGGCGCTAAAGCCGAGTTAATTATGCCCTTAATTACACTAGCCCACTAAACATATTGGTCCCAACATAGATCACCAACAAATCCATAAATTATATTGAGAACATATCATGTTTATTTCATTTATGCACTCTACATATTCATCTTTACATCATGCAATGCCAAACGCCTAGCTGGTGAACCTAATAATTCACCTAACTTTCTCGACGATTAACTTAAAAATGCAACTAACTAGGCACGTTCCAGGCTTCTAATCCTTGTCATATTGTTTATATAACGTCCCATTGGCTGACAACCTTTGTTAATTTGTTTTTGTAACGCCCTAGACACTAGCTAACGACCCTTGTTATTTTGTTGAAGTAATGCCCTGGTTCTGGTAACCCTACTCATTTTGTTTAGGTAACACCGACCTAGACACTTGGTTGTAAAACTTCTTATTTTCTTTATGCAATGCCTCAGGTGTCACCCTGGTCATTTTATTCATGTATCGCCCTAGGCCCTTATAAACCTTTTTGAGTCTTTTTCGATAGGTAGTTCCTTGGGCCTTGAGACCCACTAAGGCCATGAGACAGAGGTCCACCAAACCCATGTTATTTTATTTATGTATCGCCCTAGACAATCATTGGTAACACTTGTAATTTTGTTTATACAACACCCAGGTCAACTTATTTTAGTCATTTTCGATATGTAGTTCCTTGGGCCTGGAGGCCCACTAAGGCCATGAGACTGAAGTCCACCAAACCCTTGTTATTTCATTAATGTAACGCCCTAGACACTCATTGGTAATAGTTGTAATTTTGTTTATGCAACACTCGGGTCACCCTTGTCATTTTATTCATGTATCGCCATACGCCCTTGTTATTTTATTTATGTAAGTCTCTTCAGTTATGTCATTCCTTGGGCGCTGAAGCGGAGTTATTTATGCCCTTTGTTAGAACCCGAACCCATTGCATGTTTGTCCTCATTATAACATGTTTATTATATGTCTTGACATATTTGAGACTTCATTTCATTCATATCATGTTGGCATTGAGTTGGTTGAGATCATAATAGAATATTGGTCTTCCATGCATTGCATGCCATGTTGTTGTTTCGGGTGTTCGTATTAATGTGTTAGCACCTTAATAAGTCTCATGAGAGTCTTAATACCTTTCATATAAGATTTATTATGTTCATCTTAGTTTTTGTGTGCTTGGTTGGGAGTTTCGAAGCTTCGTTGCTTCGTTTGTGTTTTGATGTTGTACATCATTGCTTGTATTGCCTTCTTTTCGTCTCGAGAGAAGTTCAGTTGAGTTCTAGGCATTGAATACAAGCCATAACAATGACTAAACAAGCCTAATAAATGCTCATTCTATCCTAGATTAAGTTGGGATTGATTCGTGTTTGATTCGTTGGCCGATTGTCGAGTGGTTCCAGCCATGTTTTAGCTTGATTCAGATGTGTTTCGGGTGTGTTTACGACTTGTTTTGGGCTTTGTTACACCTTAGGATTGTTTCCTTTGAGTTTGGAATCATTTAGGACATGTTTAGGACAAGTTTAAGGTCAGTACCTCGCGGTCGCATTGGGTTTTGGAGGCTGGCCGCGAGGAGATGCTGAGAGCACATCAAAATGTGCAGAATCTCTAAAGAGACCCTTGCGGTCGCATGGGAAGAAGAGGATGCGATTGCATCCTCCTGTTTTCAGCTTTGTGAGATTTTTGAGTGGATTTGGCTATTGACTCTTGAACCCTTGCCCCTTGGCCGACCTTGGTGACTCAAAGCCACCTTTGTTGACTTACTTTCAACCCTTGTGAACCCTTGGATCTTCCTTATCAATGGTCTTCATGTCTTAGCCAATAGAAAGCCTCTTAACTCACATCACTTGGATTAGGGACTTCTTGGGAAGTATATAAACACGAAATTCAGCCTTTTAGACATTTTTGATCACTAACAAACCAGAGAATCAGAGACTCAAGCTCAAAATTCGTCCATGGAAGAAACCCTAGGTTGAAGGACCGTTTCCCGGAGATCCGGTGGTCCGATCGACGAACCGAGACCGCCAAATCGAAGCCCTCGATCTTCTCTACAAGAATCTTTGCTCTAATCAACCTTTCCTCCATTAATCATAGGACTAAGGTGAGTGACAATTCCCTGAGATTTCCATGTTTAATAATATAACATGACCCCTTCATTATAGTTGTTTAAATGTTGAATGTGAACATCTTTTGTTAAGACAAAACCTTCAATTCAACATATAAAATATGAGTATGATTTTATGAAATCTCTATGAAGTTATGATTTTGACATTTTGTAAAGCATGAATGTTGTTTATTATGAGCTTTGGAATAACTCTTGTGAAAGAATTCGGTTAAATTCAAGGTTTAACAAAATCACCGAAACCAGGGTTTGAAACTTCGGATTGTGTTTAAGGCTAGTTTAAGAATATGAACGGCTTAGTTATCGAGTTCTAAATGAACGGAGAACTTAGAAAAGGGCAATGTGATACATAGAGTATCAATGCTCTACTTGGTTGAATTTTAGTAAAACTCACCGGAGTTAAAATTAGGGAGTTATGAACAATACCGACTCCACATTCAATCCCTACGTTGATTGTAGTGCGTTAGACTAATGAATTAGCTTACGTGACTTTGGGATGGATTAAAGGGCATGTTTGTTATGAATGCTTATAAGGCTCGATTGAGTTCTTATGTGGTTTAAATGATTGTGTGAAGTAAATGCATGATTGAGAGCATGTGGCATCCCGACCCGGATTCCAATGCGAGACCCCAAGTCGGACCGCCCAAATATACACAAGTAAGCATGCGCAAGTAGGATTATAAAAATTCAAGTGGTGCAACATCGCATACAAATAACAACTCGGCTACACTTGGCTGGAAAATAACTTGAAATAAACAAGTCATCAGCGATGTTACAGCCGGAACCCAACATCTACTCCTACAATTAAAACACATGCATATAATATCCTCAACGGCCACAACATGCCAGAGACAACAGCCACAATAATATTTTAAATGAGCTTAAGCAGAAGGAACTGTAGTGAACCATTAACATATAAACAAGCTCGACATATAAGTCGGCATACAAAAGATTATAAGTATCTAGTATTAAAATTATACTACAACAACAAAATCCCAAGTTAAGTCTAAGTGACTTGCTTCCCATCGTCCTTGCCAAAATACAAGTCTAGCTACAAAACCAAAAGAACAACCTTCTAGCTTGCTAGCAACCAAACACGGGTAAGGCAAATCTAGCGTGAACAGTCTCCTCGACTCGGATCTAAGGAAAACAAAACAAACAAATAGTGTAAGTCATAAAGACTTAGTAACTTACTAAAAATGCATGTTCATGTTATAGCATGTCATTTATCACAATTATGGTACATGATCATCATATAGCACTTAGCACATTATTCACGTAAGTGCGGAAAAATAAATCATACAAGTAGGATATGATATAGTCACGGCCGCTTCGTAGCTCCTGCAATAAACTTTGTTACTGGTTCGTGCCATCGATGTTTTGTGAATTCATCGACTCATACCGAGAACCTACTCGATTTAGTTAGCAAGCTAATGGTGCACGTATTGATATGGCAAAGGGGCTACATAGCGATCCATAGCGGAGGTGTGTGTGAGGTCCCAGGTGCGGCGATCCATAGCGAGCACGAATCTCACGATTCGTGAAGGCGATGCATCGTCCCACCCTGACGTAATAAACAAACCAAATAATGCCAGCTGGACTCAATGTGATGCACAAATAGATATTTACTCGTCATAAAACAATTAAGGATCGAATTTAACAAGAGCGAACTCATCCGACCAAATAGGTTATTAATCTCTACCATAAATCATGTCAAGGCAATTAATTGCTCAAAACCAATCATTCACAACAACTTGTTTGCAACAATTAAGCTAAGCTCATTTTTGAGTAAACCCAATCAAACAGTGTCCAAACTTCGTAGAGATTGAAATTAGGGTTCAACATGTTCAAATCTTCCCTAGAGTCGACTCCGTTGAGTCTTTACTATATATTCCCAATTTTGGAGAAATTGAAGCTATGTGCTTCATAACCCAACCTAGGCCATTTCTAAGTTCAACTAGGTTATAAATTCACCAAGGTATTGCAATGTGATTCATATTCATTGTGGCGACCCCCGGACCCGAGATGGAACCGCGGACCGGAGCGCCAAACAAGACAATACAAGAAGGGAAGAACATGTAAGGACTAGATATTTTTAAAACTGACGTGACGCAACATTTCAGTCGCAAGAGAACTCGACACAAAAGGTCGGCATTTTCAAAATCATTTCACCTGATAAACAGTTTAAGCAATAATTCCAAGTCTTCGGCGACACTACAGCCGGAACCCAAGCTAAGCAGTTAATACGACAAGGAAATAAATAAGAGCTAATGGTATGCTCAGCGGAAGTCTATACGTAGTAAACACTAACAAGATATACAAGGCACGGCTAGCATAATTGCCGGCATCAAAAGAGAAGTAAGTACTACAAGAGTTAATACTACAAGTAGCTAACAGGAATACACGAGTTCAAGTCTATACAATCCCAAGCATAGTCTAGATGACTAGCTTATACCCATCGTCCTTGCAAAATACAAAAGAAGACAAGAGGACCTCTAAAACCACCTCTTCAACCGCAAAAGTCAGATCAAAAGAGAACTAAGGTGTACGAGCACTGCGAGCTTCAACAAGAAGGTCCTGTCCTGCTAGGATCTAAAAAAAAGTACAGGGGAACGGGTAAGTCATAATGACTCGTAAGCTATCAATCATGCATGACATGGCATTATGCAACACGTTAGGCAAGACAATATTTTAATCATGTATATCAATTATTTAAGATGCACATTATTGCACATAGTTCACATAATATGAGGATATAGAACTGGGCCGCTACGTAGACCTGCAAAACAGACACTTTCGATAACGTGCGATAATCGATGGTTGTGATAATACATCGATCTCCGAGAGATGCTCGGGAAAACAATAGTCATTCTCAATGGGCGCGTATTGGTTGGCCAAGGAGAGCTCTTCCCCACGGTGGCCCGCCGTGGAGGCGTGTGTGCGATAACAAGTATGCCAGCTGGACTTATGCAATGCCAAGTAGTATTTACTCAACAATCAATCAATATGGAACGAGTCCGACAAGAGCGTGCTCGTTCAAGATTAGTACATAATCTCATCAATAAGCAATCAAGATTGAGCTCGACAAGAGCGAACTCAATATATCAATTATCAAGTATGTATTTATTATGTCATAAAGATACGATCATGACATTCAATCCGTTTCAATAGTCTAGAATTAGTTTTCTAGTGTAACGCATATAATAACGTCGTAGGGATCGATCATTGAGCCGGTATTGTTCAATAACTCACTAATGTCGACTCCGTTGTGTCATTTCTATAATTCAAACCAAATAGAGTTAAACACTATTTGCATTTCCAACCCTTTTCTAAGTTATCGCATTGATTAATCTAAGTCATTAATCCAATTTATAACCATTGCTAACAATAAACTCAAGTTCCTAAATTATGGAACCCTAGATCACGTTTTCCCCAAATAATGGTCGAAAGTCTCTGACCCAAGAATAATAATTATTCCTAATATAGAGTAGAACACTTTTACTTCTAGGCTTAGTGTCCAAATCAAAGCATTTGCATTCGTAGTTTATACTTGCAGATTTTCATACTCTCAAACATACTCCTATATCATGGTAGAAATCAAGGAGAGCAATGAATTAGACATGAGAGAAGGGGAGAAAGAAGAGGTAGAATGTTATCTCTAGCATGGACCTAAGGGAAATTGATAGCTTACCTCAAGCCAAGCAAAAGACGAAGCAAGAAAAACTGTTGGTGTCGAACGCTCGTCTCGACGGCGGCTATGCAACGGCGGTCTCGGAATCGCAAGCGGGTCTTGAATCTCTTGGAAGCCAACCCCTCACGCACTCATCTCACCAAGACTCTCACGCACAAGCTCGCCTCTCCGGAGAAGACGGCGTAAGAAATGATCGTGAAATGAAGAGTAGAGCTGATGTAGAGAAATCAGCTTGTTTAAGTGTTAATGAGGAACACTTGTCAAATGATGAATGGTAGAAATAGGTTTATTAATCTTAATTAGGATTAGATTAGGCTAATTAGACTCTAATAAAAGTGGTTTAAGTCACTAATGGTAGAGGTTTAGTAAGGGCACAATCGTAATCAGCCAATGTTGCAGAAAAATCCCGTTTTGCTGGATTTCTTCACTGTTCGGTTGTGGAGGCCGAACATCCTTCATAATGTTCGGTTATGGTGGCCGAACAAAGCCCAAAATGTTCGGTTGGCAGGGTAGAACGATTCCTCAGGCCATACTTTAGGTCAAACAGGTTCAGATTTGCACGTATAACGCGTATAAGGCATGTACAACTCCAAGAAGCATTAAAATGAGTATCAAGGGTCCTAAAAACAATTAGAAATGTCTCTCGAGGTCTTGGATAAGTCCACATATCAAAGCCCGAGCAAGAACAAGTCAATCTAGAGCATACAAGGCAATAGGCATTCGATACGGCAATTACGGTTCGATCAAGGAATGCAATCGAGTCAATCATGTTAGGGATACTATTAGCATGTTAAAAACATATTCTAATCATGTTAAACAAGTATGGAAGACAAGTAATACAAGTAGGTTTCGGGTTCTCACATCCTCCCCCACTTAAAGGAATTTAGTCCCTAAATTCATACCTGAATCATCAAATAGGAAAGGGTATCTTTCTCTCATATAGAGCTCGGTTTCCCAAGTAGCTTCCTCAATGTCATGGTTCTTCCACAAGACTTTGACTAACGGGATCCGTTTCGTCCTCAAGATTTTCTCCTTAGTATCAAGAATCCTCACTGGTCTTTCATCATAAGAAAGATCGGGTTCGAATGAAATCTCATCGTAAACAAGGACATGCGATTCATCTTTCAAATACTTGCGTAGCATCGAGACATGGAATACATCGTGAACATCCGATAATGATGGTGGCAATGCTAACCGATACGCCAAAGATCCAATCCTTTCTAAGATCTCAAAAGGCCCAATAAATCTAGGTGAAAGTTTACCTTTCTTCCCAAATCGCTTAGTACAGCGTCGGGGCGACACTTTCAAGAATACATGATCACCAACCTGAAACTCTAAGTCACGTCTCCGGTTGTCTGCGTAGCTTTTCTGTCTAGTTTGAGCTGTAAGCAGTCTGTCTCTAATCAGGTTCACGCTCTCAGCTGACTGTTGCACCATCTCTGAACCCCATAACTTTGCTTCACCAACTTCATCCCAGCAAATCGGTGAACGACACTTACGTCCATACAAAGCTTCATATGGCGCCATTTCAATACTTGACTGGTAACTGTTATTATAAGCAAATTCAGCTAATGGCAAATGAGAATCCCAACTACCTTTAAAATCCATGGCACAAGCACGTAGCAAATCTTCTAGTACTTGGATCAATCTCTCAGACTGACCATCCGACTGTGGGTGAAAAGCCATACTGAAATTCAACTTCGTCCCCAAAGCCTCTTGTAAAGCACGCCAAAATCGAGAAGTAAACCTGGGATCTCTATCCGATACAATGCTCACCGGAACACCATGTAGTCTCACGATATCCTGAACATACAATGCTGCCAACTGACTCAAACTATAAGTCATCGCAATAGGAATAAAGTGTGATGATTTAGTCAATCTATCCACAACAACCCACATTGCATCAAAACCTCGACGAGTACGTGGCAATCCTGTCACGAAATCCATGGTGATATGCTCCCATTTCCACTCCGGTATCTCAAGTGGCTGTAATAAACCCAGTCTCGGTGTTCACTTTCACTTGTTGACATGTCAAGCATCTAGATACATACTCTGCGATCTCTCTTCATTCCATTCCATTCCACCAAATCGTCTCTTCAAGTCCCTATACATTTTAGTACTCCCTGGATGTATAGTGTATTTGGCCTTGTGAGCCTCATCAAGAACCATACGCTTAACCCCATCGGTGGCAGGAACGCAAACTCTACCTCGAAAAGTCAAAATCCCATCGGTGTTCATAGCAAACTCCGGTGTCTTACCATCACCCAAACCATCAATAATTTTCCTCAACTCCGGATCAGTAGCCTGAGCTTCCTTAATCAACCCAAACAAAGCAGGCGTAGCACGAACACTAGCAAAGATAACACTATGCTTTCTCACAACTGGACTCCATTCGCGGACATCCTCGAGCATCTTCCATTCTCTCATCATCAAGCAAGACATGTACACTTTCCTACTCAAGGCATCGGCAACAACATTAGCCTTCCCCGGATGATACAAGATAGTACAGTCGTGATCCTTAAGCTTCTCCATCCATCGCCTCGTCGCCGCATGTTCAACTCCTTCGCGAAAAGAGATACTTTAAACTCTTGTGATCAGTATATATCTCAAACTTAGCTCCATAAAGATAATGCTTCCACTTATGAAGTGCAAATATGATGGCGGCTAATTCGAGATCATGTGTCGGATAATTCTGCTCATGAGGTGATAGCTTCCTCGAAGCATAGGCAATGACTCTCCCATTCTGCATAAGCACGCAACCCAAACCTTCTAGTGAAGCGTCGCTATAAATAACAAAGTTCTCCGAACCATTAGGCAATGCTAAGATAGGAGCTGTAGTCAACCTTCTCTTCAATTCCTGAAAACTAGCCTCGCACTTATCACTCCATATAAAAGAAGAATTCTTCTGTGTCAATTTAGTCATCGGAGTAGCGATCTTCGAAAACCCCTCGATAAACCTACGGTAATAACCTGCCAAGCCCAAGAAACTACGGACTTCGGTCACCGTACTAGGCGTCTTCCACTTAGTAATCGCCTCAACCTTAGATGGATCCACTGCTATACCATCACTAGACACCACGTGTCCTAGAAAAGCAACTTGTTCCAACCAGAAAGCACACTTACTGAATTTCGCGTAAAGCTTCTTCTCACGCAAGATCGAAAGAACCTCTCTCAAGTGAATCTCATGCTCCTCTCGTGACTTCGAGTACACGAGGATATCATCAATAAACACAACCACAAAGCAATCAAGATATTCATGAAACACCCTATTCATTAAATCCATAAAAACTGCAGGTGCATTCGTCAAACCAAAAGGCATAACCACGAACTCATAATGGCCATAACGTGTACGAAAGGTCGTCTTAGGAACATCCTCCTCTCGAACTCTCAACCGATAATAGCCACTCCTCAAGTCAAACTTGGAATAAACAATCGAGCCTCGGTTGATCAAAGAGATCATCAATATGTGGCAAAGGATACCGATTCTTGATAGTAACCTAGTTCAACTGTCCGATAATCTATGCAAAGTCGTAAACTACCATCTTTCTTTCTCACGAATAACACCTGCACCCCACGGTGACACACTCGGTTTAATGAACTCTCTATCTAGAAGTTCTTGCAACCGCTGCTTTTCACTTCTCTCAACTCCGCTGAGCCATTCTATAAGGCGCTCTAGATATAGGCGAAGTTCCTGGCAAAAGCTCAATGCAAAACTCTAACTCTCGGTCGGGAGGCAAAGCATAATCGGTAGAAAAGACATCCGAAATTCACTAACTACCGGAACATCTTCTAATTTAGCAGTCGAGACACTAGTATCAAGCACGCAAGCTAAATACCCCGTACAACCCCGAGATAAGAGTTGTCTAGCACGTAAAGCAGAAATAACATGAATACCTTTCATAGCAAGATCACCCATAAACACGAACTCCGGAATACCAGGCATGGCAAAAGTGACTCTCTTACGACGGCAATCTACTAAAGCATGATTCGCACAAAGCCAATCCATACCAAGAATCACATCAAAGTCTCGAATAGGCAATACTACCAAATCAAGATGCAAGACTCGATCATTAACAAGCACGTCACAATCTCTATAAACCTCGACGCCAATAAGCATTCACCCAATGGTGTAGACACCTCAAGCACGTAAGGCAACCGAAAGGTGCAATACACATAAATGCTCTATGAAATGCGATGCGACATAAGAATGAGTAGAACCGGGATCAATAAGAACTCGAGCTCTATGACCGAAGACAGAGAGAATACCTCCGATCACATGTGTAGACTCTGAACACCTTGCCGATCAAGTGCAAAAACACGAGCCTCGCGCCTTTAGACGCCCATCATTATCTCTTTTGGATCCGATTGCCGAATGTAACCTACGGATCAAGGCCACTCTATTCTTAGACGCTCGAGCTTATGACTAGAGTCCCCACAACCAAGACAAGTGCCAAGCCTATACCGCACCGCCGCTCGAATGCCCAATCTTATTGCAATGAGAACAAGTCAAAGGTCCACTACCCCGAAGCCTGGCCGCTCCCGAGGAGTAAAAGCACTACTACCACGACTCTCCGACTGCCGCCTAAATCGGCCCCGCATCGCCGCCTATTCTGATAATGAAAACGACGATTGCCCTGATGGCCGGATCGATTCCCTGAAGATTGACCCCTCCCTGAATGCTGTGAGGTCACCTGCGAAGACTGCTGCTGAGAAGACTTCTGTCTGTGCTCCTCAATGTCTCGCTCTATCTCAAAAGCACGATCTATCGATCCTCAGTAATCCTCCAACCGAAGAGATAACAATCCTCCTAAACTCGCCTTCAACCCCTTCACAAACTTATGAGTCCTGTGTCTCATCCGCACCGATGTGCACAATAACGGATAATTCAAATGAACTTAGCGTATCGAGCTACGCACATGGTTCCCTCGCTCCAAATCTCGGAACTCTTTCTCTCGCCGTCGCCTAACCACAACAGCACGTAAGAAGCCCTAAACTCCATCTCAAAGTTAGGCCATACTTGAGCCACTCGATTCAACTCCCAACTATCACGTAGAACCTCCCACCAATGATTGGCGGCTCCTCTAAGCTTATACACAGCTAATACAACCTTCTCCTCATCCGTACAGTCCATAACTGCAAAGATTTTCTTCACGTCCTCTAGCCATAACTCGGCCATACTAGCATCCGATTCTCCTTCAAATGATGGAGGCTTCATTTTCAAGAACCTCTCCAAGATAGTATTATTTCGCACCTTGCTTCAGGTATGACTTCATTCCTTGGTGGCGATACTCTCGCATTCGGTTCTGGCGGTGGCGGTGGAGGAACATTCTGACCTTGACCTATCTGAGCCATTTCGGTCATAAACTCTGTCATGCGGCGATACAAATCTGCCATCTGAGCATTCATGCCCACTGGATTCGGTGGTGGAGGTGGCAACTCCTCCTCAGGTTCATCAGGAACTCTCCTGGGTCTGCCTCTACCTCGGCCTACACGATCTGCTCTAGGATTCACCATCAAGCACCTATAAGAATTCACTCGACGTTAGAACATCACACAAGAAATAACCCACCTAGGCCATGGAACCTATCCTGACCAATAGCTAACGACAGCTAACCAATAACAAAAGCTAACGAGAGCTCTGATACCAACTGTGGCGACCCCGACCCCGGACCCGAGATGGAACCGCGGACCGGAGCGCCAAACAAGACAATACAAGAAGGGAAGAACATGCAAGGACTCAAAACATTTTATTTTTAAAACTGACGTGACGCAACATTTCAGTCGCAAGAGAACTCGACACAAAAGGTCGGCATTTTCAAAATCATTTCACCTGATAAACAGTTAAGCAATAATTCCAAGTCTTCGGCGACACTACAACCCAAGCTAAGCAAATACGACAAGGAAATAAATAAGAGCTAATAGGATGCTCAATGAAGTCTATACGTAGTGAACAACACACGATATACAAGGCACGGCTAGTACAATTGCCGGCATCAAAAGTATATACTACAAGAGTTAATACTACAAGTAGCTAACATGAATACACGAGTACAAGTCTATACAATCCCAAGCATAGTCTAGATGACTAGCTTATACCCATCGTCCTCACAAAATACAAAAGAAGAGAAGAGGACTTCTAAACCACCTCTTCAACTGCAAAAGCCTGATCAAAAGAGAACTAAGGCGAACGATCAATGCGAGCCTCAACGAGAAGGTCCTGTCCTGCTAGGATCTAAAAAAAAGTACAGGGGAACGGGTAAGTCATAATGACTCGTAAGCTATCAATCATGCATGACATGGCATTATGCAACACGTTAGGCAAGACATTATTTCAATCATGTATATCAATTATTTAAGATGCATAATATTGCACATAGTTCACATAATATGAGGATATAGAACTGGGCCGCTCAGACTCGCAAAACAAACACTTTCGATAGCGTGCGATAATCGATGGTTGTGATAATACATCGATCTCCGAGAGATGCTCGGGAAAACAATAGTCATTCTCAATGGGCGCGTATTGGTTGGCCAAGGAGAGCTCTTCCCCACGGTGGAGGCGTGGGCGTGTGCGATAACAAGTATGCCAGCTGGACTTATGCAATGCCAAGTAGTATTTACTCAACAATCAATCAATATGGAACGAGTCCGACAAGAGCGTCCTCGTTCAAGATTAGTATATAATCTCATCAATAAACAATCAAGATTGAGCTCGACAAGAGCGAACTCAATATATCAATTATCAAGTATGCATTCATTATGTCATAAAGATACAAGCATGACAATCAATTCATTTCAATAGTCTAGAATTAGTTTTCTAGTGTAACGCATGTAATAACGTCGTAGGGATCGATCATTGAGCCGGTATTGTTCAATAGCTCACAAATGTCGACTCCGTTGAGTCATTCCTATAATTCAAACCAAATAGGGTTAAACACTATTTGCATTTCCAACTCTTTTCTAAGTCATCGCATTGATTAATCTAAGTCATTAATCCAATTTATAACCATAGCTAACAATAAACTCAAGTTCCTAAATCATGGAACCCTAGAATCACATTTTCCCCAAATAATGGTCGAAATTCTATGACCCAAGAATAATAATTATTCCTAATATAGAGTAGAACACTTTTACTTCTAGGCTTAGTGTCCAAATCAAAGCATTTACATTCATGGTCTATAATTCCCAAAAATTCATACTCTCTAAAATGTATCAATATCATGGTAGAACACAAGGAGAACAATGATTTGGGCATGAGAGAAGGGAAGCAAGAAAGGGTAGCATGTTATCTCTAACATGGACCTAAGGGAAATTGATAGCTTACCTCAAGCCAAGCAATGGACGAAGCAAGAAGAAAACTGATCGGTGTAATCGCACTACCCGACGGCGGCGACGCAACGGCTGCCTCGGAATCGCAAGCGGGTCTTGAATCTCTTGGAAGCCAACCCCTCACGCACTAATCTCACCTACACACTCACGCACAAGCTCGCCCAAGGCTGGAGAAGACGAAGCAGAGAAATGATCGTAACATGAAGGCTAGAGCTGATGTAGAGCAATCAGCTTGATTAAATGTGTTAGTGGAGTACACATGTCATAAGATGATTGGTAGAAATAGGTTTAGAAATCTTAATTAAGCTTAGATTAGGCTAATTAGACTCTAATACAAGTGGTTTAAGTCACTAATGGTAGAGGTTTAGTAAGGGCACAAACGTAATCAGCCAAAACTGCAGAAAAATCGCGTTCTGCTGGAAATTTGCACTGTTCGGTTGTGGTGGCCGAACTTCCTTCATAAGGTTCGGTTGTCATGGCCGAACAAAGCCCAAAATGTTCGGTTGGCAGGGTAGAACGATTCCTCAGGCCATACGTTAGGTCAAACAGGTCCAGATTTGCACGTATAACGCGTATAAGGCATGTACAACTCCAAGAAGCATTAGAATGAGTATCAAGGGTCCTAAAAACAATTATAAATGTCTCTCAAGGTCTTGGCTAAGTCCAAATATCAAAGCCCGAGCAAGAACAAGTCAATCTAGAGCATACAAGGCAATAGGCGTTCGATACGACAATTACGGTTCGATCAAGGAATGCAATCGAGTCAATCATGTTAGGGATACTACTAGCATGTTAAAAGCATATTCTAATCATGTTAAACATGTATGGAAGACAAGTATACAAGTAGGTTTCGGGTTCTCACAATGGGATCCATGATTTCTATGTATCGCCGTACCGAAGACAATTCACACACCCTCCACTGTTGACCTCAGTGGGGAAGTTAGCCCATTGCCGTAACCAATAGAGCGCATGGATTATGTTAATTCGACTGAGGGGTGTCCTCAGTACATCGATGTATCAATCACGTACATCGTAGTCACGAAACAATTTAACGGTTGTGATTGCAGGAGCGACACAACGACAATGATTCGGTACCTTCTTCATCCCTTATGTGGCTTACTATAGGCACTGATGTGATAACAAAGTGTTAGTTAAACATGAGATCCAATTGACCGTGTTTATCTTGATTTTGTATTATTGAAATACTTGAGGTGTATAACTGTAAGTATGCATACTTGTAGTTAATGATTATATGAACGATATGATATGTATATATTTAGATATACATACTTCTAATTGATGATGCTTTGAAAGAATTGATGTGTATATATATAAATATGCACACCTATACTTAATGATTCTATTAATAGTTTGATTAGTATATATATAATTATATATACTTGCATATGATGTTTTTATGGGAACTACGTTCTAATTCATTTGCTTTATGTTTGAACAGGGAATTACACCCTGGTTCATTTGGACGGTTTAGTAAGTAAGAAGAAATGGTTATATCGTTGAGTATCAAAACGATACGACGCCTCTTTACGAGTTTTCTGTCATTTGTAAAATGGCACCTTGATTATTTTTATGTTACATAATTATATGTTACATATATTTTGTAGTAGCGTACTGGGTCATTATGATTCATTCCGTACTTTGTTTTCTAGTTGCAGTAAATTGGTAGCCGCGTTGAGGTCGAGTAGATCGTGACTGTAGCAGAGCGCAGCTGATCGATAGATCGAGATTAGATCGTGTGGTTCATGCTAGTAGCAGTAGACTTCCCTGAGTAGTAGCTCGTGGAGTCCTATTTCTTTTTAGCATCGTCACATATATTATGTACCTTGCTATTCTTGTGAGATCGATCTTGTAAAGTTATATAGACTTTACGGTCAGGTAGATACTTGGGTATTTGTATTGGTTCTTTCTTGGGTCGACATGTTGTGTCGTGCCATGTTCGTGGTTTTAATATTTATTTCAGTTGTCTCCCGGGTACGCAGTAGCTTTGGGGATTTTCTTTATTTTAAATTGTTATAGTTGTTGGTTAACCCCGGTATGCTTTAGTCGTCGGTAATTGTTATATCAGGTTGGTTCTTTGTTGAAATGCCGGTCTGGAGTGCCAATGGTTTGTTCAGCGTCTGCAATGTTGTGGCACGCGAGTTTTGTTTTCCCCCGTTGAGAGATAATGTCTCTCTTGGTTCCTTTAACTTCAGTTTCGAGCTTCATAGCTCAGGACTTCATTTCTTTATCGCTTCCGCATATTCGATTTTTGTAAACCCGTATTTTAGTATGACTTTATGTTCATGTTTAGAGCTTGTTAGCTTGACTGTTCGATTCGCACTACTGTTTAACAAGTGCTTGTCTTCTTCTTATGTTAGTTTCAACGACACGACCTTAGGATTTCGTGTTGAAATCTGGGTCGGGTCGTGACAAAATTGGTGTTCTCTAATTAGTATAATAATTATTTATTTGTTTATTTATATATAATATATACAAATAATAGGAAAAATGTTATAAAATTATAAATTATTGAATTAATAATGTTCAATAATTTAAAATACTTAATATTATTATTATTTATTTATTATTTATATTATCTGATGTATCCAAAATGAAGAGATACACTGGGCTTGATTATCCGGATATATGGCTTTCAATTATATATCTATCTTCGAAAGCCCAAACCTATCGAAAAGACAACAAAAACCGTGAACTGGGCAGGGGCTAACCCTGCAAATGCACTCCGGCATGATAATTAGCAAACACTCAATTGAGTTAGCAATTTGACAGAGTTTTGACTTGTGTATCTGTGAATGTACCTTCCCTCTCCATTTCGAGGGGTTTATATAACTAGCCTAGTGTAGACACCCCAATTTCGTACCCCTGATATGTAACTCTGGCATGCGATATCAAGAACTGTTTAAAATTAACAAATGTCAAGTTACAGGGTTGAAAATGCAAAAGGAAAAAGTAGGATGCATGAACAGTGAACTGCAGGGGAGGAAAGTGTCAAAAATTAAAGTGAATAGTGGGCTTGGTGCCGCACCAGAGGAGCATGGGTGCCGCACCAAGGGAAGCTTATTTCTGCGCCAAAGGTGAACAGTAGCCTTTCGACTTAACGCATTGTACAATCTGTAAAGGCTGCGGTACACACAATTGATGCCGGCTGAAGAAATTGGAAAATGCCGGATGACTTAAGACCCCGAACCTTCGTGTAATTGACCTTATTACTTTGCGTGTCGTTTAACCGTAACCTCGCTTACTTGACTTGAGGTAAGAGCCTTGATTAATATAGGTAGGCTATATAGGAGCCAATACATTAGTTCCCTATGTTCCATAGACCTTAACTAGTTAAAGTTACAAGTCGCATACCGACGCTGTTCGTTACTTGACTCGGTTTAGTGTTTTCTCGGTTTAGTGTTTTCTCGTAGTTCTTTCTGAGACCTCGATTTTACTCCTAATCATTCCTCCACTTGTCTTGAGAGTTATTTGAGTCTCATAAGGCCTTGGTACACAAGTTTTATGCTTGTTTGTTGAATCGCCAGTTCGACCGAGTTGATTTTGGCCTTAGCGATTCCCCTCGTTGCTCGTATTGCCTCTATTTCGTCGCATTGTTCGTTGAATTCTTGGCTTTATATTCAGATCTTAGCCATGTTTAAACAAGTCTTTTCATGCCCAAGTCATCTTAGTTTGATTGGCGTTCGTTGGTAGTTTGATTCATTGATCATTCGTCGCGTGAGTTGAGCCTTGTTCTATCCTGTGTTGTTCGGTGCGCTTCCGACTTTTTGAGTAGGGTTAGACCTTAGAATGATTGCCCATAAGTTTGGGATCATTTAGGACAAGTTTAGACCAAGTTTTAGAGATTCTTTTGGAGGCGCCCGCCCGATTTAACTT
The DNA here is from genome assembly GCA_013146195.2 of Codonopsis lanceolata. Classification (NCBI taxonomy): domain Eukaryota; kingdom Viridiplantae; phylum Streptophyta; class Magnoliopsida; order Asterales; family Campanulaceae; genus Codonopsis; species Codonopsis lanceolata. The sequence goes on along the minus strand of CM028382.1, from coordinate 62,922,665 downwards.
GGGAGAAGCCTTGCAAAGTGGTCGAACTTGGGAGAAGCCTCTTGGGTGAGGCGCCGCCTCATGGGCTTGGGTGAGGCGCCCGCCTTGGGATTTCATTTTGGCGTGATTTTTGCCTTGTCCACAACCGAAGGGTAGGATTGTCCTCCCTAACCCTTTTTGATCCTTCCTCTTCCTCCCTCATTTCTTCCATCAACCGTGAGTTTTAGAGAGAGAGGGAGGAGGAGCTTCCATGGGAGATTTGACGATTCCCGGAGTTCCGGCCATCGGATTGTCGAGCCGCGACCGCCATCGCGAAGCCCTCGCCGAGTAGAGTCTTTCCCCTCGGTTTGTTTCCCACTTCCTAGACGTTTGTGGCTCGATTGAGGTACGTTACTTAAGCCCTAGTTTCTCTCTCTACAAGTATCTTGATGATAGAATGTTAGAAACTTGTTCCTTGTGATTTATTGTTGTTATACATGTCAAAATGAGATATTTCCATGGATACCAATAGATTTTGGTTAGGGTTTGAAACCAAATGGGTTCATTGAGTATATTGGAATTGTTATGATTTAAGATTTATTTTTGTTGGGTTAGAAACCCGGATAAATTGTGAATCCCGAATTTATGCCTCGAACTAGAAATTTGGAACTTTGTAGTTTGACCCAAATGAAGTCAATTAATTATAAAAATTGTTACTTGGACCTTAGGATAAATTCCTATAGCTTCTTGCGTTCATTGAATCTCAATTGCGAAATTTTGAGAATTTCTTGGGTGAGACCAAATTGGTAATAAGATTGATTCTTGGCTTAGAACTCTAATTGAGTCTCTTGAATGATGTTAAGTGCGAGATTATCGCTAGTTCTTGGATGGTTTATGTGTGAGTCGAGAATGCGTAACTCGAATGAAAGACGTTTTGAATGGGTTCAATTATGAACTAGAACCAATAATACTAGTGGACTTTTAATGAAGTCCCAAGATTCGTAGGAATATAATATGTGACTTTACTTGGGAACCTTGTTAACATCCTTGGAAAATCCGGAATTGCTTCGTGACAATTTTCCCCTTAGGAAGGATATTTGAACCATGTATGCCTTAGTACCCTCTATGATGGGAATCTTGAGTTGTCGTAAAGATGACTGAATGGTCCGTGTATGCCTTAGTACCCTCTATGATGAATCTTGAGTTGTTTTAAGTCTTCTGTCCTTCAAGAGTGCATGCTTGATCTTTAGTTCTTAGGGAACCTCGAGGGGATTTATAATGTTATCTATCTTATGATTCTATGGAACTGAGCTTGATAAGGTTTGTTTGTGAATGATGCATGAACCCCTATGTCTACTTGAGATTATGACTTATAAGCATATGGTGTGTCTTATCTTTATAATTATCCTCTTATTGAGTATCAACGTGATTTGATTTATAATTCTATTAACAAATGGAATTACAAACTTGAATTTGAATTAAGCTTGGTTGGACAATAATCAACTTAGGTTTCCGCCTTTTATACTTGACTTAGTAACTTTGAACTAAGGTTCCTAAATGGAACGAGAACCTAGCTATGCCTCAAACAAGAACCTAGAAAGGAGTCTTGGAACACATATAGTGTTCAAACTCTATTTGATCGGAATTATAGAAATGACTCGACGGAGTCGATGCTAGTGAGTCACTTAACAATACCGACTCAACGATCATCCCCCACGACGCCTGAAATCCGTTTAACTAGAATACTAGTTTCGAGATTCTTCATTTAATTCATGATCATGCTTGATTATTAGTCGTAAAGAATAACATGCCCACCTGACTTGAATGAGATCGCTATTACCGTGCTCGTCCTTGCTTGATTTCTTAAATAAGTAAATATTACTTGTTTTCCCCAATAAGTCCAGCTGCCATACTTGTCTTGTCCTGTCTTGTCTTGTCCTGTCTTGTCTTGTCCTGTCTTGTCTTCCCTGGTTGACAATTCGTCTACCGTTACGAATCATGAGATTCGTGATAGTGATGGGTTGCCGAACCGAGCGTAAACGCAAACCCCTCCATTCTTGATCACTTTGGAGAAGAGTACCTTGTGTAACCATTAGGGCGCTTGGAATAATACTATCCTGGGTCGATGTGCCATCTCGTACATCCGACAGCACGTTCCTGTTAACATTTTATATTGCATGAGCTACATTGCGGTACCAGATTGATATCATATCCTCTTATATGTGGATTTCTTCTAGCATTTGTGAAAACAAAGTGCTATCATGAATATATAAACTAAATGCCTGTATATACTTGTTCTCGATCGCTTGACTTTCGTGATAGGCCTGTGACTTGTATGATACGTATATATGTAGACATACATATTCCTACTTGATTAACCATGATTGCCTGCATATGTATATACATGTAGATATACATACTCCTACTTGATTTACCCTGATTGTCTTCGTATGTATATAATTGTAGATATGCATATCCTTACATGATAAACTTCCATGAATGTATTGTTTGGTACATAAACGAATTTACATACCACACTTGATAATCCTATGAGAGACTTGGTATATGTATATTTATAAATATGCATACTCCTACTTAATTATGCTATGAGAGACTTGGGATGTTCTACAATAGGATATACATCCATAATCATGATTATTCTTGTGCCTTGCTCCCTGACTTGTTTGATTGTTTGTGAACAGGGGATTCACCCTGATTCATCTTGGTAGTCTGGTAAAGGAACGATTTTCATACAGTACAACCCGACTTACTGGGTCTTCGTCGTAAAACGATATCATTTCCTCTTACGGCAATATTCAATTTATGTCTTATTGTTTAGTAGTAACGTACTGGGTCATTATGACTCATCCCGTACTTTGTTTTCTAGTTGCAGTTCAGGAGTCGTATTGAGGACGCATAGTACGTGACCGTAGCAGACCACAGTTGATCGACAGCTCGAGCCTAGTACGTGTGTTCGTGATTGTAACAGTCGATATTTCCGAGTAGTAGCTTGCGGACTCCTATCTCATCTAGTACCCTTGACTTGTATATCATAATTTACTATTCTTGTGAGCTCGTTGTATTGTAAGGTTATTTAGACTTTACAGTCGGGTAGAATACTTGGGTTTTAATTTGGTTCTCCTTGGCCCGACGTGTTGTGTCGTTGCTCATAGCCTTGGTTTTTATATTCAGTTGTCTCCCAGGCACGCAGTAGCTTTGGGCTTTTCTTTATTCCAGTTGTTATCATTGTTGGTTAACCCCGGTATGCTTTAGCCGGGGATATGTGTTATATCAGGTTGGTTCCTTGCTGAAACGCCGGCCTGGAGTGCCGATGGTTTGTCCAGCGTCTGCAATGTTGCGGCACGCGAGTTTCTTTTCCTTTCCTTCGTGAGATTTATGTCTCTCTTGGTATCCTTGGCCTTGGTTTCGAACTTCATAACTCGGAACTACTCTTCCTTGTCGCTTCCGCATACTGAATTTTGTAAACCCGTATTTTTAGTACTTGCCCTCTTCTTGCCTTGTTCTTGCGACGTGACCTTGGGATTCCGTTCCGGAATCCGGGTCGGGTCGCCACAATGACTCCCTCTCTCCAACTATAAATAAGAGGCCCCGGCTCCTCATTTCAGTGTTCAGAAATATCGCAATGAAGCGCTGAAAGAATTCTTCTGCGTTCCTTCAAAACGAGTAGTTACGAGAGGTGTGAGATAGGTGAGTGAAGCCCACTAAAGTCTCCAAACCCCGTCCAAACTCCGCCAAAATAAATATCCACCGGTTATAAGTGATCCATAGCCTAGTTGTTAGGTATCCACCTCACTTCCCCGACCCAAAAATCTCAAAGTAAGCCGTTACTCGGCCCGAGTAATGAACTGAAAAACCAAAAAACTAAGCCGTCATTCCGCCCAACCAAATAAGCCAAAACCACCATATATAAGCCGTCACTCTGCCCAAATCACATCAGCAACAAGCAATAAAAGTCTCCCTCTCCCGAGAAGGACAGAGCGAGCACATCCCGCTCTAAAAGGTAATAGCCTTTAAGGGCGTTTATTTATTTATTCACTTGTCAATTTATTATTTTGTAAAGTTGTTATTTAAATCCGGCACAATGTAGTTAATATAAGCTGTTGTGCTGCCCGGATTAGATTATGAAATAATATGTAAAAGAGACGTTATAATGACCAAATATTTTTAAATGCATTTGTAATTATTGTAAGGAAATGACTGCAAGTCCGTAAATAATGTAGCCACGGATGTATTTGTTTTACTTTCTTGTCTTTTAATGCTTTATTTATTTGCTAAATAAATATAACAATAAGCATACTTTAGCCAAAAACTCTTTTGAGACCGAAAGGGCGAGTTGGGTGCCTAGCACCTTCCCAACTCGTAACTTAGCCTCCGAACCCGCTTTTTATCTCTGGTTTTCTTTTTCTAGTTTTTCTTTATTTTTGCCTTAAAATAAAGATGGCGACTCTAAAACTTTTTGGATCCAGTGGGGCCTCGCAACACTCCTTCTTTGCACTTTTCCGCTCTCTCCTAAAAAAGGGAGAATGTGAATGGAAGGGTGATGTATTCCCATATCCTGATATCCCCTAAACAAGGGATAACTTGATGCGGGAAACCCAAAGCTCCCATAGTGATCCGAAACGGGCCATAAGGCTATTTTTATAATAAAATCCACTAAAGGCAATCGAGGCACATTCCAACGTGCTAACATAGACAGCACTCCTCTCGCACTTTTGATTTCGTCTTCCCCTAAACAAGGGAGGGTGGAACGAGAGCAGTGGTGTCCACGTGCTGCGCCCCTAACCAAGGGCGCGGTCGCGACAGGAACCTCACAGTGGCGACTCTACTGGGAGTTGTTTTATTTTAAATAAAATGGAGGGCTAGACTCATAAAACAAAACTTTTTTTTTTGTTTTTCTTTGTTTCTGGGTAAAGTATGCTTGTTATATTAATTTATGCATTTGAATATTGCGTTCTTATACATCCGTGTCTATATTTGTGGATATGATCCTCCATCTTGCAGCAATTTCGTTCCGATAACTGTTAAAGGTGTATTTAAAAATATTCAAAAAAAAAAGCAAAAAAAAAACAAAAAACAAAAAAATCGAAAATAATAAAAATATATGTTATATATATGCTACAATAAAATTCCGGGCAGCACAATAAAAGGGCCGGAGCTTTATTTTAATTATTGCTCTATTTTCGGCTCTGTATTATCATTTCTTTATGTTCATTTTTCCTTTTTTTTATTCTGTACATTTGTACATATTTGCATTCATTCTGACATTTTATTTTGGGGACATAGGACCAAATTTGTAATTAATAGGGACAAACAGTTTCCCCACTTTTCTTTCTATTTCTTAATGTGGTGTGCTTGCACTCGAATTAAAAAGCCGAGAAAATCCACACGTAACAGCAAGACATGCCATATTTGTTTTATTTTTTCTGTTTATATATCTGTAAATAAATAAAGATTTTACTGCTTTTTAGATACCACACACACGCACATGCATATAGCTATATTTCGAACTGTTACCCTACACCATGGCCAGCCTACCCCCTGCATAAGCCAACGCTAGAATGCATATAGCTTCTCAGGACGCTTCATAGACCGACCGGTTTTTGCATCTCCGAATTGTGGGTCAGCCCCTGCAAAAAGAAAAAAGAAATGATATATGAGAATAAAATCAAAAAAAAAAGAAAGGCAATATATATATATATATATATATATATATATATATATATATATATATATATATATATATATATCTAAAAAAATGCGCAAGTTTGAAAAAAAAATGAATGATGAAAATAACTGCGCAACAAAAAAAAAAAATAAGCAGGGGCTGATTTATTATTCTTTGATGCTCGACCTAGAACATTTCGGATGGTGGATCCCGGAAAGAGTATAGGCCCTTCGCCTGGGATTAGTCCGATCTTGGGGAGTCGAAAGGCAGGTGGAATACGTTGGTCCTATACTCTGGAGAAAGAATCCACTGTTCCAGGAAAAGTCCTGAGACTGTCAAAATAAAGCAGGTGCTTATCCTGTCAACTGTAGGGAACAATTAAATAATAATAAAATATACTAATAAAGGCACACTGTACTCCAAGCCCAGAAAGCCTTCAGTCAACCTCCTGATACCTCCATAACCCATTTTCCTCAGAAACCTGGCCCAAATTTGGAAAGGCAGAGATAGTACTGGCCGGTTGATACGAGAAAGTAGTGCAGAAATCAGACCAGAAGGTATCAGTTTCAAATCAGACAAGGGCAGAATCAATACAGAGGAAACAGATCCGAGCAGTATGGCAGCAGAAAGTAAGGTAATCTCTTCCCCTGCAGTCCCCCAAGAAGCATCAACCTTCCATGTTCCTCCAAATCCAATTTCCCAGCCAAATACCAACCCACCAAATACCTATTATTACCAAAATCTTAACCCCTTTTCATTATACCCTCCTTATCCTACCCAAAATCCTTACCCAATCCAATATCCCTATCCTACCCAAAATCCATATCCAACCCAATATCCATATCCTGCCCAATATCCATATCCAGCCCAATATCCTTACCCTGCCCAAAATCCTTACCAGGTATCGCAACCAAAAATTAACCCAGCCTTCCCTAATCCTGCCAGCATCTACCAAAACCCAACTCTCTCACCCGCCAAAATGGAGGCTGACATCGAAAATTTGAGAACCATGATGCTTAAAATTCTAAACCAAGAAGTTTCTAATGAAAATTTGGGGGATAGCTTCCTGGGTATGATGGATGAAGACGCTTATTTAAAATAGCTCCCTGTTGAGTTTGAGCCTATTTCTAATAAGCCTCTGCAGAACTAGTATACTACGACCGACCCGCTTTTGACGCCCACAGAACTGGTCGACCGCTTCGGATATATTATCCCTATTCTTTTTCCTAGCCTTACGGATTGGTCATCTACCAATCCGCTCCATAAAATTGAGGATCTCAAACCCCAGGTCCTCAATAATGTAATAAACCATGTACGGCTTGCTTTTAATAATAATCTAAAGGTCTTTGCTTATTTCGAGTTCAGATCTCCTGTACCATTTGTGTGTACCACTGGTGTACCATTTTTCATCTCCACCATTGCATCCCAATCATTGCATCTCAACCAATAGTTGAGATGAAAAGTGGTATACCAGTGGTACACACAAGTGGTACAGGAGATCTGGACTCGCTTATTTCTTAGTTGTACCTACACTAAAAGACACATTAAATAATTATAATAATGAGTCATTTAATAGGACCCAAAAGATAAAAAATTATTTGCTTGAGCTTGAAAAGTCAGTAGAGCACCAGAAATAGCATCATTAACAGCAACTGAAAACTGATCCACTATCAATCTGGGAATGGACAAGGAAATCAAAAAAAGTCAAAATCGGCAACTACCTGCAAGGCTCCAAAAGAATAACACTCATCGATCTCCTCAAAGAATTCGTGGACATGCTTACCTGGTCCTATGAAGATGTGTCAGGTGTAGACCCAGCCGTAGTCGAACACCGGATCCCCATATAACCGGATGCTCGGCCAATCAAGCAAAAGCCCCGCCGGACTAAGCCAGAATGGTCACTACAAGTTAAAAAAGAAAGCATGAAACAGCTGCACGTCGACTTCATTCGGGTAACAAAAAAAACACAAGAAAAAAGAAAAAAAGAAGAGTAAAAAAAAAAGAAGAGAAAAATACCCGATCTGGCTGTCCAATGTAGTGACCTGCAACAATGGTATGACCAAGAACAAGAGAAGGTAGCTGCCTTTTCCTCTCCCCGCATATCATATAAAAAAAGAGAAAGAAAAGGGGGAAGCCTGCTCGAGCCCGAAGGTATTTTCCTTTAAAATCCATTGTGGAAATATAGCGTGCCATTACCTACTAGACATCGGTATAGCTTTACTTTGTGCGTGTGTTTTGAGTCTGCATTTTTTATTTTTGCATCATATAAAATTAGATTGTATTGTAAATGTTTGTACAAGTTTTAACCAAAAAAAAAAAAGAACAAAAAAAAAAAACAAACAAAATTTTTTTTATGTATTAATTGTTCTGCATCTAAATATGCGTTTTTGCATTATAGGCATCGTAAAAATGCATTTTGCATCTTAAAGATAGATACTACATTTTGCATTATTGCATGCATGATAGAATAGGAAAATATCCATGCATCATGTTAATAGGCATCACATTTGCATCAAATAAAGTAGTACATGCATCCATCATGTGCATTTATTATCCAATAAGCTGCATTAGGGGGTGTGCTAAAAAGAAAATAAAATGCCACCAATCATGAAAATAAATATTATTATGGCATTCACTATGTCCCTGCAGCATAAGCATGCATCATATAGCCCCATTTGCATTTATAATATAAATCATGCATAATAAGGTCAAATAGTGACCACTAGCTCAATCATGCATCATTGCATCATAAGAATAAATTACATAAACTTCATGCATCATTACTTAATTGCATCATTTAGACATAGATAGGACATGCATAAGCATTATTAATAAAGCCAGGAATGCTTCAAAAGTGCCAAACAGTGCCAAAACCTAGCAGAAGTATATCCAGGCAGATCCAAAAAAAAAAAAAAAAGAGAAAACGAAAAAAAAAAAGAAAAAAGAAGAAGATAGAAATGAAAATAAAGAAAAATGGTGAGCATGCAAAAAAAAAGAGAGAAAAAAAAAGAGGTAATAAGCATGCAAATAAAGAAAAATGGCGAGCATGCAGAATAAAGAGGTAATAAGCATGTGGAACGAGAGCAGTGGTGTCCCGCATCCGCACGTACGCGCACCCCTAACCAAGGGCGCGCGGGTCGCGACCCGGGAACCTCACACCTAGAGAACTAGAAACTACTCATTGAATGGCGGAGCGTGATGTGACGACCCGACCCGAACCCCAATGCGGGATCCCGAGTCGTGCCGTCCAAATAGACAAGATACACAAGCATGCACAAGTAGGATTATAAAATTCATATGGCGCAACATCGCATACGAATAACAACTCGGCTACACTTGGCCGGAAAAACAACTTAAAATAAACAAGTCTTCGGCGACGTTACAGCCGGAACCCAACAACTACTCCTATAATATTAACACATGCTTATAAAACCTCAATGGCCACAACATGCCGGAGACAACAACAACAATAATAATTAACGAGCTTTAGCGGAAGAAACTGTAATGAACCATTAACATATAAACAGGCTCGACATGCAAGTCGGCATACAAAAGATCATAAGTATCTAATATTTAAGTTTACTACAACAACAAAATTCCCAAGACAAGTCTACATGACTTGCTTCCCAACGTCCTTTCCAAAATAAAAGACTAATCAATCAAAGCCCAAAAGAGCAACCTTGAGTTTACAAACAACCAAGCGTGAAATAGCGAGTCTAACGTGGACCGTCTCCTCGGCTCGGATCTAAGGAAACAAAACAAACAAATAGGGTAAGTCGAAAGACTTAGTAAGTTACTAAAAACGCATGTTCATGTTATAGCATGACATTTATCACAGTTATAGAACATAGTCATCATATGACACTTAGCACATTGTTCACATAAGTGCGTAAAATAAATCATACAAGTAGGATATGATATAGTCACGGCCGCTTCGTAGCTCCTGCAATAAAACTTTATTATACTTTATCGTGCAACATCGATGCTCGGTGATTACATCGACTTTTATCGAGAACCTACTCGATCTAGATAGCAAGCCAGTGCGGCACGTATTGTTACGGCAAAGGGGCTACTTCCCCATTGTGGCCAACAATGGAGGTGTGTGTGAGGTCCCAGGTGCGGCGATCCATAGCGAGCACGAATCCCATAATTCGTGAAGGCGATGCATCGTCCCACCCTGACTTAATAAACAAACCAAATAATGCCAGCTGGACTCAATGTGATGCACAAGTAGATATTTACTTGACTTAAACCAATCAAGGATCGAATTCGACAAGAGCGAACTCGACCAACCAAGTAGGGTATTAATCTCTACCATAAAACATGTCAAGGCAATAAATTGCACAAAACCAACCTTTCATAACAACTTGTTATAAACAATTAAACCAAGCTCATACTTGAGTAAACCAAATCAAACGGTGTCCAAACTTCGTAGGGATTGAAACTAGAGTTCAACATGTTCAATTCCCAATTTTGGAGAAATTGAAGCTATGTGCTTCATAACCCAACCTAAGTCATTTCTAAGTTCAACAAGATTGTAAATTCACCAAGGCATTGCAATGTGATTCACATACATCAATGTAGGCTCAAACTAGGGCATTCACATAATGCACTTATTCAAGTAACACATATAATACATGTTTCTAACATGATCAAAACCTTAAATAGACAAGATGAAAGAGTTTTATAAACTTCCATAGGCAAGAAATCATCCTATACATGCTCCTAGCAAGTTCATATTTTCAAAATACAAGAAGATAGCATAGGAAGCATATAAGTGTCCTCATTGACCTCAATCACCATAGGCTTTGTTTCCTTAGGGTCAATGAGAACTAAAAGAAGAAGAAGAAGAAGAGTAACTTACTAGTTCTACACCAAAGAAAGCAAATGAGAAGTTTGATCGGATGGAAATGCTCTACTCTTTGAGCTCTACACTTTTGATGAAGGAGTCTTGAGCAAATGGAGGATGGATGAGGGAAGACCAAGAGGAAATCTTCAAGAAGCCATGGAAGAACTCTCAAGAACTCTCTCTCACGTTTTTGGAAATGCTCTCAGCAAATGAGAAGTCAAATGGCTGATTTGTGGCTTATAAGAGGTGAAAGGTTGAGTGGGACAAGTGTCAAGACCTTGTGGTCTCTTTTCTAATCTGATTTGGTGGCTTAATGATCACTAATGCACTCTTAATCAACCCTTAAAACAAATTAGATATGTTAGGACACAAGTGAGGAGGGTTAGGGAGGTTTAAGAAAGGTTTAGATAGGGGGTTTAGGTGTATAAGTCGTCCAATATCAAAACAGGGGAAAAAATCCCGTAATGTATACCAGATGTTGAGGCGGGCGCCTCAACATCTCCCAGGCGGGCGCCTCAACTGCAGAGGCCTTCTCCTGATTCTGCTCATTTTGTAATTGCTCCCAGAACTTGAGGCGGGCGCCTCACAAGGTGCCAGGCGGGCGCCTGGGCTTCTGAACCTTCAAAACTTGGTCTAAACTTGTCCTAGATGGTCCCAAACTTATGGGCAACCATTCTAAGGTCTAACCCAACTCAAAACAAGTCGGAAACGCACCCGAACAGCAACCGGAACAAGGTAGAACAAGGCTCGAATCACGCGACGAATGATTAATGAATCAAACTACAATCAAACACCAATCAAACTAGGATAACTTGGGCATGAAAGAGGTTTGTTTCAACATGGTTAAGACCTAAATACAAAGCCAAGAGCTCAACAAACACTTCGCACGACGAAATAGAAGCAAAACGAGCAACGAGGGGAATCGCTAAGGCCAAAATCAGAACGATCGAACCGGCGATTCAACAAACAAGCTTACATGATTCTAAACATGTTAAGGGCTTCATGAATGACTTATGAATGGTTCTAAAAAATTTATAAACTAAGTAAACATACTCACAATCAACAAGAAATCAAGAAGACAAGCATACAATGCACATGCAAGAATACGGGGCGTTACACGTGAAGAGCGGGCACATTTATTGGTCACGTTCGGAACGTGGGGGCGGGTTTCTCGGCAATAACTGCTCACGTTCAAGGCAACCGTTACTATGTTACCGAGAAAAACGAGCATGGTTACTTTGACCTCTATGCTTGTTCACTGTGCTCTTGGCCCCCAAGCTTTAAGTAGATGGCTGCTCACTTGTTATGGCGATTTGGGATTTGTCTCTACTCGTTTATGACTTAGCTTGAATCATGAGGAATGCACGTGATTTTCTCGTGACCATAGGGTAGGCGTGCTATGCACGTGACCCGAGCTTGGGCCTTTTGGGCCAGGTAGTTCAGTGGTTCCCTACTTCTTGTTTAGCGAGCAAATATGCTCGGAGCGAGGAGCATAATATCTTGACTCCTTCTGACAGCTTGATCGCTTTTAGACTTGTCCACTTTGGTTACAAAAGATTGGTCAAGTATGTTTAATAGTGGGAAAAGCAAGTGGATGCCAGGAATGCATTGATGGGATGTCTTGCCGTTGTCTGGGGCTAATAGCTGCACGTGTGCACATTTCTCGAGGAGTCATTAAATGCGATGTCTCGGTTCCAGCGCCGCATGTCTAGGAAGTTACTATTGGAAATTATTTTTCTTCCTTTTTTCCCCTTTGCTTACCTTATAAATACAACGAACCTCTTCCTTAATCCTCTTTACACACCCTCCATATTCACAAAGCCTCCCTCTCATCTGCTACTTCTCTGAATCAAGCACTGCCTGCCGAAATACTACGGTAAACCAGATTCCAAATTTACTTGAAGTCGAAGCCCTACAACATCAATAGGTAATCTTCTACCCATAACAGCATCTTCGTTTTCATTTTCACTTCATTTCTGCTAGAACCTTAGGTTAGGCAGGGACAACACCCTTTGGGAATTTCGTTATTCCCTTTCAAAATTTCTCGAATTTGTCCTCATCACCCTTCCTAAATTTTGCTTCTACTCACACACATAGGTAGGAATCGAGGGAATAGCTGACTGGTGCCCTACTTACTAGTTTTGAAACAAACCCTAACCATGGGTTTTGCTTGTTTGCTATTGTTTGTTTTCACGAGCAGGAATTAATATATATTCCTCGATTCTTGTAGGATGTCTTTCGGCGATGAGAATAGCTCAGAGATCGAAGGACGTAGCTACGACCACAGAGCTTCATCTGAGAGTGAAGAGAGCCTCGAAGTTGAATCCAATAACTCTAAGGAAATCGTGCTGGACGAGGCCCTAATAGTTCCTAGAATGCCTGACACTTGCGGGATGGAATTTCCTGTGGCCTCTAGTGAGAGAGAAAACATAAACATTGAAAACGAGCAGGCGTCCCTCGAGGAGCACAGGCGCTCTGGGTCTGAGTCCCCGAGCACGAGCGCTCCTCGGGAAAAAAAAAAGAGAATTGGTAGTCGTAAAGGCAAGCAACCCGTAACTGACGTGCCGGCCCCGATGAAATGGGGTGATTTATCTTGCGAAGAATATGTGTCCGCTTAGTTTTACTCCTTGGGCATAGACCCCAAAAACTATCGAGTAAAGGCCTTCGATCTGGGCATCGAAAACGACAGGCACAACTTTCAAGGAGATCGTATGGTTTTCTATTTTGATTTCTTTTTCGTCGGCCTGAGACTTCCTCTGGACCTTTTTATCGTCGAATTCCTGCTTTTAAACAATGCCCTCCCCTGCGACCTGACCCTTACCACCGTGAGGTTTCTGGTCGCATATACCGTAGCTTGTAGGCTGTTCGGGTTCGAAATCGATATGACCTTGTTTAGAAAACTGTTCCTATTCTCCCTGGACAAAAAGAACAGTCGCATCACTGGCTGCTCCAACCCCAACTATTTCAAGTTCCTGAATGATGGCCTCAACAAAGTCGATGCCTGAGACGGGAAGACCTTGATCATCGAATCCATAGTAGGATGGCCCTTCGCAACCTGTTGTGGGTTCCCGGGAATGTGCTCCCGCGCCCCGCGCGCCCTTGGATAGGGGTGCGCGTACGTGCGGATGCGGTGACATCCACTGCTCCCGTTCCACCCTCCCTTGTTTAGGGGAGGACGAAATCAAAAGTGCGGGAGGAGTGCTGTCGGAATAGCGCGTTGGAATGCGCCTCGGTTGCCTTTAGTGGATTTTGATCCAATATGGGAGCTTTGGGTTTCCCGCATCAATTTATCCCTTTTTTAGGGGATACCAGGATATGGGAATGCATCACCCTTCTATTCCCATTTTCCCTTTTTTAGGGGAAAACGTGAAAGTGCAAGGAAGGAATGTTGCAGCGCCCCCACTATGGATTTTATGAAAATAGCCTTATGGCCTATCTCGGATCACTATGGGTGCTTTGGGTTTTTTACATCAAGTTATCCCTTGTTTAGGGGATACCAGGACATAGGAATACATCACCTTTCCATTCCCATTCTCCCTTTTTTAGGGGAGAACGTGAAAGTGCAAAGAAAGATGTTGCGAGGCCCCACTGGATCCAAAATGTTTTAGAGTCGCCATCTTTATTTTAAGGAATAAATAAAGCAAAACCAAAAAAAGAAAACCAGAGATATTGAAAACGGGTTCGGAGGCTAAGTTACGAGTTGGGAAGGTGCTAGGCACCCAACTCGCCCTTCGATCAAAAGCGGTTTTTGGCTAAAGTATGCTTTTTGTTATATTTATTTAACAGATAAATAAAGCATTAACTGCCTACAAATACATCCATTACATCTATATTATTTACAGACTTGCAACCGTCTCTTTTACAAATAATCACAAATATACTTGAAAATATTTTGCCATAATAACGGCTACATTTAGTATTATTTCCTAACTAAATCGGGCAGCATAACTGCTTATATATTTACATTGGACCGGATTGGAAATAATACTTTTATAAGTAAAGACTTTAATGAATAAATAAAGCAAATAATTACAAATATATCTGAAAATATTTGGCCATAATAACAGCTATATTTAGTACTATTTCCTAACTAAATCCGGGCAGCACAACTGCTTATATATCTACATTGGGCCGGATTGGAAATAATACTTTTAAAAATGAAAGACTTTAAAATAAAACTTACAGACAGCCTAGGGTGTGCTCGCTCTGTCCTTCAGGGAGAGGGAGTCTTTTTTGTTGTTGTTGTGTGTTGTGTGTTGTGTGAATTTGGGCGGATCGCTTCGAAAGTTACTTTTGGCCTAGGGATTTGGGCAGAGTAACTGTTTGTGTTTGGTTGTTTGTTGGCTTGAGGTAGGCTGAAATCGGGCAGAATAACGGTTTATTTTTGGCTGATTTGGCCTTTTAAATCGGGCAGAGCAACTGCTCTTTCCACGATTTTTGGACCGGGAAAAAAGGGTGGATACCTAGCTGGGGGGTAAGGTTCACTTCTACCGGTTGGTTTTGTGTTTGGCGGAGGTTTGGCAGAGTCTCGAGGCTTTTTGAGGTGATCACTCAATATCTCACACCACTCCCTATTTCTCCAGCGTAACGAGAACGCGGAGAAGCTTGCTGAATGAAATCATGCTGAAATGAGGAGCCGGGTGCCTCTATTTATAGGAGGAAAGTAGGGACATCGACGGAATTTAATTTCCTTCTTCACGCATCGTTTGGTTGTACCTTGCGTTGGATCAATTGCATTTTACGGCAAATGTTTGTGCACTGTGTACTGAGAGAAGGAAATTTGGGCGCCAAGCCCAAATGTTATGGGAGCCACGCCCATTTTTCAAAATATGTCATTTTTGAACACTTTAGTCCCTGCAATTCGTCCTTTTGCGCATCCTGCTTTGTCCTTTTGCACTTTTGACCCTGTAACTTGACATTTGTTAATGTTTTAACAGGTCTTGATATTTTATGTCATGTCACATACCAGAGGT
Source organism: Codonopsis lanceolata (assembly GCA_013146195.2). Taxonomy (NCBI): domain Eukaryota; kingdom Viridiplantae; phylum Streptophyta; class Magnoliopsida; order Asterales; family Campanulaceae; genus Codonopsis; species Codonopsis lanceolata. The sequence continues at coordinate 62,907,199 of CM028382.1, read as the reverse complement.
ACGAAATTGGGGTGTCTACAGAGCCCCTCAACGATGGAGTCTACGGGTAACCCGCAGCTTACTGAGTAGACGAACATCGTTGATTAGAATAGACTCTCCAATTTCGTTCATTTACAAAACGAGGGAGAAAGATGCAACATGTAGCAGTTATAATGCAACAATTTATCAAACCTCCATATCCTAGACATTTTTAGTTAGTTATAGCAGGTTATCACAGTTTTTAAGCAGATATGCAAATTAAATGCTCTGATGGTCGGACCTACTAATGTAGGCTGCCTACGTATCCCTTAATAAAAGGAATCAGACCAAACGTAGTTCAGCCAGAACCTAAACCATCATTCATGCAACGGTCGTGCCTACCGAAATAGGCTGCCTACGTATCCTTATACAAGGAATCAGACCGAGACGTAGTTCATTCAGCTGTGGACTAAATTCTGCGGTGCAAGTGTGGCAATGCTAAATGAGCAAGTGTATGCAAAGCTTTTATCAAATGAGTGCTGCAAAGGTAAATAATGTGTTGTGTTTGGTCGCATCTATCGAGATAGACTGCCTACGTATCCTTAGCCAAGGAATCAGACCAATCGTAGCTCGCCTGTGGCTATGCGGCATGAAATGCTTCCTTAGGAACTCAGTCTCTACTGGAGAACAAAACCTTTCCCTATGAATCCGGGGTTGTGTGCCCCTTAAAAGAAAGTTTTCCAACACAGCGAAAAATGCATGGAATATTGCCTCCTTCGGAACTTAGCCTTCACCGGAGAACAAGACTTTTCCCTATGAATCCGGGGTTGTGTGCCCCTTAAAGGAAAGTTTCCAAACATCAAACAAATGCACTGCTAAAAAGGAAAATACCTTCCTTTCCTTTACCTTTGTCGTGTCCATGCAAAGAAAATTGCTGCGATGTTGCTTTGGTTCTTTCTTTGCACTTTGGGGATTTCTCTTTTGTCAACTTCGGCCTTCCCTGGAAAATCTTTTTCCCCATTCCGCTATGTTTTCGGCTTTAGCTGGAAAATTTTTCTTGATGCTGCTGCATTTTCTTTACTGCTCGTTCTAACCTTGGTCAAAAACTTTCTTTTTCTTCTTGCTACAACATCTCTTAGTATCAGCTGAAATCATCTTTTCATTGCTGCTGTTTTCTTTTCGCTCTATTCTCTAGCTTCAGCCGAATTTTTTTTTCTTCTGCCGCCGCATTTTTCTTGTTGCATGTACCTGTAAATTTTTCTTTCTTGTACATGCATTTTCCCTCTCCCAATTTTTTTTGTTTTATGTTTTATGTTGTTTTTTTTCTTTTCTTTTTTTTCTGCATGCCTGCCACTTTTCTTTATTTGCATGCTTATTACCTCTTTTTTTTCTTTTTTATCTGCCTGGATATATTTCAGATTTGCTGGATTTTGGCACTGTTTGTCACTTTTGAAGCATTCCTGGCTTTATTATTAATGCTTATGCATGTCCTATTTATGCCTAAATGATGCATGAAATTTATGCAATTTATTCTTGCTATGCATGATTAAACTAGTGGTCATTATTTGACCTTATTATGCATGATTTATACTATAAATGCAAATGGGGCTTCATGATGCATGCTTATGCTGCAGGGATATAGTGAATGCCATGGGAATATTTATTTTCATGATTGGGGGCATTTTATTTTCCATTTAGCACACCCCTAATGCAGCTTATTGAATAATAAATGCAAATGTTGGATGCATGTACTTACTTTATTTGATGCAAATGTGATGTCTAAAAATCATGAGATGTTTATTAACATGATGCATGAGTATTATTTATTCTATCGTGCATGCAATAATGCAAAATGCAGTACATATTTTTAAGATGCAAAATGTATTTTTACAATGCATATAATGCAGAAACGTTTATCTAGATGCAAAACAATACATAAAAATTTTGTTTTTGTTTTTTGTTTTTTTGTTTTTGGTTAAAACCTGTAAAAATATTTACAATGCAATCTCATTTTATATGATGTAAAAATAAAAATAAAGAAAACATGCAGACTCAAGACGCACGCACAAAGCAAAGCTATACCAACCTAACAGGTAATGGAACGCTGTTTCTCCAAAATGGATTTTAAAAGAATATACCTTCGGGTTCGAACAAGCTTCCCTCTTTCTTCTTCTCTTTTTTTTTGTTTGTGGTATGCGGGGAAAGAAAAGGCAAATACTTCCTCCTGTTCTTGGTCATATAATTGTTGCAGGGCTATACTTGGCATAAGGCTATTCTCATATCCCCTGCATTTTTCTTCGCAATCAGACAGGGCAACAGTGCATGGTCGGAACCCAAGTCGTTTGGCTATTTCGAGACAATGCTAGTGCGGATAATGAACAGGACGAGGACACTTCTGGTGTTTCTCATTCTGATGAGACTGAGCCTTTTTTGTGCCTTGCAGAAGAAGTATGTGAGCCGGCGGACGCGCCTGATGATGGATCCGGGGCTTAAGCTGCAAATGAAAGATAGTTTTGAAGGAAACAAAAGGGGGTAGATGCTATAATAAATATGTACAGGCAATTAATGTATAATCTAAATTTCTCTAGCAATTATTCCTAAGTTGCACCTTAGGACCCGAAAATTTTATATTTTAGTGTTTTGCTGCGAGCTTCTGTCGTTGTTTTTCTCTTTTTCTTTTGTCAGTCGAGCCTCTTGCATGCTGAAGACTGGAGGTAGGATGCTGAGGTTTCAAAAAGGGCCTTCCCTCTCCTTATTCTCCTGATATATATATTTTATTTGGCTCTAACTTTTGCCTAGGTTGTCCTTTCGGGTTTTCAGCCTAGCGAGCCTTTATTTTTATTATTATTTTTTTTTGCTTGCTCTAATTTTTGCCTAGGCCGCCCTTTCGGGTTTTCAGCCTAGCGAGCCCTTATTTCTTCTTCTTTTTTAATGTTTTTTTTATTTGCTCTAACTTTTGCCTAGGCCGCCCTTTCGGGTTTTCAGCCTAGCGAGCTGGAGAGGGAAGCACTTGTCGGATAGGGGGGTTCGAGCATAATACCTTTTGAAGCTCGTTGAGATTAGAGGGCTGAACAAAGTCTTCTTTTTCATGGCTTGCGAGGAATATGGCACCTCCTGATCGGATCTCTTTGACAATATACGGCACATCGTGGAAGAGAGTGGTAGCAGCCTTTTGATGAGTAGCCCCAGCATTTTTTTGATCCAGGTGACATGACATGATAGCAGTAGGTCTCGCAAGGGGTGGTGAATGAGGTCCTTTCTTGGTCTCCTGCTGCCTTTGATTTGACTATGGCCCAACATGCTGTTGATAAAAAAAACTTGTTGGGTTTGAGAATGGTCACTACATTGGACAGCCAGATCGGGTATTTTTTTTTTAAACTACTTTTTTTTTTGCTTTTTTTTTTTACCCGAATGAAGTTGACTTGCGGCTGTTTCATGCTTTCTCTCTTTTTTTTTTTAGCTTGTAGTGACCATTCTGGCTTAATGCGGTGGAGCTTTTGCTTGATCCGCTGAGCATCTGAACATGTGGGGATCCGGTGTTTGACTATGGCTGGGTCTACCCCCGACACATCTTCATAGGACCAGGTAAACATGTCCACGGACTCTTTGAGGAGATCCACGAGTGTTATTCTTGCAGGTAATTGCCGATTTTGACTCGTTTGATTTCATTGTCCAGCCCCAGATTGATAGTGGATTAGTTTTCAGTTGCTATTGATGAATGATGCTGTTCCTGGTGCTCGACTGACTTTACAAGCTCAAGCAAATAATTCTTTTTTTTTTCTTTTTCTTTCGGGGTCCTATTAAATGACTCATTATTATAATGATTTAATGCGTCTTTTAATATAGGTGCAACTAAGAAATAAGCAAAGACATTTAGATTATTATTAAAAGCAAACCGTACAGGGTTTATTACATTATTGAGGACCTGGGGTTTGAGATCCTCAATTTTAGGGAGCGGATCGGTAGATGACCAATCCGTAAAGCTAGGGAAAGGAATAGGGATAATATATCTGAAGCGGTCCACCAGATCTGCGGGCGTCAAAAGCGGGCCGGGCGTAGTATACTAGTTCTGCAGAGGCTTATTAGAAATAGGCTCGAACTCAGCAGGGAGCTTCTCGTAATCAGTACCTCTGCCTATCATGTCCAGGAAGCTGTCATCAACCTCAATCATATTGATTTGGGGTAGAGGGTTATTGACTACATTTGGTCTGGGAGGAGGCTTTTCAATAACCTTATCATCTATAAGATCCTGGATAGCATCTTTGAGCAGATAACATTTATCGGTGAGGTGACCACTGCAGCGATGATATTCACAATACTGGGCATGGTTCCAGGAAATAGGTATCGGTTTGGGTGGTCGGTAATTATCCATGGGCTTCAGTATCCCATGGGCCCACAGTGTTTGGAATATTTCAGATCTTGGGACGGGCAGGTCATCATAATGCCTTTCTTTCCAGCTTTTTGGTTTGAGTAAACGGGCAGATGGGGTTTTGGTCAAGCAACTGAGTGGAGTTTTTTCCCTTGGATAATATCCAAACAGTGTTTGAATTTTTTTTTTGCATTTTTTTCCGCCTGGATATACTTCAGATTTGCTGGATTTTGGCACTGTTTGGCACTTTTGAAGCATTCATGGCTTTATTATTAATGCTTATGCATGTCCTATTTATGCCTAAATGATGCATGAAATTTATGCAATTTATTCTTGCGATGCATGATTAAACTAATGGTCACTATTTGACCTTATTATGCATGATTTATACTATAAATGCAAATGGGGCTTCATGATGCATGCTTATGCTGCAGGGATATAGTGAATGCCATGGGAATATTTATTTTCATGATTGGGGGCATTTTATTTTCCATTTAGCGCACCCCTAATGCAGCTTATTGAATAATAAATGCAAATGTTGGATGCATGTACTTACTTTATTTGATGCAAATGTGATGTCTAAAAATCATGAGATGTTTATTAACATGATGCATGAGTATTATTTATTCTATCGTGCATGCAATAATGCAAAATCACGATACATATTTTTAAGATGCAGAATGTATTTTTACAATGCATATAATGCAGAAACGTTTATCTAGATGCAAAACAATACATAAAAATTTTGTTTTTGTTTTTTGTTTTTTTGTTTTTGGTTAAAACCTGTAAAAATATTTACAATGCAATCTCATTTTATATGATGTAAAAATAAAAATAAAGAAAACATGCAGACTCAAGACGCACGCACAAAGCAAAGCTATACCAACCTAACAGGTAATGGCACGCTGTTTCTCCAAAATGGATTTTAAAAGAATATACCTTCGGGTTCGAACAAGCTTCCCTCTTTCTTCTTCTCTTTTTTTTTGTTTGTGGTATACGGGGAAAGAAAAGGCAGATACTTCCTCCTGTTCTTGGTCATATAATTGCTGTAGGGCTATACTTGGCATAAGGCTATTCTCATATCCCCTGCATTTTTCTTCGCAATCAGACAGGGCAACAGTGCATGGTCGGAACCCAAGTCGTTTGGCTGTTTCGAGACAATGCTAGTGCGGATAATGAACAGGACGAGGACACTTCTGGTGTTTCTCATTCTGATGAGACTGAGCCTTTTTGTGCCTTGCAGAAGAAGTATGTGAGCCCGGCCGGGCGGATGTCGCAGACATTGATGGACTGCTCCGGGGCTTAAGCTGCAAATGAAGGATAGTTTTGGGGGAAACAAAAGGGGGTAGAGGCAATAATAAATATGTACAGGCAATTAATGTATAATCTAAATTTCTGTAGTAATTATTCCTAAGTTGCACCTTAGGACCCGAAAATTTTATATTTTAGTGATTTGCTGCCAGCTTCTGTCGTGGTTTTTCTCTTTTTCTTCTGTCAGTCGAGCCCCTTGCATGCTGAAGACTGGAGGTAGGATGCTGAGGTTTCAAAAAGGGCCTTCCCTCTCCTTATTCTCATGATATATATATTTTATTTGGCTCTAACTTTTGCCTAGGTTGTCCTTTCGGGTTTTCAGCCTAGCGAGCCGTTATTTTTTTTTTATTATTATTTTTTTGCTTGCTCTAATTTTTGCTTAGGCCGCCCTTTCGGGTTTTCAGCCTAGCGAGCCCTTATTTCTTCTTCTTTTTTAATGTTTTTTTTTATTTGCTCTATCTTTTGCCTAGGCCGCCCTTCCGGGTTTTCAGCCTAGCGAGCTGGAGAGGGAAGCACTTGTCGGATAGGGTGGTTCGAGCATAATACCTTTTGAAGCTCGTTGAGATTGGAGGGCTGAACAAAGTCTTCTTTTTCATGGCTTGCGAGGAATATGGCACCTCCTGATCGGATCTCTTTGACAATATACGGCACATCGTGGAAGAGAGTGGTAGCAGCCTTTTGATGAGTAGCCCCAGCATTTTTTTGATCCAGGTGACATGACATGAAAGCAGTAGGTCTCGCAAGGGGTGGTGAATGAGGTCCTTTCTTGGTCTCCTGCTGCCTTTGATTTGACTATGGCCCAGCATGCTGTTGATAAAAAAAACTTGTTGGGTTTAAGAATGGTCACTACATTGGACAGCCAAATCGGGTATTTTTTTTAAACTCCTTTTTTTTTGCTTCTTTTTTTTTTTTACCCGAATGAAGTTGACGTGCGGTTGTTTCATGCTTTCTCTTTATTTTTAGCTTGTAGTGACCATTCTGGCTTAATGCGGTGGAGCTTTTGCTTGATCTGCTGAGCATCTGAACATGTGGGGATCCGGTGTTTGACTATGGCTGGGTCTACCCCTGACACATCTTCATAGGACCAGGTAAACATGTCCACAGACTCTTTGAGGAGATCCATGAGTGTTATTCTTGCAGGTAATTGCCGATTTTGACTCGTTTGATTTCATTGTCCAGCCCCAGATTGATAGTGGATCAGTTTTTAGTTGCTGTTGATGAATGATGCTGTTCTTGGTGCTCGACTGACTTTACAAGCTCAAGCAAATAATTCTTTTTTTTTCTTTTTTTTTCGGGTCCTATTAAATGACTCATTATTATAATGATTTAATGCGTCTTTTAATATAGGTGCTACTAAGAAATAAGCAAAGATATTTAAATTATTATTAAAAGCAAACCGTACAGGGTTTATTACATTATTGAGGACCTGGGGTTTGAGATCCTCAATTTTAGGGAGCGGATCGGTAGATGACCAATCCGTAAAGCTAGGGAAAGGAATAGGGATAATATATCGCGGTCCACGGATCTGCGGGCGTCAAAAGCGGGCCGGGCGTAGTATACTAGTTCTGCAGAGGCTTATTAGAAATAGGCTCGAACTTAGCAGGGAGCTTCTCGTAATCAGTACCTCTGCCTATCATGTCCAGGAAGCTGTCATCAACCTCAATCATATTGATTTGGGGTAGAGGGTTATTGACTACATTTGGTCTGGGAGGAGGCTTTTCAATAACCTTATCATCTATAAGATCCTGGATAGCATCTTTGAGCAGATAACATTTATCGGTGAGGTGACCACTGCAGCGATGATATTCACAATACTGGGCATGGTTCCAGGAAATAGGTATCGGTTTGGGTGGTCGGTAATTATCCATGGGCTTCAGTATCCCATGGGCCCACAGTGTTTGGAATATTTCAGATCTTGGGACGGGCAGGTAATCATAATGCCTTTCTTTCCAGCTTTTTGGTTTGAGTAAACGGCCAGATGGGGTTTTGGTCAAGCAACTAAGTGGAGTTTTTTCCCTTGGATAATATTGTACTGGAATGGGGTTGCCTGGACCTTGGCCCAATTGAGATTCTTTTTCTGGTATACAAATGATTTCTTTTAGAGTCCCTGGAGTCATTTGTTGAGGATAGGTATTTGAGGGATCAAGAGGAGGGTAATTCCTTTGGCTGTAATAGCAGGAATTCAGGTGAGGGGGATCAGAGCTGATTTCTGGAGAATATGAGTCAGAATTATGAGCGCTTGAAATCATATTACCTTGGGCAAGGAGGTCATCATTTGGTTGGTGGGCGACCTTGGGTAGCTACGGAGGTTTGGAAAAGGATATTTTCTGCGGTATCAGGGGAATTTATTCAGGAGAATGGGAAGTATTAGGGTCGTATTTTGGGATTTTGGCTTTTTGGGAAAAAATGGCGAGAGTTTCTGAAAAACCTGCCAGAAGATCAATTACCACCTGATTTTTTATTTTTTCGGCATGAGCATCCAATTCCTTTCTTAGCCAAACTTCAAGCCCAGGAGGAGGTGCATACACAGGAGTTTCCCTTTCCGGTTCCCGACTGTTCCATTTGTCGCTAGCCCCTGCCATAGCTTGTTCATCTTTTGCTGCCATACTGTCTGGATCTGTACTCTCTGAACTGTTTCTGCCTTTGTCTGATCTGATACTGATACCCTCTGTTCGATTTCTGCACTTGTTTCCCGTATCAACCGGCTAGTACTGTTTCTGTCTTTCCAGATTCGGGCCAGGTTTCTGAGAAAAATGGGTTATGGAGGTATCAGGAGGCCGGCTGAAGGCTTTCTGGGTTTGGAGTACAGCGTGCCTTTATTAGTATATTTTATTATTATTTAATTGTTCCCTACAAATGACCGGATAAGCACCTACTTTATTTTGACGGTCTCAGGACTTTTCCTGGAACAGTGGATTCTTTCTCCAGAGTATAGGACCAACGTATTCCACCTGCCTTTCGACTCCCCGAGATCGGACTGATCCCAGGCGAAGGGCCTATACTCTTTCCGGGATCCACCATTCGAAATGATCTAGGTCGATCATTTGAAAATAATAAATCAGCCCCAGTGTATTTTTTTTTTTGACTTGCGCAAATTTTTTTTTTTTTTGATTTGTGCAGATTTTTTTTGACTTGCGCACACACATTTTTTTTGACTTGCGCACACATTTTTTTTGACTGGGGCTGACCCACGATTTAAAATGCAAAAATCGGTCGGTCTTTGAAGTGTCCTGAAAAACTATATGTAGTCTAACGTTGATTTATGCAGGGGGTAGGCTGGCCATGGTGTAGGGTAGCAGTTCGGAATATATTTATATGCATGTGCGCGTGTGTGCGGTATCTAAAAAGCAAAAAAGTTTTTTTTTTCAGATATAAAAAATAGAAAAGAAAACAGATATAGCCTGTCTTGCTGTTATGTATGGATTTTCTCGGCTTTTTATTTCGAGCACGAGCAAGCAAGCATACCATCAAGAAATAGAAAGAAAAGTGGGGAATCTATCTATTCTTATTAAAAAAAAAATGGGTCCTAATCCCCAAAATAAAATGACAGAAAGAATGCATATATATATTTTGCAGAATGAAAATAAAACAGAATAAAATAATATAAGGCCGAAAATGAAAAGATTTGTTTTTAAAATAAAGCCCCAACCCTTTTGTTGTGCTGCCCGAAAATTACTGCACGTAAAATATTGCATATATATATAATTTTTTTTTTGCAATTTTTTTTTTGAAAAATACGAATATTTTCAAGTATATCCGTAACAGCATTTGAAATGAAACTGCTGCAAGATGGAGGATCATATCCACAAATATAGACACGGAATGCATCACCCTTCTATTCCCATTTTCCCTTTTTTAGGGGAAAACGTGAAAGTGCAAGGAAGGAATGTTGCAGCGCCCCCACTATGGATTTTATGAAAATAGCCTTATGGCCTATCTCGGATCACTATGGGTGCTTTGAGTTTTCTACGTCAAGTTATCCCTTGTTTAGGGGATACCAGGACATAGGAATACATCACCTTTTCATTCTCATTCTCCCTTTTTGAGGGGAGAACGTGAAAGTGCAAAGAAAGATGTTGCGAGGCCACACTGGATCCAAAATGTTTTAGAGTCGCCATCTTTATTTTAAGGAATAAATAAAGCAAAACCAAAAAAAGAAAACCAGAGATATTGAAAAAGGGTTCGGAGGCTAAGTTACGAGTTGGGAAGGTGCTAGGCACCCAACTCGCCATTTCGGTCTCAAAACGGTTTTTGGCTGAAGTATGCTTTTTGTTATATTTATTTAACAGATAAATAAAACATTAACTGCCTACAAATACATCCATTACATCTATATTATTTACAGACTTGCAACCGTCTCTTTTACAAATAATCACAAATAGACTTGAAAATATTTTGCCATAATAACGGCTACATTTAGTATTATTTCCTAACTAAATCCGGGCAATATAACTGCTTATATATTTACATTGGACTGGATTGGAAATAATACTTTTATAAGTAAAGACTTTAATGAATAAATAAAGCAAATAATTACAAATATATCTGAAAATATTTGGCCATAATAATGACTATATTTAGTACTATTTCCTAACTAAATCAGGCAAAGACAAGCGCTTATATATCTACATTGGGTCGGATTGGAAATAATACTTTTACAAATGAAATACTTTAAAATAAAAATTACAGACAGCCTAGGGTGTGCTCGCTCTGTCCTTCTGGGGGGCTAAGGTTCACTTCTACCGGTTGGTTTTGTGTTTGGCGGAGGTTTGGCAGAGTTTCGAGGCTTTTTGAGGTGATCACTCACTATTTCACACCACTCCCTATTTCTCCAGCGTAACGAGAACGCGGAGAAGCTTGCTGAATGAAATCGTGCTGAAATGAGGAGCCGGGTGCCTCTATTTATAGGAGGAAAGCAGGGACATCGACGGAATTTAATTTCCTTCTTCACGCATCGTTTGATTGTACCTTGCGTTGGATCAATTGCATTTTACGGCAAATGTTTGCGCATTATGTACTGAGAGAAGGAAATTTGGGCGCCAAGCCCAAATGTTATGGGAGCCACACCCATTTTTCAAAATATGTCATTTTTGAACACTTTAGTCCCTGCAATTCGTCCTTTTGCGCATCCTGCTTTGTCCTTTTGCACTTTTGACCCTGTAACTTGACATTTGTTAATGTTTTAATAGGTCTTGATATTTTATGTCATGTCACATACCAGGGGTACGAAATTGGGGTGTCTACACCTGTTTGGAGGACATGGGGATTCCTAAGTATGATAGGAACGCCTTTCGGGCTAGCGAACCTCAGATTGCCCAGGCCTTCCGGACTCTGCTCGGTGTCGAAGAGGGGAGGGGAGGACAAGACTGGGTGATGGACTGGGTGGCTCTCACCTCTGACCTCACAATCCTCCATTTAGCCGGCGTACTCCGTTGGCCCGTAGAGGGGGTAGAGCCCCAGATCCATGTTGAAGCCGAAGTACCCCATCTATACTCGGGTCACTGTCATGGGATGAAATTCCCCAACGAGTGCCCTAACTGTGAGCGGACTAGGGCCAATTGTACTCCTCCCTTCTCGCTGAGTGGTCTGCACATCAACTTTCCTTGCATGTATCTTGTTTTCTTCTACTTAAATATTTTTTGATTATTTCCCTTATGAATTGTCCTGCAAATATGAGGCAGCTTGAAGACACCAACAAATTTTTGTAGGCCATGAAGAAAGGCTTTGCGAAAAGGAACACTCAACTGTCCGGTCAAGAGCCAGCTCGCCTTCCAACCATTCCTGCAACGAACGCAGGATGACGAGCAAGTCATGGGCATACTGAGCCAAGTTGGGCTGCCACTCCTCCCCTTACTACTGCTCCTACTCCCACTACTCTTGCCATCATTATGCCAACTACACCTGTCTCAGTAAATCCTCTGACCACCCTTAAAGTACCCTCGACCAAACGACCCGCCACTGAACTCCCAAACGACAGGAGGACCAGGTCACATACGGAGAGAACCAAATGGCACAAAGAGAATTTTCAAATGCCCGAGACTCGGGAGCATGCTGCCGGTCTGATCGCTGAATTGGCTGATGTCCCCGACTTGCACAACATTAATACCAATAGACGTGGGGGTCACGTTTCCATAGTCGGGCTTGGCATGGTCAAAAGGCTCCGCCACACAGGCCTTTAGAAAAGGAGTGTCGAGCACTTTAGCTCGGTCTTGGTTGGCGAGATCGGGATGTGCATGGCTGAGAATTTTTTTTTTCCATTGTTAGAAAGTGAATAAACCTTATACGCTATGTTTTAACTTGTACTTTTTACTTTCAGATGGCCACCAAAACTGAGTTGTTATACGACCGACTCATTGACAATTTGAAGTCCCTTGGCTCGCTGACCACTGAGAAGAATAAACTTGAAGAGCAGATCAATACTCTTCGTGTTGAGCTGAAACAGAGCGAGGAAGCCGTAACCGTCAAGGTAACTGAGCTCTCCAAGCTTGAGGAGGAAGCTCACCTCAACTTCTCCAAAAAAATCCGAGGAGATTGCTATCAACAACGTTAGGGCGGTGAGGAAAGAGCTCAAAGTAGCAGTGAGCAGATTGAGGCGGCTGAGAAAGAGAGGAAGCTGAGAGAAGAGCTATCCAAGCCCAGTGAGGAGCAGAGGCAAGCTATAATTGTTGAATACAAAAATTCTAAAGACTTCAGCACTTGTGTCGAGGATGAAGCGTACCCTTTTTATCTCCAAGGGGTACATTACGTCCTGAGGCAAATAACATGATGCGGGATGGACATCCGTCCTGAGTTGTTCACTGAATGGGGGTACCAATACCCCCTTCTGCTCCTCTGCTCGTCCAGGTCACGCCCTGGTGCCCTACACCGAAGACGAGCTGGCTTCCCTAGCATAGTTTGACTCTCAAAAGGGGCTGGTTATATGGACACCTCCTGAGGCCGCTGAGATAACAATGACAGACTTGATGACCCAAATCTTGATGGCCAAATCCCAGGAAGCTGCGACCATTGTTGCCCACACCACTAGGGATGATGGTGACGGGGTCGTTATCGAGCAGACATCTAGCAATGGACCTAAAAATGTGCCTTTGGAAATTCCTTCTAACAATTAAGCTTTCTTTCTAGCATGCGCGCCTTTACACACTTTCCTGTGATAAACAATTCCTTTCGCATGTAATATTTTTAATTTTATTAAGACATTGTTAAGTTTATGTTGAATAATTTTTCAACCCTTGATAATTAGCTCGGTTTACCGAGCTTGTACATTACTACCTTTTAGATTTTAGGCACAAGCTAAAATCTCAACTTGCTAATCGCTCAGACCTTAGGCACAAGCTAAAATCCAAGGTCACATTTCGAACACCAACCTTTTCAGTCGAGCAGAGACGTGTCATACTCGATAAAAAAAGGCATAATCGAAGTAAAAATTAAACACACCGCTCGAACACCAACCTTTTCAATCGGGTAGAGAGATATCATGCTCAACAAGAAGGTATAATCGAGATAAAATTTGAATGCCACTCGAACACCAACCCTTTCAATCGAGCAGATATAAATCATGCTTGATGAAAAGGCATAATCGAGATAAAGATTAGACATAATAGATGAGATGTCAATATAAAGACCAAAATGAACTCATTTATTCACCTAAATTGTTATGTTTATGTTGATTTATTTTTCAACCCTTGATAATTAGCTCGGTTTACCGAGCTTGTACATTACTACCATTTAGATTTTAGGCAGAAACTAAAATCTCAACTTGCTAATCACTCAGACCTTAGGCAAAAGCTAAAATCCAAGGTCGCATTTCGAACACCAACCTTTTCAGTCGAGCAGAGACGTGTCGTACTCGATAAAAAAGGGATAATCGAAGTAAAAATTAAACACACCGCTCAAACACCAACCTTTTCAATCGGGTAGAGAGATATCATGCTCGACAAGAAGGTATAATCGAGACAAAATTTGAACGCCACTCGAACACCAACCCTTTCAATCGAGCAGATACAAATCATGCTCGATGAAAAGGCATAATCGAGATAAAGATTAGACATAATAGATGGGATGTCAATAAAAAGACCAAAATGAACTCATTTATTCACCTAAACTTACAAACGAGCATAATGAAAACATATAGCCTGCACTATTCTCAATCAACATTAATACTTCTTCAGATGATCAGCGTGTCATGGATGTTTCAACTCGTTGCCCTCCTCTGTTCGCAACATATAGGACCCTTCCCTGACCACTCTGAAAACTTGAAATGGACCTTCCCAATTAGGAGAAAGTTTTCCCCACTCCACTCGATGGCCCGTTGCCTCAGTTTTCCCAGCAACGGAACCAACTAATGTATCCAAAATGAAGAGATACACTAGGCTTGATTATCTGGATATCTGACTTTCAATTATATCCGTATCTTCAAAGGCCCAAACCTATCAAAAAGGCAACAAAAACCATGAATTAGGCAGGGGCTTACCTTGCAATTGCACTCCGTCGTGATAATTAGCAAACACTCAACTGTGTTAGCAATTTGATAGAGTTTTGACATGTGTATCTGTGAACGTACCTTCCCTCTCCATTTTGAGTGGTTTATATAGCCAGCCTAGAGAACTAGAAACTGCTCATTGAATGTCGGAGCATGAAGAGCGGACACATTTATTGGCCACGTCCGGAACGTGGGGGCGGGTTTCCCGGCAATAACTGCCCACGTTCAAGGCAACCGTTACTATGTTATCGAGTAAGGTGAACGTGCTTACTTTGACCTCTCTGCCTGCTTGTTGTGCTCTTGGCCCCCAAGCTTTAGGTAGATGTCTACTCGCTTGTTATGCTAAGGCGGCTTGGGATTTGTCTCTGCTCATTTATGACTTAAGCTTGAATCATGAAGAATGCACGTGATTTTCTCGTGACCATAGGGAAGGCGTGTTGTGTACGTGACCCGAGCTTGGGCCTTTTGGGCTAGGCAGTTCATTATCTAATATTAGATATTTATTAATATTTAATACATTTAAATAAAAAAATTATATTATAAATAATTTTAACAATTGTATACTCATTAAAAATTAATTTAATAGCATGGGTCCCCACCAATACCAAATTTGGGGGTAGCTATAGTGGAACCCCAAATTTGGGGTAGCATTGTAGACAACCCTAAATTTGGTAATGGGTTTGGGGTTCGGTCGGAGCAAGAATGGTGGCCTCAAACCCCCATAATGAGGATTTGGGGATACCATTGGAGTTGGCCTTAGAGCATCCATGACAATAATTCTGAATATCACTCTTTGAACACCTCGTTTTCTGTTTCATCTACACTTTTTCAACTATCTAAAAAATAATCACTCCAATAAGCACTCTCTATACAACCATTTAAATAGCTAAAATCTTTTCAATCTCAACTAACAAACCTAACTATCAATATAATTTCTCTCCTTGTTATTTCTATTTTCCCCATGACCATCGAAATAAGATATTTTAAATTTTAAATTTCATATTATACGATACTTTTACTATATTATAGGGATAGGGAGCGGTATCGAGACACCATTGTGGGCTTCAATTCTGTTAAAAAACTCCAAATCCAATCTTAGAGAGTTGTTACCGATGTCCATTGTGGACGCTCTTAGGGCATCTACAATGAGCCCCTTTTTACAAACTCTAACAGTCTATTTCTCCAATTTTTCTTTCCTCCCTATTTTCTTTCTCCTTCTCCATCATTTGTATAGTTATTACTATTAATATAATAAGTTTTATTTTGTGTTAAATTTTTTTTATATTTTTAAATAGGAGTTATGTTTAGATAATAATGAAATTGTATTTTAAACATAAATTTATGAGATTGACATATATTTTGAGATAAGAGTAATTTTAAAAATTATTAAAACATATACTCCCTTCATTTTCAAATAATCCTCATTTTTGACCCGGCACACCGTTTAAAAAAAAGTAAGTGATTGTATTATAAATGTTGGTGTAGTGTGTGGTTTCTTTTAATTATACTACATGTCTTCTTAAATTTTCTTATCGTTGCAATCTACTAATATGCATTTTTTTTTAAACATTATTAGCGTACTACATTATTATCGTAAACTTGATCTATTGATCAAATTGAAATATGCCTATTTTTTATATGAAATTTTTGTATTGATTTTGAATTCTTTTCGATCAAAACAAATCATTTGTCTTGTGTTCGTATAATATTAGAGGATAAAATAATACTCCCTCCGTTCCGAGCAAAGAGCTCATGTTTGAAAGTCAAACTCTTTTTTTTAAATGACACTTTTAGTAGTCCATTAGTAATAATATGATATTTTTATGCTTTAATTTTTTAAAGTGGACTCTTTAAGTGAAACATCCAAAATGGAATAGTAGACTCTTTGCCCGAAACGAAGGGAGTAATAATAATGTATTATAAACATAAATTGACCCTTAAAATGACGTATATTTTTAGATGAACGCAATTGAAATAATTGAAAAAATACAATATTTTTTTCATAGAATATACAATGTTAAATATAAATATTTCATTCCAATTGTGTTGGGAAAATAGAAGTAAAAGAGATGAAAAATATAGTGGTAGTTAGGTTTGTTAGTTGTGATGAAAGAGATTTGAGGTTTTTAAAGGATTGTATAGAGTAGGAGTGTAACAATTCATCTGGTTCGGTTTGAGACAAAAACCACAAACCGAACCGACTTCTAATGGTTCCATTTTTCTCAAACCGAATAGAATCATGTGATGTTTGGAACCGAGCCAAACCGAATCGAATGGTTCGGTTCGGATTGGTGGTTTAAATAGAAAAAAATAAAACAAATTAAAAATTGTTAGACTAATTAACAACTTAACATCAAACATTACAAATAAATTTTTTAAACCAAATGAACAAAGATTAAACAAACATGTTATAATTAAATATGAATTATATTATAAACAGAATTGAATTGACCGATTTATAAGATTTTCAAACCTGAACTGAATCATCCTACATCAAAATCGAACCAAACCTATTGATTCAATTTCACAATTCATTGCACCGTTAGTATAGTGGGTGATTAGAGGTGTCAAAATCCGGGTCTTTTTGACCCGACCCGCGAGTTGTATTATAAATTAGAGCTGTCAAGGTGGGTTGGCGGGGCGGGCCAACCCACAATCCGCTATAACCCACCATTTGGAGGGGCGGGGCGGGCCAACCCATGAAATGTGGTGGGCCGGGAAATTATCAACCCAACCCAACCCAGCCCATCTTGGGTTGTGGGTTAGGCGGGCCAACCCACCAACATTTTTCCCAAACAATCTAAATAATAAAAATAATCATAAATAACACAAAAAATGTCACAATTCATTAAAAAAATTATATTTTTTACTATTATATTTTTAATAGTGTTATTTAACAACTTTCTTTAATATTTATAGTACAAAATGAGAAAAAAATAGAAGTAAGAAACTATTTTATCATTATTCTTTTTGTATGTTCTTATAATAATTTTTTGTATAAATATTGTGGTTAATATACCTTATTCTGACATCTTTAGTTGTTATAAATGTCATTTTTTGAACAAATTCAAAATCATTTACTAGTATTTCAGATATAAAAAATAATCTTACATTTTGAGCGAAAAATGATTTAAACTAATTATTTCAAACTTATGACTTGGTTATTTGAAACTAGTATATGGCGGGCCAACCCGTTCCGACCCACCGCAACCCACCTCAACCCGCAACCCACCGTGAGCTCAATCCATTTGACCCACCTCCTAATGGGTTCATATTTTCCCAACCCAACTCACCTTTTTTAAGTGGCGGAGCGAGCCAACCCAACGGACCCAACCCATTTTGACAGCTCTACTGTAAATACCAATTGTCCCGGCCCGAACACATAATGTTGAAAAGTTAAACAAAATAAAAATAAATAAATAAATAAAGAGGGAGAATTATAATGGGAGGTTACTTGAATGAATTGTGCAAATTTTATGCTTATGGAAGGATAAAACTCACATTAATTAATTAATTAATTAATTACGAATGTTACTAATGATTTGGAATGCATAACATTTCTTCTTACTGCTACAGTGCTACATCAACCGAATGCATTTAGATATGGTTGTACTAATAGTGTGGCTTAAACTTTAATTTGGTCACCCTACTTTTTCATTTTTTGCAATATGATCACTCTACAATTTTTTTTTTCCTATTTCATCATTGTACTTCACCACATATAACACGTTAACCACTCCATCTAAAAAATTGGATGGAAAGCTTTAAAATTTTAGAGAAACCTGAAAATACCCTTTACGTACATCTCGTGTTACTCACGTGTCTCACCGTCAGGCTTACCTTTAACACATATAACTCCATTCCAGATCGAAGAGAAGAAATGTTTTAGGGTAGGGGAGATCGAAGTAACTCCATTTTCATTACATCCACATTTGCATTGGAGAGATCAATTTTGATTGAATGTGAATGAATAAAGAAAAAATGACACATATGATTGAGGGTGTGAATTACCCACGACCACGTAGGATCGAATCCACAGTTGCATTAATAATGCTCTTATTGTTTGTTTTGGCATGCCAGATTGGATTCCAGTTAGTTTCGTATGCTATAAGGGTGTAAATAGTTCGGTTTGGAACAAAATACAAGCTGAATCGTATATCATCGGTTTGTAAAAAATCAAATTAAGCTAAACTATTTAAAGTCTTGAGTTGAACCGAACCGAACCACGATGGTTTGACTTGGTTCGATTCGGTTTCATGGTTCGGCCTACTTTAAAAAAAAAATGGGATTTCAACATTTAAGCAAACCAAAAGAATAAAAAAAAAACAAATTAAAGAAAATACCAAAAATTCAAATGTAATACGTATACATAATATTTAGATGTTTTCATATAATCTCCAAAATTTATATAAAACAAACTTTGGAATAAAGAGACTCACACATGAACTCATGAATCACTTAATAGTCAATACAATGAATCCAAAAAATATAACCAAACTACAATAAAAGTAGTTGATGTCAAGCTAAAACATTTATGTAAATTTAAAAATACTAGAATGAAAATTTGTTTTAAAAGAGCTCTCCACACGAAGATTAGAAGATGACGAGAGAGTAGAGGAGACCGAAGGGGACGAGTAAGGATAGAAGTCTAAAAGTCAAAATTCTAAAAGATTGATGGTTTGGTGGCTTAGCTCGAGAGTTCAACTCTGTGGTTCGACTCGAAATGGTTTGGTTCGGTTTGGTTTGACTCGACTCAAAAGATCAAACCATGAGCTAAATCGAACCACTCGGTTTCTCAATAATACAAACCGAATTGGACCATATAAGTCACGAAACCAAACCGAACCATTTGGTTCGATTTGACTTGGTGGTTTGGTGGCTCAGATTAACGCCCCTAATATGCTATACGCGGTAATCTTATTGTTGTTTTGGATTTCATTGCCTTTTTCCCAATATTTGAATTGAAATTATTACACAATTTGGTGATTCTCATTATCTAGAAACAATTAGTAAATTATTATGTACCTTGTTTATCTTTCATAGCTTATACTATTTCCTTCCATTTTTTGTTTTCAAATTATTAGATCTCTTTAACAAATTTGTGATTTTTTTGAATAAAAACAAATAGTTTTTTTTTTCTTTATAGGCCCGAAGGCCCAGTGTTGATATGGGTTGGACTTGAGTTTCCTGAGGCCCAATATATCTTGGGCTCGACTCGATGTTAAGCTAGGTCCATCGGGCTCGTTGTGGGCCGGCCCGGTCCAGCAGCTCTAAGCGTGATTATTGGAGTAGATTTAGCGTGCTGAAAAAGTGTAAAAGGAAAAAAAAATGAGGTAGCTAGAAGGTGATATATAATGGCATCATTGGAGTTGCTCTAAGCCGATTTCGAGTTCCAAGTATATGAGATGAGTTTGAGAATTTATCGAGGAACAATTAGGAACCACAATTTTATAGTTTGAAATTGAAATTAAGCTTGAAAAACAAATTCACTATTTAGAAAACAAATAAAAATGTTAAATTAGAATTGAATTACAATTTGATGAAATATGATAAAATATGAAAGAGAAATAAGAATGGTTTAAAAGATAATTTATCCTTTCTTCAGTTTGAATGATTACACTAACACACACTACATATCTGGGCATTGTGATAACCACAAAAAACTGACAAACAGAACCACTAACTTCCTACCACTAACCAACTAACCAACTAACCAACTAACTTAATAGAGATAACTTATAGTATGTTAGTACATTACTGTAACATGCGGGAATTTTCAAACCATTGCATAAATAATTATGTGTGTTAAAGTATTAAGCTATTTGAAACATGCTAATTTGAGTAAGTTAAGGTTGAATACTAATTATGTGAGATAACGTGTATTGACAATGCTTTGGTTACATTGAGTTATGGTATGTGAAGGTTTGGATACATTGGAGATGTTATGTTGTGTTTGTGAAGCCTTGGTTTTAGGCTTGTTTGCCATTGGTAAGCCTTGATTTTGGCTTGATTATGTTTGGTTGTGTTTAGGTTGAGTTTGATAGCATTTTGGTTCAAAATTGGTCAGTTTTGGTTTATTTTACTGAACAGGGAGTAAGGATGTCGTGTCTTCGGAGACAAGGCGACCACGTTTGAGGCTTCCATAATTGGGTTGGGTATGTCATTTAGGTGGTCACGTTCTAAGGAACAAGGCAACTGCATCATAAGAGAAGGCGAACACGTTATAATGGTGAAGCGACTACATCTCAGGCATAGAAAATTAGGGGTGACTCTGTCATATGAGCGATCACGTTGTGCAGGGGAAAGTGACTGCGTTGTAGTCAGACGCGGGCGCATTGGGGAGTGAAGGCGACCGCGTTGCACCGTATTTAAGTTGTCCTTTTTTGTCTTTTTACATTTAATCAACCACTATATAAATGATGTTGACTTGTTGTGGACGAAAAAAACTTATATTTTTTAGACATAAACACACACAAATGCACCTATTGAAGATGAGAATTGGGAGAATTGGTCTTTTAGCTTGGATTTGAGGGTTGCAATCTCATATTTTGCCTAGATGATCTTCATTAAAGTTGTTCCTCTCATCAAGGGCTACATTTTGTGTTGATTCAACATTGCATGCATCTACTTCCTTGAGTTCTTTATTTTGAGGTAGGGGGATTCTTATAGATGTTCATTATTCATGAAATTCTACTTGTTGGAAATGATAATTGAGACGTTATAATATGTTTTATGTTGAAATTATTGTCTAACGGTGTGGTTGAGTTGTTGGTGAAATTCATGAACAATTGCTTGAGATAATTGTGATAAATTGGTGTTATTGAAAAGCCTATATGTTGTGTTTAAATTATAAGTTTAGATTGAGAAGTTTTATGTGAATATTTGTAAGGATTAATATATAATTTGGTCCCTGAACTTGGAATTTCCCATTTATATGGTACCTAATGTTGAACATTTCCTATGGTGGCTCTTCAACCTAACATTGAGCTTTATGTTAGTCCCTGGTGGCGTTATCTTTGGAAGGAACGTAAAAAAATTTATGAAATGACAAGTTTGCCCTCACTTGAGCTGAGTTGGATGTCCACCTGGAATTAAATTGGGCGGGAAGGTGAGATGAAAAAAAGGAAAAACATTTTGGTTTTACTAAAAGGAATAATAATTAACAAAACCATAAAATATATACTCTGTATTTGTTAATCGATCGATACATTGATAAATAAATCAAAAATTCAAAAAGTTAACCAGAGGAGAGACTGTCTGAGCAAAAGAAGTGAGGGTTTCGATTTCGAAAGTAGGGTTTCGATTTTGCTTATGAAGTAAGCATCTGACTACCAAATTGAAGAAAATAGGGTTCTCCATTGAAGTATAAAGCTTACAAGGTAGGTATGTATACTTTGTTTTACCAATTTTATATAAAAATTAATTCAAAATGTCTCTTTAAATGATGAGTTTGTTTAAATGATTATTTGTGTTTGTTAGTTCATGTTATTGTTGTGAATTAATCCAAGAATTAGTTAGGGTTTTGATTTCGTTACTCTGTTTAAAATTTAGGGTTTCAATTGGTTAAGTCTGTTAAAATTACTTTGTGTTGTTAATTTATGTTTGTTTTCTCTTCAGTAATGTTTTATAGGTATGCTTTCCTTATGCTTTTTGTAGTTTCACCTATGACTTAGGTTGACTATGTGGTCCCAAACTTTAGAAAGCTTTTCAGCGTATGTTTTTTGTATATTCTATGCCACTATCTGATTTTCTTTTGTTTATCTATTGTATTGTATGAAAGTTTTTGTTTTTTTTAATTCTAACCGATGGTCCCAAATGTTTTTTTTATATGTAAATGTGGTGTGTGAGTGAGAGAGAAAGAGAGAGTTTGTTTCTTTATTGTATGTCGTGTTGTGGTATTGAATATTTGTCTTAAAGGTTAGTTGTGGGCATCTTTGCATATTGTTTTGTTCTAGGCCTTGTTTGTGTTAGACTAATATTAAACAAATTTGGTTGCAGAATGTCAAACTTTACTATTTGTTTGCATCATGGTGGCAATTCTGTCATAGTGAAGGACTTAAGTATGTGGGGGGGGGGGGGTCAAATGGATTGTATAAGTGGATGGGATACTGACACATTATCCTTTTTTGAGATTAAGAAAGCTGTTTCTATATTTCTAGTATGAAAATGTTAAGACATTATACTATAGGGTCCCTGGCAGTAATTTAGAAAATGGGATTAGAATAATGTATTCTAACATTGAGGTTGTTCAGATGATTGATTGTATTAAGGAATCAAATGAGATTGAAATGTATGTTGAACATGCCATTAACACACCTATAGTGTTTGAAATTAAGTACCATCGGCCCAATCCACTTATTGCTCCTATTTTTGAGAGAATATATATTTGTTTCCATGCCATCAAATATGGCTTTCTCTCTGGATGTAGGCCAGTTATTGGGGTTGATGGCTACTTCTTGAAAGGGTTTTAGAAGGGTGAACTCCTCATAGCAATTGGTAGAGATGCAAAATAATAAGATCTAGCCAATTGCATGGGTTGTTGTACCAACAGAGAATATGCATACATGGTCATGGTTTTTATCACTTCTGATTAAGGACTTACATATGGGACATGGATCAGGATGGACAATTATTAGTGATCAACAAAAGGTACTAAGTGTATGCAAGCAAGTATGACTTAACTCTTTTGGTGCAAAATTGGTGGATTATGTAAGCAGTCATGTAATTATATATCTATTGTTATTTTGATGAATATGTGACTAGATGTTTCAAAACTTAAGCACATGTGTTGTTTCTCTTTGTATCTTGATTTTCATTTGTTCATTCATTACATTAGGTCCTGTACATAATGGCTAAATGGGCTGCGTATCAGTTAGTGTGGAAAATGTGTATAGAACTTTACCTTAGAATAGTTTTTCTAGACTTCACAGGTTCAGTGGAAGACTTCGGGTGAAGACTTCACCGGGAGACTTCTATCAGCCTTCAGCGGCAGACCTTGTCTGCTCAAGGAAAAGCATGACGTGTCCAGCTCTTAAATAATCAAGCTTTGGTGGATTAATTAATTCAGCTCAAATCAATTTGAAATTAAATTGAATCCATCATCAATCATCGCCTGACTTCTCAAACACGTCCCTCCAAATTTTCCGAAAAAGCATGAAGACTTTCGCCTCCTAAAAAGTGACAGGATAGGTGAACAGACTGACACATACAGACTGTACCAACTATTGCAGGTCTGCAACTCTGATTGCTTACCTGCTAATTGATGCAACAACTCTTCACCATTCCCTACTTAGTATCAGTTGAAGAAGAAGTCCACAGACAGCTCCAGGCATTTAATGCATTCAACCTAATAGAGCTGTTACTCACTTCGTCTTCTCCAACGATATCAAGAATGCCCAAACTATAAATACTGCCATTAAAGACTGAAAAAACAATGCTCTGAATCTCTCCAACAACATCAAGTCTTATACATTCAGTGCATTCAAAGAGATCATTAACTGATCAAAGAAGTCATCAACAACAACAAGAAGATTTGCATCAACTGTTAATCATTTTCTTCTTATTGTTGTAACCCTTTACTATTCTTCTACATATTTGAATATTCTGTTTTCCCAGATATTCAAATTCCCCAAACCCAAACATAAGTCAAATATTTTGTACACGATCCATTGGACATTTCTGTAATAGAACTAGTGGAATAAATAGTGCACATTTAAATCCAAGGTTAACTGCCTTGGTGGTGAACGTAACACTCATTATAGTGCAAACCATCTCAAAATAATTGTGTTATTCTCTCTCTATTGATTACTGCTTTAAACTGTCATTCTTTCCTTTAACTTATTCCTTCGGCAACAGACTTAAGTATTTAGTTAAGTCTACTGGTAGTGCTTCACCGGCAGACTTGAACTGTCTTCTTTAGCAAGACTTCCGCTACTTCAATCTTCTTAATAGATTGCAAGTGCTTATTCTAGGATTTACTTTAAAAAGTTTTTAGTGTTAAATAAGCTATTTAAACCCCCCTCCTTCTAGCTTATTATTGTGCCCTTTGGGACTAACAATTGATATCAGAGCTCAACTCTTCGAAAACTTGTTTTTCCAAGATTAAACTCTTGAGAGACACGATCCAATGGCACAAACACACTACATGCTACGCACGCCAAATGCGAACCACGTCCCAATATTGGACGAAGGTCATTTCGATGTTTGGAAGGATAAGATAATACGCTTTATGAACTCTATTGACAACATGTTATGGAAGTGCGTACTCGCAGGACGACATGTACCAATGAAGGCAAATCTTTTAGCAAGCATTGCTGGTAATCCTGCTGAAGTACCAAAAGAAGAATCAGAATGGACCGAGGATGAAAGAAAGCTAGTGGAGCTGGACAGTAAAGGCATCAACATCATAACAATCTCACTAGACACCAGTACTTACCAACAAGTGATCCGGTGTACCATTGCAAAAGAAATGTGGGAAGCTCTTATCGAATACTTGGAAGGAGACCAAGATACAAGAGACAACAGGAAGTACACCTACATCCAACAATTCGATTCTTTCAAGAAGGATCCCAAGGAGACCTTGAGACAAGCATACGATCGCTTCAGCGAGGTAATAAATAGCTGCTTTTCTCTAGGTAAAATTTATGACAAGAAAGAAATGAACATGAGATTTCTAGGCTCTTATCGAATACTTGGACAGTAAAGCCATCAACATCATAACAAGCTCACTAGACACCAGTACTTACCAACAAGTGATCCGGTGTACCATTGCAAAAGAAATGTGGGAAGCTCTTATCGAATACTTGGAAGGAGACCAAGATACAAGAGACGACAGGAAGTACACCTACATCCAACAATTCGATTCTTTCAAGAAGGATCCCAAGGAGACCTTGAGACAAGCATACGATCGCTTCAGCGAGATAATAAATAGCTGCTTTTCTCTAGGTAAAATTTATGACAAGAAAGAAATGAACATGAAATTTCTAGGCTCTCTAGGTAGTCTATGGCACATTAAGACTATCGCCATGAAAGAATCTAAGAACTTGAATGAAATGATTCTTCGTAGTCTCTATGCAAGTTTAAAGGTTTACGAGCTCGAAGTTAATCAAGCTCTAGAGCAAGACAAGCAGTTCAAAACCTTGTCCTTGCCAGCCATGGTACAAGAAGAACAATTTGCAATGTTTGTTAAACGTTTTAAAAAGTTTGCAAAATATGGAAGGAAGGACACACACCAGCAGCCTTTTAGAAAATTTGCTGAAAGCTCATCTAGCAATGAACTTGTGTGTTACAACTGTAGAAAACTCGGTCACTTTGCTTCTAAATGTCCGAAGCCAAAATATGAAGCATACAGAAAACTTCACTACAAAAAATTCCAACAAGGTATGCTGGCAGTAGACATTGAAGAGAGACAGGTTGCTACATGGTTTGAGACAGATTCAGAAGAGGATGAGGACAATTGTGAGCAAGCTAACATATGCTTAATAGCTCATGAATCAAGTCTCACCTATGACTCTGAACATGAAGTCGAAATCTCACCTAGTCCCTTCGTAAAAGATGAGATCAACTGTGAAAACTTCAGTAATGAAGAACTGCTCAAGGATAATCAAGAAATGCTTGAGGAGTTCAACTCTTTCAGAGTAGCCTATGTAAAACTCGCTAAGAACTTTGAAAAGCTTGCTGCTGAGAAATCTCTGCTGGCAGCTGAAATTCAAACTCTCAATAGCTGTCAACAGGGGAGTATCAAGATAAAAGGAGAAAACAAATTTCTTTGTGATAAAGTTGATTGCCTAACTGAGCACATCAAAGGGCTAGACCTTAAGAAAATTGCCTTGCAAAAGACAATTGACTCATGGAACAGCTCCAAGGAAACCTTCGAAGGAATCCTCTCTAGCCAAAAGTTAAGTGGAGATAAATCAGGCTTAGGCTATAATGATGAGCCCAACATTGCATGCTTTTATGTCACTGAGAATGGTGAATCCTCCGAGACTGCTGATGATACTTCCTTCACCAAAGAGATCTTCGGGAACAAAGGTAAACATGGACTTGGTTATACAAGTGTACCTTATGTTTACCCCAAAGCTTACAAAGGAAAAGCCAAAGAGACTGTCTCTAATGAGAAGCTTGAGAAAGGAATGGTAGAGAAATCAAAGTCTACCGACAACAGCTCTGCTAAAGCAAAGTCTGCTGGCGGTAGACCTATGAAATCTCTGCTGGTACCTGTCAAGTTTGTCTATGAAATGGCTAAGGCACCCAAGTTAATTGACAATAAACTTAAATTAATTCTACCGAATCCTCCTAAAACAGTTAACAACAGACCAGCCAAGGCTAAGTCTGCTGGTAACAAATCAAAGAAGGTTCAACAGAAACCAATTAAGTCTACTGTCAACAAGCTAGCTGTACCCAAGACTATTGTTGGGAATAAGGAAAGTCACAAGCAATCTACAGCTAAAGCTAATCACAGTCCTCCATGGAACTTTCATCTATGTCATTTTTGCAATTGTTTAGGCCATCTGGCACTAGAATGCCTGCTAAGGTTCATACCAAAATCTGAGAGACCTAGTTCTCTCAAGGTTAAGCATGTATGGGTCCCAAAAGGTTGCTAATCCTCAGGACCCAAAAGAAAATAAAGGGGACCTTGTTCCTTTGACTTTTTCAGGTCTGCTTCATGGCTATAGATTCAGAAGATAAGGACATACGGTACCTCGATAGTGGCTGTTCAAGGCACATGACAGGAAACAGGAGTCTACTCTCAGATATAGCTGAAGCTAAAGGTCCTACGGTGATTTTCGACGACAATGCAAGAGGAAAGACAATTGGGTATGGCTAAATCACTAGAGGAAGTCTCTCCATCAACAAAGTTTCTCTACTGAATGGCTTAAAGCATAATCTACTGAGCATATCCCAATTCTGCGACAAAGGACTTATCTGCCAATTCTCCTCCAACTAATGTCTCATCAAAGATCGTGAATCCTGCTCAACGTTACTGACCGGCAATAGACAAGGAACGTCTATGTCGTGGACTTAAACTTTCTAGGGAGATCCTCCAGCCTTTGCCTAGTTGCAAACAACATTCGTGACAACAGTTGGCTCTAGCACAAGTGTCTCAGTCACCTCAACTTTAAGTACCTCTCCAAGCTCTCCAAAGATGGCCTTGTCAAAGGTCTACCTACGGTGTCTGCCAACCACGACAGAAGTTGCAATTGCCAGTTTGGAAAACTCTCTAAGTCTTCCTTCAAGAGCAAGTCAGTAATGTCAACTTCCGGACCTCTTCAACTTCTTCACATGGATCTCTTTGGACCAATCACTACAATCAGTATCTCCGGAGACAAGTATACACTTGTAGTAGTTGATGACTACTCTAGGTTCACCTGGATCGAAACAATGACCTCAAAAGATGAGACATATGATCTTGTCACTGTAGACACCCCAATTTCGTACCCTTGGTATGCGACTGACATAAAATATCAAGAACTGTTAAAACTTAACAAATGTCATGTTACAGGAGTCAAAAAATGTGAAAGGAAAAGCAGGATGCGCGAAACAGTGAACTGCAGGGGGTGAAAGTGCAAAAAATCAAAGGTGAATAGTTGGCTTGGTGCCGCACCAAGGCCTCTTGGTGCCGCACCAAGGAGTATGGGTGCTGCACCATGCATTCCACTGTAGCTGTCTCAAAGAAGAAATTGTACAAGTCTTGAAGCTCGCGGTACAACTCACCAAAGCAGGCTGAACAAATTCGAGAATTCCCGACGAGTCCTGCTTCTCCACTATAAATAGAAGCCTCGGCCTCCTCATTTCAGGGCTCATTTTCCGCGATCAAGAATCGCAACGAAGCTCTGCTCCTTCGTTCTTTCAATAATATTAGTACGAGAGGTGCGAGATAGGTGAGTGGAAGTCCCTAAAATCTCCAAACCCCGTCCAAACTCCGCCAAAACAAAAACCCATAGGTTATAAATGATCCCTAGCCTAGTTGTTAGGTATCCACCTCACTTCCCCGGCCCAAAAAATCCCAAAGTAAGCCGTTACTCTGCCCGAGTAACGAGCTGAAAAGTCAAAAAACTAAGCCGTGGTTCCACCCAACCAAAAAGGCCAAAACCTACCCAAATAAGTTGTCACTCTGCCCGAGTTGACAAGCCCAAAGTCTCAGAAATAAGCAGTTATTCTACCCAAATCAAAACAACAACCACACAACAAACAACAAATGACTCCCTCTCCCTGAAGGACAGAGCGAGCACACCACCGCTCTAAAAGGTAAAGCCTTTAAGGGCGTTGTTTATTATATTTATTTACTTTTCTGTCTTTTTATTATTTTTAAAAGTTGTTATTTAAATCCGGCACAATGTAGCCAATATAAGTCGTTGTGCTGCCCGGATTAGAGTAGGAAATAATATGTAAAAGAGCCGTTATAATGGCCAAATATTCTTAAATATATCTGTAATTATTGTAAGGAAATGGCTGCGAGTCCGTAAATAATGTAGCCACGGATGTATCTGTTTTAATTTCCTGTCTTTTTAATACTTTATTTATTTGCTAAATAAATATAACAATAAGCATACTTCAGCCAAAAACCACTTTTGAGACCGAAAGGGCGAGTTGGGTGCCTAGCACCTTCCCAACTCGTAACTTAGCCTCCGAACCCGTTTTCTTTTTCTCTGGTTTATTTTTCTTTTCTTTGGTTTTGCTTTATTTGCCTTAAAATAAAGATGGCGACTCTAAAACTTTCAGATCCAGTGGGGCCTCGCAACATTCCTTCTTTGCACTTTCCTGTTATCCCCTAAAAAAGGGAGAAATGGGAATGGAAGGATGATGTATTCTCATATCCTGGTATCCCCTAAACAAGAGATAACATGATGCGGGAAACCCAAAGCTCCCATAGTGATCTGAACGGGCCATAAGGCTATTTTTAATAAAATCCATAGTGAGGGCGTCGCAATATCCTTTTTTGCACTTTTCCGTTTTACCCTAAAAAAGGGAAAATGAGAATGAAAGGGTAATGCATTCCCATATCCTGGTATCCCCTAAAAAAGGGATAACTTGATGCGGGAAACCATAAGTTCCCATATTGGATACAAAATCTACTAAAGGAATATAAAAAAATTAAAAAAATATATATCAAAAAAAATTGAAAAGTCAAAAATAAATAAATATATATATATTATATGTTACAATAAATTCCGGGCAGCACAACAAAAGAGCCGGGGCTTTGTTTTACTTCCGGCTCTATATTATTATTTCTTTCAGTTCATTTTCTTTTTCATTTTATTCTGTACATTTATACATATCTGCATTCATTCTGTTATTTTATTTTGGGGACATAGGACCAAAATTTGTAATTAATAGGGATAGATAGTTTCCCCACTTTTCTTTCTATTTCTTAAAATAGCGTGCTTGCTTGATTGCGCTAAAAAATAAAAAGCCGAGAAAATCCACACATAACAGCAAGACAGGCCATATATGCTTTATTTTTCTGTTCATATATCTGTAAATAAATAAAGACTTTACTGCTTTCTAGATACCGCACACACGTACACGCATATAGGAATATTCCGAACTGTTACTGTGAAAACCCAAACCCATTACTTGTTTTATACCTTAATAACATGTTTGTTTTATGCCTTAACATGTTAGATACTTCTATTTGTCCATGTCATGCTCACATTAGAGTATTACGTGCCTAGTTGCTTGAATACCTTCTATGCATTGCTTGCCTTGCCGTTGTGCTTTGAGTGTTTGCCTTAGCATGTTTAGCACTCAACCAAGACTTGTTAGAGTTCTATTGTCTTTCATAGATGACCTAGAACGTTCACCTTGATCATAGTAAGCTTGATTGGAAGTTTAGAAACCTTCTTGCTTTGTTTTGGCCTTAGCGATTTCCCTCGTTTCTCGTATTGCTTGTATTTCGTCGTGCGAAGTGTTCATTGAGTTCTCGGCCTTGTATTCAAGTCATAACCATGTTTAAACAAGCCTTCTCCATGCCCAAGTTATCCTAGTTTTATTGGTGTTTGATTCGTGTTTGATTCGTTAACCAATCGTCGCATGATTCGAGCCTTGTCCTACCTTGTTCCGGTTGTTGTTCGGGTGTGTTTCTTACTTGTTTTGAGTTGGATTGGACCTTAGAATGGTTGCCCATGAGTTTGGGACCATTAGGACTTGTTTAGACCAAGTTTTGAGAGCTTAGAGCAGGTCCAGAAGCCCAGGCGCCCGCCTGGAATCGAGTAAGGCGCCCGCCTCAAGTGGGAGCAATTGCAATTTGGAGATGGTCTCGAATCTCGGCGCCCGGATTCTCGGTGAGGCGCCCGCCTCACTTGCCGGGTTCATCCTACGGGATTTTTTCTCTTGCAATCTTTTGTGACCACTTATACCCTTAAACCCCCATCCTAATTGACTCTAATCCTACCTATTAGACCCTAATCAAGTTAGATTAACACTAACCCCAATCTCCCTCCACTTGACAAGTGGATTGGCAATCCCTCTCCTTGTGACATGTGGAATTCCACCCACTTCATGCATAAATATAAAAGCCTCCCATTGTTTTTGATCAAACTAAAACCTCCATTTTCAGATCATTTCTTCTCTCTCTTCCCCAAGCCTTGTGTGTGTAGAGAAAGGTGAGACTAGTGTGTGTTTCTACCATAGATTGAGCTCCCGACCTTCGATTGCCAAACCGAGACCACCGAAGTGAAGCTATCGTCGAGGAGCACGTTCCATCCGAATAGTTTGTGCTCATTCCATCTTTTCTTGGGTGTAAGGTAAGCTATTGATTCCCCCTTAGGTTGTATGCTAGAAATGCCATGTCCCCCTCTTCTTATGATTCCCATGCTCCTACCATGCCCATGCCATGATTGATGATGATTTGGTCTTTTGAGATTTTGAATAATATGTTCACCTTGTTAATTTAGTCCTATGCCTAGAATTAAATGTGTTCTATGCCTCCTTAGGAACAACTATTGTTCTTGGACTAATGGATTTTGACAACTCTTAGAGATTATGATTTCTAGGGTTTCATATGCTATGAATTGTTCATCCTATTGAATTGGGTCCTATGCTTAGAATTAAATGTGTTCTATGTCCTCCTAGGAATAACTAATGTTCTTGGACCATTGCATTTTATTAACCTTTGAAATAATGATTCTAAGGTCCCCTTGAATTTGAATTATTGATAATTCTTGACTATGGTTGTTAAGAGGATTAATGACCTAGTCTATCGTATACGAGAACTTAGAAAAGGGTTTAGGATGCATTTAGCATTTAAACTCTATTGGATGAATTGTTAGAGACGACTCAACGGAGTCAAGTTTAGCGAGCCATTGAACAATACCGGCTCACCGGTCAATCCCTACGACGCTTCTAAACACGCTTTCTCTAAGAATAATAATTCTAGACTCTTGAACTTGGATTGATTACCATGCTTGATTTTGAATGTCATATTATAGAATGCCTAATTGACATGTGAGTTCGCTCTTGTCGAACTCAATCCTACTTGGTTATTGATGAGAATAATTTACTTGTCATGAACGAGATCGCTCTTGTCGACCTCGTTCACTACTTGAGAATTTGTTAAGTAAACACTACTTGGCATTTGCATGAGTCCAGCTGGCATACCCGCCTTTGTTCACACACGCCTCCACTGTGGCCACGTGGGAAGTAGCCCCTTGCTGTAATCATTAGAGCATCATTGGTGTGTCTATCCCTGCATCTCCTCGAAGATCGATGTACTTACACACATTCGATACCCGCACATTCCGTATAACGCTTGTATGCGTGAACTACGTAGCGGCCCGGCTCTCCATATATCCTTATCCTATGTGATCTAATTATGCGCACCTATGTGAAACAATGTGCATCTTGGATATATGACCTCTATGCTTATGTGACGATATCTTGCCTTGTATGTTGCATATTGCCATGACATGCATGATTGATAGCTTACAAGTCTTTATGACTTACCCTTTCCCCTTTATCGCTTTTAGATCCTAGCAAGACAGTCCCGTTGAGATTTGTCGTGTTCGTGCTTTGTGCCCTTTTGGTCCGCCGTTGATATTTGAAGAGGTGGTTTAGATGTCCTCTTCCTCTTGTTTTATATTTTGTAAGGACGATGGGTTAAAGCAAGTCAATTAGACTATGCTTGGGTATTTGTTTAGAACTTGATCTTGTAACTCTTGTTAGCTACTAGTAGTTATATCACTTGTAGTTCTTGTAATCCCTTTTGATGCCGGCATTGTGTAAGCCGAGCTTGGTTATCTTGTTAATAGTTCACTACGTATAAGTCTTCCGCTGAGCATCCTATTAGCTCTTACATAATTCTTGTCCATAAACTGTTAGCTTGGGTTCCGGCATGTAGTGTCGCCGATGACTTGGTTTAATTGCTTAACTGTTTTATCAGGTTTGAAAAGTTTTAAAAATACCGGCCTTTTGGTGCCGAGGCGTGCTACGCTCTAATGTTGCGTCACGCCGTTTTTCTTAAATTAAGTCCTTGCATGTTTATTTGTTTACTTGTTTCCCCCTATTTGGGCGGTCCGACCCCTGTTCCACCTCTGGGTCGCCACGCTTGGTATCGAGCTTGTTTATAGGTTAGCTATCGGCCGTGATAGGTTCCATGGCCTAGGTGGGTTGTTTCTTGGTGTGATGTTCTAACGTCGAGTGAATTCTTATAGGTGCTTGATGGTGAATCCTAGAGCAGACCGTGTAGGCCGAGGTAGAGGCAGACCCAGGAGAGTTCCTGAGGAACCTGAGGAGGAGTTGCCACCTCCACCACCGAATCCAGTGGGCATGAATGCTCAGATGGCAGATTTGTATCGCCGCATGACGGAGTTTATGACTGAGATGGCTCAGATAGGTCAAGGTCAGAATGTACCTCCACCACCACCACCCCCAGAACCGGAGGCGAGAGTGTCGCCACCGCGTGCAGTTATACCACCGGGTGCTAGGGCACGGAATAATGCTGTGTTAGAGAGATTCTTGAAAATGAAGCCTCCATCTTTTGAGGGAGAGGCGGATGCTAGTATGGCCGAGCTATGGCTTGAGGATGTGAAGAAGATCTTTGCAAAGACCGGATTGCACTGGATGAGGAGAAAGTGATCTTAGTGCGTATAAGCTGAGGAGCCGCCAATCATTGGTGGGAGGTTCTACTTGCTAGTTGGGAGTTGAATCGTGGCGCAGTGTGGCCTACATTTGAGGCGTAGTTTAGGGCTACTTATGTGCCTACCGTGGTTAGACAAATAAGGGAGAAAGAGTTCCGTGAATTGGAGCAGGTTCCATGACTATAGCTCAAGATTCTTCTAAATTCACCGAGTTGTCCCGTTATTGTGCACATCCGTGCAAGATGAGAGACACAGACCCGTGAGGTTCGTGAAGGGGTTGAAGACCGAATACAGAAACGCTTGTTATCCCTACGCTAGCGACACGGAAAGTGCGGTAGATCGTGCGCATGAGATCGAGCGAGACATTGAGGAGCACATGTAAGCCTCCCTCGTGCATTCTTCTCGCCAGCAGCCTTCGCAGCAACCTAGAGAGGTCGGGCCATCCGAAATCGGCTGCTATCGTGGCAACCGCCGCAATGGTGGTCGAATAGGCATCGCCTAGCGGATGTGATAGGCATCCTAGCCCGAGAGTCGTGGTAGTAGTGCTCCTTCTCCTCGGGGCAATGCACTCGTGGCGGTGGACCATTGACTTGTTCTTATTGTAATAAGATTGGGCATACTAGTGAGAAGTGCAGGACCAGGCTTGGTACTTGCCTTAGTTGTGGAGATCCTAATCATCGGCTCAAAGACTGTCCTAAGTCTAGAGCAGCTCAGTCCTTGGGGTCGGGCTCAGCAGCCTGGGTCCAAAAGGGACAGCGATGGGCGCCCTAAGACGCAGCTCGTGTTTTCGCACTTGATCGCGAGGTGTTCCCGAGTCTACTGTGATCGGAGGTATTCTTTCGCCTCGGTCATCATGCTCGAGTTCTTATAGATCCGGGGTCTACTCATTCTTATGTTGCATCGCATTTCTTAGAACATTTATGTGTATTGCCTGCCCAGTTGCCTTACGTGCTTGAGGTGTCCACGCCATTGGGTGATTGCTTGTTGGCGTCTGAAGTCTATAAAGACTGTGATGTGCTTGTTCATGATCGAGTCTTGCATGCTGATTTGGTAGTATTGCCTATTAGAGACTTTGATGTGATTCTTGGTATGGATTGGCTATGTGTACATCATGCTTTAGTTGATTGCCGTCAGAAGAAAGTAACTTTTGCCATGCCCTATTCCTGAGTTTGTGTTTTCTGGGTGATCATGCTATGAATGGGGTTCATATTATTTCGCCATGGGCTAGACAACTCTTATCACGCGGGTGTACGGGGTATTTAGCTTGTGTACTTGATACTAGCATGTCTACTGCTAAGTTAGAAGATATTCCGGTAGTTAATGAGTTCCCTGATGTCTTTTCTACCGAGTATGCTTTACCTCCCGACCGAGAGCTAGAGTTTTGTATTGAACTATTGCCAGGAACTTCGCCTATCTCTAGAGCACCTTACCGTATGGCTCCGGCGGAGTTGCGAGAGTTGAAGGATCAGCTGCAGGAACTTCTAGATAGGGAGTTCATTAAACCGAGTGTATCTCCTTGGGGTGCACCGGTGTTATTTGTGAGGAAGAAGGATGGTAGTTTACGGCTTTGTATAGACTATCGACAGTTGAACCAGGCTACTATCAAAAATAGGTATCCCTTGCCACACATTGATGATCTCTTTGATCAACTTCGGGGTTCAGTTGTCTATTCCAAGTTTGACTTGAGGAGTGGCTATCACCGCTGAGGGTTCGAGCGAGGATGTCCCGAAGACAGCCTTCCGCACGCTGCTACGGCCATTATGAGTTTGTTGTGATGCCGCTTGATTGACCAACGCACCTGCAGTTTTTATGGACTTGATGAATAGGGTTTTCCATGAGTATCTTGATTGCTTTGTGGTGGTATTTATTGACGACATTCTTGTGTACTCCAAGTCACGAGAGGAACATGAGAATCATTTGAGAGAGGTTCTCTCTATCTTGTGGAAGAAGCAACTTTATGCGAAATTTAGTAAGTGTGCCTTCTGGCTAGAACAAGTTTCCTTTCTAGGGCACGTGGTGTCTAGTGATGGTATCGCGGTGGATCCATCCAAGGTTGAGGCGGTTATTAAGTGGAAGACGCCTAGTACGGTAACCGAGGTCCGTAGTTTCGGGCTTGGCGTGTTATTACCGTAGGTTTATCGAGGGTTTTCAAGATCGCTACTCCGATGACTAATTTGACTCGTAAGAAGTCTACTTTTATATGGAGTGATAAGTGCGAGGCTAGTTTTCGTGAGTTGAAGAGGAGGTTGACTACGGCTCCTATTTTGGCATTGCCTAGTGGTTCTGAGGACTTTGTGATTTATAGCGACGCCTCGTTAGAAGGCTTGGGTTGCGTGCACTTATGCAATGGGAGAGTTATTGCCTATGCTTCAAGGAAGTTATCACCTTACGAGCGTAATTATCCGACACATGACCTTGAGTTGGCAGTTATTATTTTTGCGCTTCACAAGTGGAAGCATTATCTTTACGGGCTAAGTTTGAAATATTCACCGATCATAAGAGTTTGAAGTATCTCTTCTCACGTAAGGAGTTGAATATGCGATGCAGGCGATGGATGGAGAAACTTAAGGATCATGATCGCACTATTTCATACCATCCGGGAAAGCTAATGTCGCTATGATGCCTTGAGTAGGAAGGCGTATATGTCTTGTTTGATGATGAGGGAGTGGAAGATGCTTGAGGACGTCCCGAGAATGGAGTCCAGCTGCGAGTGAGCATAGGGTTATCTTTGCTAGCGCGTGCTACGCCCGCATTGTTTGAGTTGATTAAGAAGGCTCAAGTTTCCGATTCGAAGTTGAAGAAGATTATTGATGGATTGGGTGATTGTAAGACACCGAGTTTGCTATTAACACCGATGGTATCTTAACTTTTCGAGGTAGAGTTTGTGTTCCTTCTACCAATGGGGTTAGGCGTATGGTTCTTGATGAGGCTCACAAGGCCAAGTATACTATACATCCAGGAGTACCAAAATGTATGGGACTTGAAGAGACAGCTTTGGTGGAATGGGATGAAGAGAGAAATAGCGATTATGTATCTAGATGTTTGACATGTCACAGGTTAAGGCCGAACACCGAGACCCGCCGGTTTACTTCACCACTTGAGATACCTGAGTGGAAATGGGAGCATATCACCATGGATTTTGTGACAGATTGCCACGCATCGCATCGAGGTTTTGATGCGCTTTGGGTTGTTGTCAGGATAGGTTGACCAAATCTTCACATTTTATTCCTATTGCGATGACTTATAGTTTGAGTCGGCTTGGCGTTGTATATCCAGATATCGTGAGATTGCACGGTATTCCAGCTTAGCATTGTTTCGATAGAGACCCTGTGTTCACTTCTAGATTTTGGCATTCTTGCAGAGGCTTTGGGTACGGTTAAACTTTAGTACGGCTTTTCACCCGCAATGATGGTCACGAGAGATTGATTCAGTATTGAGAGGATTTATTGCGTGCTTGTGCCATGGATTTCAAAGGTAGTTGGGATTCTCATTTACCATTAGCCGAATTTGCATATAATAACGCTAGCTACCGCCTAGTATTGAAATGGCGCCATACGAGGCTTTATATGGGCGTAAGTGTCGCTCACCGATTTGCCGATGAAGTTGGTGAAGCTAAGCTGGGGTTCTGAGATGGTACAACAATACCGAGAGCGTGAAGCTTATTAGAGATAGATTGCTTACGCCCCGTAGTAGACGTAAGAGCTACGCGACAACCTGAGACGTGACTTAGAGTTTCAGTTGGTGACTCAGATTCTTGAAAGTATCGCCCGACGCGGTACTAAGCGATTTGGGAAGAAAGGTAAACTTTCACCTAGATTCATTGGACCATTCGAGATCCTAGAAAGGATTGGAGCTTTGGCGCATCTGCTAGCATTGCCACCTTCTATATCGGATGTTCATGATGTCTTTCATGTCTCGATGCTACGCAAGTACTTGAAGGATGAGTCGCATGTCCTTACTTATGATGAGATTACTATTGAGCCTGACCTTTCTTATGATGAGAAGCCGGTGAGGATTCTTGATACGAAAGAACAAGTGTTGAGAACAAAGAAGATTCCATTAGTGAAGGTCTTGTGGAAGAATCATAATATTGAGGAAGCCACGGGGAGACCGAGCTTGATATGAGAGAGATACCCTTTCCTATTCGATGATTCAGTAAGAATTTAGGGACTAAATTCCTTTAAGTGGGGGAGGATGTGAGAACCCAAACCCATTACTTGTTTTATACCTTAATAACATGTTTGTATTATGCCTTAACATGTTAGATACTTCTATTTGTCCATGTCATGCTCACATTAGAGTATTACGTGCCTAGTTGCTTGAATACCTTCTATGCATTGCTTGCCTTGCCGTTGTGCTTTGAAAGTGTTTGCCTTAGCATGTTTAGCACTCAACCAAGACTTGTTAGAGTTCTATTGTCTTTCATAGATGACCTAGAACGCTCACCTTGATCATAGTAAGCTTGATTGGAAGTTTAGAAACCTTCTTGCTTTGTTTTGGCCTTAGCGATTTCCCCTCCGTATTGCTTGTATTTCGTCAGGCGAAGTGTTCGTTGAGTTCTCGGCCTTGTATTCAAGTCATAACCATGTTTAAACAAGCCTTTTCCATGCCCAAGTTATCCTAGTTTTATTGGTGTTTGATTCGTGT
Source organism: Codonopsis lanceolata (assembly GCA_013146195.2). Taxonomy (NCBI): domain Eukaryota; kingdom Viridiplantae; phylum Streptophyta; class Magnoliopsida; order Asterales; family Campanulaceae; genus Codonopsis; species Codonopsis lanceolata. The sequence goes on along the minus strand of CM028382.1, from coordinate 62,869,359 downwards.
TTGATTCGTTAACCAATCGTCGCATGATTCGAGCCTTGTCCTACCTTGTTCCTGCTTGTTGTTCTGTGTGTTTCGACTTGTTTTGAGTTGGATTAGACCTTAGAATGGTTGCCCATGAGTTTGGGACCATTAGGACTTGTTTAGACCAAGTTTTGAGAGCTTAGAGCAGGTCTGTAAGCCCAGCGCCCGCCTGAATCGAGTGAGGCGCCCGCCTCAAGTACCGGGAGCAATTGCAATTGAGATGGTCTGCATCTCGTGCGCCCGCCTGGATTCTGGTGAGGCGCCCGCCTCACTTGCTGGTTCATCCTACGGGATTTTTTCTCTTGCAATCTTTTGTGACCACTTATACCCTTAAACCCCCATCCTAATTGACTCTAATCCTACCTATTAGACCCTAATCAAGTTAGATTAACACTAACCCCAATCTCCCTCCACTTGACAAGTGGATTGGCAATCCCTCTCCTTGTGACATGTGGAATTCCACCCACTTCATGCATAAATATAAAAGCCTCCCATTGTTTTGATCAAACTTAAACCTCCATTTTCAGATCATTTCTTCTCTCTCCCCAAGCCTTGTGTGTGTAGAGAAAGGTGAGACTAGTGTGTGTTTCTACCATAGATTGAGCTCCCGACCTTCGATTGCCAAACCGAGACCACCGAAGTGAAGCTATCGCCGAGGAGCACGCTTCCATCCGAATAGTTTGTGCTCATTCCATCTTTTTTCTTGGGTGTAAGGTAAGCTATTGATTCCCCTTAGTTGTATGCTAGAAATGCCATGTCCCCCTCTTCTTATGATTCCCATGCTCCTACCATGCCCATGCCATGATTGATGATGATTTGGTCTTTGAGATTTTGAATAATATGTTCACCTTGTTAATTTAGTCCTATGCCTAGAATTAAATGTGTTCTATGCCTCCTTAGGAACAACTATTGTTCTTGGACTAATGGATTTTGACAACTCTTAGAGATTATGATTTCTAGGTTTCATATGCTATGAATTGTTCATCCTATTGAATTGGGTCCTATGCTTAGAATTAAATGTGTTCTATGTCCTCCTAGGAATAACTAATGTTCTTGGACCATTGCATTTTATTAACCTTTGAAATAATGATTCTAAGGTCCCCTTGAATTTGAATTATTGATAATTCTTGACTATGGTTGTTAAGAGGATTAATGACCTAGTCTATCGTGATACCAGAACTTAGAAAAGGGTTTAGATGCATTTAGCATTTAAACTCTATTGGATGAATTGTTAGAGACGACTCAACGGAGTCAAGTTTAGCGAGCCATTGAACAATACCGGCTCACCGATCAATCCCTACGACGCTCTAAACACGTTTCCCTAAGAATAATAATTCTAGACTCTTGAACTTGGATTGATTACCATGCTTGATTTTGAATGTCATATTATAGAATGCCTAATTGACATGTGAGTTCGCTTGTCGAACTCAATCCTACTTGGTTATTGATGAGAATAATTTACTTGTCATGTTTGAACGAGATCGCTCTTGTCGACCTCGCTCACTACTTGAGAATTTGTTAAGTAAACACTACTTGGCATTTGCATGAGT